>OZ010571.1:97310578-97313078 GCA_963932145.1 Acanthosepion lycidas
TTCAGTAATTTCCATCTTCTTGACTCAGTCTTTTCTCTTAAAATAAACTTTACATCGTCCTTATCTCACCGATTCTGTCACTGTAAACAAATCTTACTCTTGGGGCAAGTAAGTTGACTTAGTTTTGTGTAAAAGTGGAAGCTTTCTGCCTACAATGGGCGCGAAGTCGTATAGTTGGCCTTTGCGAAGGCACATCGGCAGGGAGTAAAACAAGTGAGAACATGTGCAAACATTCAGGTCAATCTGACTTCATATCATTCGCGATGCACTGAGCTGCAGATTAAAGCGAGATGCAAAAAAGACACCGCAAGTACATAAAAGCACACACACCAGTGGTCATATATTTGCAAGAAAGCAACCTTCTGACCGATTAGCAGGAGAGTATATGGAAGGAAAAGCAGTTGTTCGAATTCCTATTACAATATTTTGATAATGGATAAAATAAACCAATGCGCACCAAAGCGTTCAATATTCTGATTTAAGATACTGTTCAAGAAATAATGTAACGTAGCTTGCCTCTGTCTTTTCTATAAATATTTTCATGGTAAATGTTTTTAAAATCTTTCCCCTTTGGTATCTAGACTTCATGAATTTAAGCGCAGTACTATTACTATATAGATTGGCAGCCAGGTCTCATGATTTTACAAATAAATGGCTAGATATAAGCATAAGTTTTATGCTAAAGGTTTCTTCACTCTTGAGGATCTGCCCTCCGTCTTTATTTCCAGTCAATTTTGATTTTCAAAAATGCTGTATCCTTAGAGATGTTAAAAACAGACAATGGTGTTACTCGAGTGAAGGAAGAGCAACATGCGCGTAGATGAGAAGAAAGAGACGATTATTTTAAAAGAGGACACACTACTGAAATACAGGGAATCAGGTAACAGGTTAGTAATTACCAAAGCAAGGTTATTTACCAACCGCCCCATGCGGTCAGATGTGGTCAGATGTGGTCAGATGTTGATTCAAACAACGTTGCTTGAGGCAAGTAAAGAGAAGAAAAAGAAGAAAATTTCATCATTTTATGAAAAAAAAAACTTGTTTTGACGATAGCAATAGATTTGCATAAAAACTAGAAGCATTTTTTTAAATTCAAGGATCTATCTCTGAGACCAACAGAACCCATTCGGTTGCAGAAAATCTCTGGAATGAAATAACTGACAGTAGGAAGGAACTGGGCGAGGTTCGAACCCATTCAGTAAGAAACATATATATCGAGTTAGTTTACAGTGAAAAGTATATATATATATATATATATATATATATATATATATATATATATATATATATATATATATATATATATATATATATATATATATATATATATATATATTAAATTATGAGTAGTCCGTTTAAGTGATACATATAATAGATCTATCGTGTGCTAACTATTGCATTATTTGATTCAATACCCGTCAATACTTTTTCCTGATTTCCAATAATAAGGAAAGAGAATACAAAAGTTATAGTGAAATAATTGCAAATTCGTTGGTGTATCAACTTTTCATTTTAAGCGTTTAATGTTACATTGATGATTTTCATTCATACTTTGAAGTGTGAATGAAAATCACAGGTTTTCTGGACTTTATTACGTAATACTTACGTAATCATAGCTCGTCTATTTTCTTTTTAAAACACTGCTCATTATGTCACAAAATTCAAGAACCACCGGTTTAAACTATGCTATTGCCTTGTCGGAAAATTCTGTGTGGAAAACCTGGGCCTAATCTCCCTGCCGATGTGTGCTGGTACTTATTCTTGTCACGCTTAACTACACTCACAAAATAAGAACTAAATGAGGTATCTCTAGATATAGTTAATGAAACGAGAACAATTATGATCGTATATTAAATAAAAGACTCAGTTCGAAATTCCCTGCAGATCGACATACACCGGATGAAGACTGTGGGCACAAAGTCCAGAACGTTGTGATAGACAAGATTAGGACAATAGACCATACGTAAGTAATGATAAGTTCATTCCAGTAATGTAAAGATAATTTATGCAAAAACCTCGATAGAAAAAAGACATAGGTTTTCTATAAAGAAATAAAAACGTTTATGGACAGAAACAGAATGATATATATTCATGTACTGGTCGAATTTCTTTACAGGGTCCATGTGAAAAATCACAGGACAGAATTGCCTTCAATGAGTTGAAAAATACATAAAAATAAATTTTTGATGATCAAAAATTGATTTCTATATAACCCTGCCTAATTACACTGGGGGAATGTTTAATAAGATAAGACCTATTATCTGTAGCAAAAATAAATAGCAAAGTGGTAATATCTATCACGAAACAACTTATTTCACATATTATGGCATTGGTTGTTTGGTTGACTTTTTTAGCGGCATATCAACCTCTATGGGTTATTTAATGCCGAAATCTAAATATCTTGAACACAATTTTATGGTTTCAATAAATATATTTTGAATGCAATTGTATGCCCTCAACTACAGATTAAATATATTGTTGGTCATTTTGCTATAAATAT
>OZ010571.1:97318078-97375578 GCA_963932145.1 Acanthosepion lycidas
AATTATATCACCCTGCTCACGATACGAATATCCTGCTATTGTTAAACATGACACTTCTCAGTTAAGTCGCTACTACACACGTTAAACATTGAAGGCAGACCAATCACATATGTGCACGAATGACAAATGTAACCTAGTCTAGATGGGCTTTTATCTTCCTTTTGCTGTGAAGCACCTGCTCCCATTGTAAAAGTATATTTTTCACTATACATTCTTTAGTTCCACCAATTCTAACATTCACAACTAAGACCCCCATGCCAAGCACATTTTAGGGAACTGCCATCATTTAACTCGTATGCCATCAATTATAAATAATTCCCATTGAAACAGCTTATATTCGGTAACGGCTATCTTAAGGAATCGACTCTTAAGATGATGCTTACTTGACCACTACAATCTTAACCTGTTCATGTCTAGAATTAACCATTATCTTCCCCATATATCCTCATAAACTGTCCCTCTTACATCTTATTCTTAGTGCCCAGATAAAAACTTCAGTAACACTCTAACTTGAGTGGCTCTTGAGGCT
This sequence comes from Acanthosepion lycidas, assembly GCA_963932145.1. Lineage (NCBI taxonomy): Eukaryota > Metazoa > Mollusca > Cephalopoda > Sepiida > Sepiidae > Acanthosepion > Acanthosepion lycidas. The sequence goes on from OZ010571.1 coordinate 97,318,608, forward strand.
TATATAGTTGAAGAATAGTAGCATTTAGGAATATAAGCATGTAAATTAAGATTACCAGTTTTTCGTTGAACACTCTTTATATTTGACGATAGAATGTGATATTGTAAAACGCGTATTCATTTGGTTTCATATGTAGTGAATTCAACGTCATAATGTTCAGCATATACAGTGTAACTCTGATATAAGTGACCCGTATATAAGAGAAACCCGAATATAAGAGAGATTTTCTCTGGTCCCAAATTAGAGCCATACTTACCTAAACAAAATAGACCAAACCCGTATATAAGAGAAACCCGAGTATAAGAGACTTATTCTCCGGTCCTGACAACTCTCTTATATCCGGGTTACACTGTATTATCTACATTCAGTTCAAAAGCAATATAGTGATAAGTAGGTTGATGGAGATTATGTTGCCTTAAACATGCATACATAGAATATTAGCATTCGAAGTTGTGTCATTTAATAGGACGCCGACGTCAGATGTCATTGGAATTTATTTCAGCCACGTAATAGGTAACTTGAATTCAGTGTTACGAATTCGTTTCGTGATGCTACGATAACACTTTGCAAGCGATAAACCTCAAAATTGATGGCCCGTTGCTGTCACCACTTCGCATCATCTTGAGGTTTCTTTTCTCAGACATTATTTTTTCGGAATCAGCCTCTCAAGATTCTATTTGTTTTTCTGATTGTAAAACTCTTAACCCGGTAAACCGGAAGTAAAGATTAACGCTAGATAAAGAGTGGGTCGTCATAATAGGCAAGCAATAAAATATATGCTTGTGAGAAACAATCATCGAATCGCCTGATCTGAATCTAACGTAAGAACACCCAGAAGAAAAATCAAACGATATGGTAAATGGTGTGTTGAATGAGAAATGAGCAGTGAGGGAAGTGATGTGAATAAGACAGGGAGCGAAAAGCGTTGTTCTCGAAAACGGGTCAGGTAGGGTCAGGCTCGTGGAGAGCTCCTATGAGATAATCAAGTAAAACCCTGTCAAGCACGCAACTCTCTTAGCCCGGCACGCAATACTGATGCTGCAGTTTTGCCGAGTCCAGTGCAAAATATAATGGCAGTTGATGCCTTTACGTCCTCTCCTACAGCTTTCTTGACATTATGCCACACAACTCTGTTTCCGGAGTCGATGCTCTTCCTCTCACCTCTACAAAAGCTGACCTTAACGAAATAGCAGAATCGTTTGCGACATATATAAGGATTACGTTGCATATTCACGTTTATGTATTCAAAGACGTTTACAAAGATTTTCTTAAATCATTGCCCATCAAATAAAAAAATATATACAGTTTCTCTTTTTCTGTGTTTTCTTCAAAAGCCTGCTTGAATTGCCCAGCGTTAATATATTGATTGATGGACTGATTGATTCGTTTTTACGGTTTATCAACCTTTTGCAGGTTATTTAAAAGCAAAATCATTTTTAGATTGTAAGAATTCTTTTTTTCTTTTTTGGATGGTGGGGGAGAATGTTGATTTAATGACACATGTCTTACTAATTAAATCATGACTTTAAAGAGAAGAGCTAGATTTATAACTTTCTCAAGACTATTTACGCGTAAGTAAATATAACACACACAACAGAAATTGGAACACATCCCTTCGATCAACAATCCCGAGGCAATTACACCACCCTCACATCCAAGCTTATTGTACCTGTTATTCTTAAACTGTCACTAATCTAGGTAGTGACCAGGATGAACTTTGCTTAACTTCAGTGATTGTACGGGAAACGGTGTTTCATATAATATCGAACAAATCCTTTATCCCAGGAGTGTGAAACTCATTTCAGTTCACGGGCCACATATCAACCCAATTTGATATCAAGCGGGTCGGACCAGCAAAATCATGGTATGAAAAAAACCTATAAATTGCAGTTTAAAAATTTTCCGTTTGTTTTAGTTTAAAAACGTACATTCTGAAAATTTTCATCTTTTGCAACACGTTGAATAAGTGGGAACTGTTAAAGAAGACTGAGTTATCACACTGCCTTGAAAATATATAAAATTTATAAATTAAAAAGAAAAAGTTTAAAAACAGTTTTATTATTTTTTTAATCGTTTATTTTCAACATATTCCTGAAACTTAGTATGTTTTTTTTCTTTATAAGTGCATCAATATCAGGCGTCAAATCCTGAGTAGCAGCCAAATTCAGGATGTCATTCAGGTGCTTATGCTGAGCATTGAGTGCATCTTTGTTTTATTGATGCTTATTACGTAAAAAAAAAAAAACTTGTTCTCAAATGTAAGTATTCCCGATCATGCACAAAACTTTCGCAGCAAGGGCTGTTAAATTAGACTACTTTGGCAAGCGATACTGATAAAATGCGTTCATGCCTACCAAGGTAAATTTGTTCTTCAAATCTGAATCACACTGCAAGCTAATTATTTCAAGTTGGATTTTGATGGGTAGATCAGAGGCGTTGATTGTAAATAGCGAGCGTAAAACAGAAATCTGTTCCATATTCATCAAAACTCTAAAACAGTTTCTCAAACTCTCGCAGCAATCCCATAATATTTTTGTACCGATTCATGTCAACATTATCTACGGTCGTAAACACATCTTTTAGGAAAATGACCAGTGCCACCATGTGACAGTTGTCTCGAACAAAATTCAACGTGAATGCACGTATGCATTCAAAATGCTGTATAACAACTTTTTTACGGCCTTGCAAGATTTTGTTCAGATTATTCAAGTGCTCTGCAATATCCACGATAAATGCGAAATCTTGCTGCCATTCTAGTGATTAAAATTCTAACAATGGTTCTCCCGTTTTCTCCATGAACTGTTCAATTTCTTCTCGTAGATTAAAGAAAAGTTCCAGCAGCACCTCGGCTTAACCACTTCAACTTGGTGTGATATAGCAAGCCATAGGTAACGCCTGTATCGCTGGGGAGATTGTCAAACTGATTGCGATTCAGACCTCGGATGAAATTAACAGTTCGAACAACCACTTCCATAGCGTGATCCATTTTTAACGAGGTGCAACGCAATTTACCCTGGTGCAAAATGCAGTGAAATATCCAAAAATCACATCCTCCATTTGCAGTTTTACTTTTTCTCTGAACTACATCAAAACGCCAGCTTTTTTGCCAATCATTGATGGAGAGCTATCTGTAGCCACGCTTTCAGCACGGTCCGTGTCCACTCCGACCCTGTTCAGTCCACCAACCAAAGAGATGAACGTGTCATTTGCTGTTGTGATGTCCATCACAGGAAATAACTCCAGGAACTCTACGGTGACGCTCTGTCTCGTCTATAGCACGAATGGATAGAGGCAGATGCGCAATATTTGTAATATCTGCGCTCTCGTCAATTGCGACCAAAAATGCAATAAATGTCACCACTTTATGCTTCAATTGCCAGTCCAAATCTGCATACAGCTCTGAAATCATATCTCGTTAGGCTAATGTTGGCAAAAATCTGTCGCTTCTCAAGGCATACAATTTCTGCAGCCTTCAGTATGCATGTTTTCACGAACTTGTTAATGCTATTTCTCTAGCAGCAAGGTAGCTAGTTTTTACTGCTGCCTGGCTGATATCTCGGCTTTGTGTTTCTTCAGATCCGCTAATGATTTATGTACCTTCTCTCTTCTCATTTGTCCTTGTACGTTATTTCATAGGTCGACATGATGAGTCTCAAAGAGGCGCTGAAAGTTATATTCTTTGAGCACGTAAACCTGCTGTGAACACACCAATCACAAAGGTTTTCCATTCACCTCCACGAATAAATAAAGGATCACTTTTCTTAAAATGATCTCTGTATCAACTTTTCTCCTTTTTGACAAAGATATTTTGGATAAGATAAAGCAATGTTGACCTGAAAAAAGAAAACACTTTGTTTGCCATTGAATTAATTTTTTTAAAAGTAAGTAAATATATAATATTAGGTTGGTGCAAAAATAAATACGTAATAATGTCGTTTTTTGACGTATTTTTAACGTCAAAAAACGACATTATTACGTCATTCTTTTTGCACCAACCTAATATAATTTTTCCATTTGTCATAATTTTATCGCGGCCGGATGAAACCCTGCAGCTTACCGGTTGAGACCCGCGGGCTGTATGTTTGACATCCCTGCTTTACCCAGTTACTATCAAGTATATCTGAATTAGATAATCTAAAGTTCTTCTTTCAGATTTAATTTAAAAGTTAAGTAGAGATGGAAAGTAAAGATCGTATTAATCTATTTTTCATATACTACAATTTCTTGCACATTATTTAGCATACTTGAAGTTGTGGCTAATCTTTTGTCGATATATACAAACTTTCATTTAATTTTGCAATACAGTCGATGAAATTTAAATAAGTTGATTTGTTTGGAAAAATACTTTGACAAAAAACCTATTTAGAGGTTTAATAATTTCTTTAATTTAATTTTATAGAACATCATTTTTAAGAATGTTTTTTCATTCTTCCTTTTTAACAGCGGATAATACATTCTTAGGATGTCTTAGTATTGAGCATGCAGCATACGTAAAAATTTCTTTCTGGAGTCAAAATCCAACTGTTTGAAGCGTTAGGCTTTGTGATTTATTGTTCTCAAAATCGCATGAGGATCTGGAAACTGGATTCTTGTATATTTAAAAACGATATTAAAAAGAATACAGCATTTTTATTGAATAAGTATTTGTTATTTTAATCATTAAATATTTTAAGAAATTAGTGCGAGTATTTTGCATGTTAAATAATAAAAATTTTAATTAAAATTAATGAAACTTTATTGTACTAAGTTACACACCCTAGTAAAACCAATCGTACTTTTACCTGTTTGCACTTCTTCCCAAAATTTGGTTTCGATTGGCCAATGTATGGGTGTGTGACGGAGGGACGGACTAACTGAAGTCACAGAATTTTATATATAGACTAGCAGCATGGCCCGGTGTTGCCCGTGCTTGATTCAAAAGTCGTACGTCTCATACAGCAATCGCTATCACTTGACTTAAAATATTTTTGCACTTCCTTGCCTTTAAAGAAGTCCCCTTTGCCGTGCTGATGTTGCTACATGCCTTACTTATTGTCTATCTCACACTGCGAATCTTTTTCTAAGCTCTATACTAAGCATTAAATCTGTTACGAAAAAGAACTAAACAAAATGAACACAAAACGATCAGCTTTAAGAAAGGACTCGTAACTGGAAAAACCGAATGAAAAAAGTATGTTAACAACAAATATTTTTCACAACCAACCCAGTTCTGCGGAATCAAAATCAACGTTGAGTTTAAGCAAGCGAATGAGCCAATTGAAGTAAAGTGCCATGCAGATTTAAATTTTTCCCACTTGTGACGAATGCAGCTATCGACTTTTTTTTTGTATACTAGCATGCTAGTTAACATTCGTGTCAGTCAGCTGTTGGCGCTCACGTTGGCCAATAGAATCGTCCTTCCTATTCGTGGAAGCCAGCTATAGGCTCTCACACTGGCCAGTATAAAACGGCCGCAAACTACATGAAAATTGCCGTAGAAGCATGTAAATTTTGATGCTAATCCGTCGAAAATTGCGGCCGTGCATTCGTTACACATACACACACACACACACATCCTGCTTTTTATAGATAGATATTTGGATTATATAATAGGTAATAGAGATTTTGTCGATAACTTCAGATATGTCCTGATTGTTTGAAAGGATCTTTAGAAGTATTCCAACCGCAACAATATCTTATGTTATAAATAAAATCTTTATTTACCACAATTTTCTTTGGTTTTCTAGAAGAATCCAGATATCTAACTGTCATGGGTTCTTACCTATAACTACAGAATGAACACTTCCTAACACTATGTATACTACATCTCTCAAGAGAGACTTCTAACCTGGACGATCGAACTCTATGCCTCTGGGCGTGGAGGAACCCGGACGAGGCTCGTTCGGGGAGGTTGACCTACCCGATCCCGTTTATACGGGTTCTACGAGCATTTTTTGGCCGAGGCTACCGGCTCGGAAATACCCCGCAAAACTCGGACTTGTGTCACATGCAACCCTGGTGGTGGTGGTAGTGGGGCTAGATACCGAATCGAGCCGAGCTTCTCGGCTTGACGGTCGAACTCTCTGCCTCTGAAGGGCAGAGTCTCGTTCGGAGAGGTTGACCAACCCGATTCTGATTTTACAGTTTCTACGAGCATTTTTTGGCCGAGCCTACGGGTTCGAAAAACCCGCGTAAAACTCGGCCTTGTGCCACATGCAACTCTTGTGGGGGCGTGGCTAGATACCGAATCGAGCCGAGCTTCTCGGCTTGACGGTCGAACTCTCTGCCTCTGAGCAGAGAGGAACCCGGACGATGCTCCGCCGAAGGGTAGAGCTTCGTTCGGGAGTCTGACCAAACCGATTCACTTTTACAGTTTCTACGGGCATTTTTTGGCCGAGCATACGGGCTCGGAAAACCCACGTAAAACTCGGCCTTGAGCCACATCTTTCTCTCGTCGAGTCGAGCCGATAGTAGTTCACTCCAAACCAGACTGACAGTCATACTAACACCTTCCCCATCTTGTATTATTATTTCGTGTAATATACCTTCGTTATTTCTACTCTTGTGCTCGTGTTGTTCTTCCTTGGTCCTAACCTGAACCATAACAGTAATTAATTTTATTCTCTTTATATATCATTAAATTTATACTTCAGGGTGTACCAGAATTGACTCCCACATGTAACCCGTCTACACACACAGAGGAATACCTATCAATATAAGGATAATACATTAATAGTAATGGTGTCTTCTCCTAGCTTATCCTTATTTTGGAGAGTTTTCTGGGAGGTGTATGTGGGAGGTATTTCTGAGGCAAACCTTATAATTTCGAGGATGATTGCTATTTTCACTTCTTGCAATATCACTAAATATTTACGCAGCGTCTATATAATGACGAGACATTTTAAATTCAAGTATCTTGAGTTATGAAAACGACACAGAGTATCAAATATACTTATTACATAAATGACATAAAAATAAGTTCAACATATTTTGTATGATTTTGTTATTAGCTACAGGTATCAGATAGCTCTTTTGCTGACTGGGGAACCTCATAATATCGTGGACTCGAAACGTAATTACATACCTGCATGTACCTCTCGTGATGGTGACCATCTCAGGGATGTAATATTAAAAACTTAGATAATACACTGAACTCTTGCATATCCGTTATGTAAAAAATATATTTGGTACTCTATGTCATTTTTGTAATCCGATATTAGTCAGTTGTGTACTATGCGTTATACACATTTAGGCGATCATTTATCTTTTGATACATGACTGACGAGGCAGATTTTTTTTTAGCAGTGGGTTGCCATTTCTTTCTGCGGTAGACCAGTTGCCATGCAAGGCTATAGAACCTGTTCTGTCCTGCTGTTTACCCATAGCTGGGTGGGGGAGAATAAGAGCATCCATAACTTTCCCAAGGATATTAGCACGTAAGTGAATGTATTATTGATTCATTACTCCATAGTATTTAATATAATGTTCTATCCTTATGGGAAACCCTGTACTATAACGCTGGGGACAATTGCTATTTTATTTGTTTACGGTGATAAAATTCGATTTCTTCGACAGGATAGAGCAATCCTCTTTTGAATTCAAAATTCCTTCAAATTGTTTTCTTCTTGTTATGGTCCGGTTCCTTGTACCACGGTGATAGTCCAAGGTAGAACCAATAAAGAAGAACTCGAACACGGATATGGGATAACACAGATATATTACAATTAGGAATATATACAGAGAAGTTGAAAGGGTTAGTACGAACAATCAGGTTTAGTAGTAACTGTCTGAACGTGACTGTTTCTGACTGCCTCTGACTCGACTGACTGACTCGCTAGCTCTGACTGACTGACAGACTCCTGACGGACTTCACTCCAGACTTCAGACTGAACGGTATTTAGTCACCCCACACGAGGGCATTATGTGGTACAAGGCCGGTTTAACGAGCGATCTCCGAGCCCGTGGGCTCGGCCAAAATTATGCCCTTTGAACCCGTATAAACGGGCTCAGGGTCGGTTTTCCTCCCCGAAAGAGACTCCGCCCTTCGGCGTAGCCTCGTTCGCGTTCCTCCCCGCCCGAGGCAGAGAATTCAACCGATCAGCCGGTCGGCCGGTCGCCCGACTTCAGACTGAACGGTATTTAGTCACTCCCCAGCCACGAGGGAATAATGTGGCACAAGGCCAGTTTAACGTGGGATCTCCGAGCCCGTGGGATCTCCGAGCCCGTGTGCTCGGCCAAAAATATGCCCTTTGAACCCGTATAAACGGGTTCAGGGTCGGTTTCCCTCCCCGAAAGAGACTCCGCTCTCCGGCGTAGCCTCGTTCGGGTTACTCCCCGCACGAAGGCAAGAGTTCAACCGATCAGCCGATCAGCCGGTCGCCCGACTTCAAACTGAAATCCCTGCTTCCTATTGAGGCGCAGTCTTTATTACGTATGGAATAGTCCATTATGTTATTATGGGTAAGGTCCCATAATACTTCTTTAGAGCAACAGTTGTCATGTACTTACATTATTTGGATGTTTCTTTAAATCATCTTTTAATAGTCCCCAGTGAATCCCTCTTCCGAATCCCTAATATTTTTACGTGCTATCTAAGTGGAATGTTATCGTTGGAAAGTCTAATAAGACATGGAGACTGCATCTTTCATACGTATATTTATTGTTTGTTCACCTACGGACTTCTTCAATTAATATCAACGTAGGTGTCTATGGCTTTGGGGGATTTATTCGAACGTGGATCACTTTCACGGACGGATATAAAAGGTTCTCTATCTTTTCCTTCTTGGTAGGGGTGTTTATATATTTTCTCTCATCCAGTTGTCCCAGGTGTGTACTTCCTTAGGTGTGGGTCGACCACAAGTTCACATGTCCAGAGGAAATCAGTAACATTCTGTGAGATAAGAATATTTACCTGATAGTAATGAGATAATTTGCTAGGCTAACTTTTTCATATATCTCACTTCTTTGATGCTTTCGTATGACATTTACGTGCAAAGATTTATTTGGCATCTCCTAGGGCGTGCTCAATACATATTGTAGTCTTCGCAGATCAATTTCTCTGGGAGCAAATCTTCCTTATTGATACTAAGTTCGATTAAGATCATTTCATGCTGCTTACTTTTCTTTATATAACTGGCAGTTTCATTTCTGCGATATGTCGAATAAGTTTTCTCATATTTATCAGCATAAAAAATTAATTTAAAGTTTTGCATCCTCTTTTATTACGCCCGTGTCTCTTCAGAATGTGGATGGTCATGATTACTCACAACATCCTAACTTGTGTAACTCTAAACAATATTTGGTCCCTTACTATCCATCCCAGACTCTGTTCTGCTATGGAATTTACACAAGCTCCTTATGTAGATTACACGTTGCTTCATTATACTCTTCTTGCATTCAATGACTTGTGAGTGTTAAATTTTCCAAACCTTTTTTCCTTATTATGTGCGCTATTAAACTTAACTATATCTTTCTGATATTAAATATAATTCTTTTCATTACTTATCAACTTCAACTACAAATTCATACAGCAGTAAAATGATTTCTTAAATCTGGATTCGTTTTTTTATATGTTCAAAAAACAACAGAAATCTCAAGAAAAGGAAAATTAAATTCCTATACCAAAACGCTACAATGCAAGTTATTTAAATTTTTGCATCATCTTTTATTATGCCCTTGTCTCTTCAGAGTGTTGCTAATCATGATTCACCACAACTCCCTAACATGTGTAACTCTAAGCAATATTTGGCCCTATACTATCCGTCCAAGACTCTGTTCTAATATAGAATTTACACAAGCTCATTGTGCAGGATATTCGTTGCTTCACTATGCTCTTTTTGCATTCAATGTCCTATGAATGCCAAATTTTCCAAACATTCTTTCTTTATTATATACGCCATCAAATTTAACCGCATCTTTCTGATATTAAATATAATTCTCTTTATTGTTTTATTCTTCTTAAAATTTATTCATTGGTTACATGCTTCCTGCATGGTAATCTCATCATCCTTCTGTCGAACTGCCCACTATTAATGTTTCTGTTCCTAATTCTTCCACACTTTTTAACCCCGTAAGTCTTAGTGGCTTTACTGCTTTGCATGGGGGTGGTATCGATTAAAATGATATCTACGGAAAAAATAAAACCCACAAACCAGGTAATAACTAAGTCCAATAATCTAGTAGATTCCACTTATTTAAAACATTACAAAGAATCATATACATGTATTAGCATCAATTACGGGCTTGCAGTGGGCTCACCACTAGCACCAAAGTTTTTTGTTTTTGTTTTGTTTTTTAATTATCCAAACCAACAATATACACCTGCTACTTTGATGACATATTTATATTAAATAAAAACACGGAAGATATGAAAATCTCTGCGAACAAACTTCGGAAATAATTCCGTCCTTGATTTCACCTTGTGAACTAACCATAAATAACAGAATCCTCTTTTTAGACGTACATATTCGCGTAATGAAAACTTTCGAAATCTTGTGCATAAAATCCAGTCAAATTACGTCAAAAACTACAATTTCCAGCAGCATTAAGCGTAAAACAAGTAATAATAAAATATGATCAAATCTTGAAAAAATGTATTTCATCAAACAATATATATTTCATTTAAAACAAGAAACAACAATCACGTAGAAGTTATGAGACTGACATAGCACAAAAAAAACAGACATTGATTATGAAAGTCGAATATATGCAGTCACTGAACAATGCGTATTGAAATATGTACTGAAAATCAGAAAAGTAATGAGAAATATAAAGAATATTAAAAATCCTTATCAAAGAATGTTTGTTAGTCTTTAAATGACGTGCATTTTTCTAAAGAATTAATTGATTTCTTTTTAATCCAATATTTTTATGACTTCAAATGTTATTATAGTACATACACCATATTTGAAACAGAAGCGTCATTTCCATTTCTTGAAAAAGGGTTTATAAAGTTTATCGTTTGGCGCATTCGAGAAATGCATTTAATGTCCGGGATCAAAACTGCACCCACGTATTGTAAGGAAACCCACCATTTGATCCGCGCAGTAGTGAACAGATTTTCTTTACTATATTTTCGCAAATGCACTGGAATTTAGACGTAATTCCCACAGCTTAATAAATAAAAAATGGAACATCTACTTGAAATACGAAGTGTCCATTTCAATAACTTTATAATAACGGGCATATATATATATATATATATATATATATATGCGTGTGCCCGTGTGTAATAGCGTTTTGTAAGTGCATACTAACTGCATTTATATGTAGTATATATACTTATAAAGCACACAAATGGGAAATTTAAGAATATTTATTTTGAGTAAATTAGTCTTATAGACTACAGTTGCATTTTCAACTTCTTTTCACTACATTTTCCCCTTGTGGGATATATAAAAAACATTATTTTGTTTCATATATATATATATATATATATATATGTGTGTGTGTGTGTGTGTGTGTATGTGTGTGTGTGTATATATATATATATATATATATATATATATATATATATATATATATATGTATATGTTTACGTTCGCGAGCATCTATTTCTCCTCACTCCCTCTCTTTCTGTATATATTTATATGTGTGAGTGTGATACACACACAGCCCACGCACGCACACACACACACACACACACACACACACACACACACATATATATATATATATATATATATATATATATAATGTCTTTTTGTAATTATTGCATAATATCTGCATTTATATTTGATTATTTGTCTCTATTTCATTCACAAGTCTCATCTGCTTTTATGGACTTTCTATTCTCTAACTTTATATCTACAGATAGACTCTTTATAATCTAAACATTAATGTGTGGCGCAATGTTCTGTATAGAAGTTCATGAAAACAAGCCTAAATATTTGCGCACAAACACACACACACACACACACATATATATATATATATATATATATATATATATATATATATATATATATATATATATATATATATATATAAAGCATAACATTGAAAATAATGCTTTTATTTTTTGAATGAAGAAAATAACAATAGGTTTGTTGACCAAGATGCAAAATGCCGTCAGGTTACAATATATCTGATTAGCTTTATCATTGTTAATATGAATCTTGATGTTTGAATATCGGCGAAGAGTCGCCATGAATCCGAGATAGAAAACTAAACAAGAATATTTCTTCGCCATGGTAGTTTAACAGTTTTACTGGTTACATTCAAAAGGGGGGACATTCGTTTCGTTTCTTCTCCGTATATTTTTAACTTCTTTTTCTTTTGATGAACAAAGCAGTAATACCTGAAACATCTAGAATAAATGAAATTCATAACCGTTGTGGTATATATATTTTCAGGATTATTTTATATTACTACACCATATTAAATTTTAACTTTCTATTGTCAAATCATAAAAAATTATTTCTAACAAATGCATTCTTAGACAGAACGACGCTAAAGATTTGCTCATGTTTCGTAGATATATATATATTTATTATTTAAACATTATTCTAAGTGTTTTAAGTAGACACTGCGTTTATTTATTAAAATATATATTTATTTATTTTCATCTAAAGACCTGATTATTTAAGAAATCGTCACTAGATCTGACATGCTTTGACTTCTCCGTTACAGTGTAAGTCGAGCAGACTGTTCAACTCTCAAACACTCTGCCTCGGCAGATAGGAAACCGGGCGAGCCTTTGCCGCTGGGCAAAGTTTCATCCGGGGGGATAGACAGTCCCTGAACCCTTTTATGCGGCTTCTAAGGGAATATTTTGCCGAGCCTACGAGCTCGGAGAACCCACGATAAACTCGGCCTTGTGCCACATACAACCCTCGTAGGATGGGGGCTGTTAAATATTTACAGTGTACGACAATGATCAAGCAAATTTGAAAATTGCATTTAAACAAATATTTTTCTCTGATACTTAAAGACATATTTGTTCAGTTAAATTAAAATTAAAATATAAATTATTATATATTATAATGAAAATATTTTAAATATTTGAGAAATCTTAAAGAAAATCGTCATTATCGATGAACAAGCAAATTTGAAAAGTGCATTTCAAACATATTTTTCTCTGATTCCTGAAAGACATATTGTAAAGAAAGGTATGATGTTTTTTTATTAATTAATCCGACATATATATATATATATATGTATATATATATATATATATATATATATGTGTGTGTGTGTGTGTGTGTATGTGTGTGTGTGTGTGTATTTTACATCGGAAAAACAAAATTACCCCAACATAGATATAATCTATTTCAATCCATTCTGTATACGGCTATCATTAGACTCTAAGTGTTTGTCTCGGAACACAGTTTTAAATTTATTTTCAATGTCAGTCCTCCTCTAGTAGACGCCTTGGTAATGAGTCTGGATTTGTGTTAGCGATTGGTGGGCAAAACAGTAACAGAACTAGGCCAGAAAACCCAATCGGTAACACAAACTAACTCTCATTAACAATGCGTGTACGAGAGTAGGACTGACATTGAAAATAAATTTAAAACAGTGTTCCGAGACAAACACTAAGAGACTGATGATAGCCGTTGACAGAACGGCTTGAAATAGACTATGTCTATGTGTAGGTTATTTGTTTGGCTCTGTTAAAAAACAACATTGATCTCTCTGTGGATCAGTTTTAATAATTTATATTATTAGGATCCACCCGGATTATAATACCAACGGATCAATTATCTTTACTATATATATATATATATATAATATGCGTGTGTATGTGTGTATGCGTGTGTGTGTGTGTGTGTATTCAGTTGTATTCATATGGGTTTGTGACCGTGGATATCACGCTTTTACGATCACCATACAAACCATATATATATATATATATATATATATATATATATATATATATATATATTCGAAATTTAATAATTAAAATAGATTGTCTGCAAAGATCTAAGTGACATAAAATTCACATGAAAAGACAATAAACTCCTATATTTTTATATTATTCTAAATGCTGTGTCACCTTATCAGGTGGATGACCATAGCCCTCCACAATAATTTGTAGTTCTTAGTAAAGTATGTCCTTTCAACATCCCTCCTATTCATGGATCTGCCATCTATTCATGCAAGGTGTCAAGAATGTGACCCACTTCTTGTACTCGGCCGTTTTGCCATCGACATGCCGTGAGATTGTCAAATTTTCCAATCTTCTCGTCATCAAGAAATATCATTTGTCTTATTCAGATCTTGAGCATTTTTGTCAGATTCACTTAAATTTTCTTTAAATTTTATTCGTGACCGCGTCCATTGTATTTTCAGCATATTTCCTCATTTCTGTTGCCTCAAGTGTTTTCTTCCTCCATAAGGAAATTGTCCAGCATTCACGAGAATATAGGATTATTGATATTATATAGTACTTCAGCAGACTTAGCAGACGTATTAGTATCAAACATGTGTGTTAGTTGCATGTATTGAAGGTAACATCTTTTCTTTTCCTTCTTCTGTAAAATTTATGTTTACCACCCTAGGCAATCAAAAATATTGTGCAGTCTACCCGGGAAAAAACCTGCGTTGCTTTTAACCTGGGAAAAGCACCCCATACAATTGCTCTCCTTAACAAATCTCTAAAAGTCTATACTGCTCAATATTATTACATATAACAGATGACTAAGGTGTACAGACCCAAGATACTTTTACGCAAACAGCTTCAGGATAATGAATGTAGTGTAGGCAAAGCACTACTCAAATATAAATGAAAACTGAAGTACAATCTTGTGTCTGTCAAAGTACTTTTTACCTTTTTTTGGAGACCTGGCCGCTGACCGTAGAGAATGGAGGACAGTTTGCCATGAAGGTATAAAGAACTTCACATCTTTATCTTTATCTTTTAATCTATAAAACTCCAAAATCAAACCTTCCAACCTGCTCGACTCGAAATCCTATGATCGGTACTAAATGCGGCTTGATGTAACTGAAACTGTATTGCCATTTCAGGCTAACGAGGGAGTTCATGTTTAGCGCAATTACTAAAGTATATTTGCAATACTGATTGTACTTGCGATTAAATACCAACTGATAATTCCCTCTATAAAATGGTTATTACCTTAAAAACAACCTTCATTACAACCTTTCTGAAAGAGGGCGTTTCTTTTTATACAAACTTTAGAACAATCTGTAAAGCATAATCAGCCGCATCTCTGTAGTTCGTATGATAATGACTGCATCTGATTGTAGACTATATAAAACAGTTGAATTATCTCCATATTTAATACCTATTTAAAACATGGATGACGAAGAAAATCAAATAATACTGCAGTGCAATTAATTAGTGTAAAGTTAGCGTAGTTTGTTCCAAGGTTAATGAATGGAAGATTGTTCTAGACTTACATTAAATTGCGGCGTATAAGTCGACCTGCTCAAAATTATGCATTAGGCTTATACCTATCGTATAGGCCAACCCCCACTCCAAACATACAGTAGGCTACTGAAAACCTAAGACTTAGGCCTATCCATAAATGAATTTAGTGTACAGTATACGAAAGCCTGTACCAAAACTTTATAATATCACACCACTTTCTTGTCTATTGAGACACTAACCGTAATATCTTTGTATATGCATTGTACAAGAAACAACTTACAACACATACTGATATGTAACGCATTTTGAATCAGTATAAAATTCGCTCTGTCTACTGATAAACATATCAACATCAACAATGCTTTATAAATTTATGCCTTCAGAAGGAGACTACTTCGAAGGAGAGTAAGTGCCGAATTGCTATGTGTTGTAGTTTTCTTTCTATATAGCACCAGTCCCGATATTTTGCATCAGACCTGTTATGCTTGAAACAGGAGAAAATTACAACCTTTCTGAAAGTCTAGGATAATGAACATAATGTAGGCAAAGCACTACTCAAATATAAATGCAAACTGAAACTCATTACTGCTGATGAGCCAAATGTCCCGTTACTAGGTAAAGTTTTATAATACTGTAAATCAACATCAACTCCTATGAAATATTAAAACTGTTAATTACACATCATACTAGATAATTCTTTTTATATTACTACTACGTACCATGTCTTATTGTAACACAGCCATTTGCATCAGGGATATAACCAAACAACTAGTGACGCCACTAACTACATTCCAACTGCAAAAGTGTAGTCCGTTACTTATATTAATTTCTGTGTTAATATTCCAAATATGGTCATCAAAAACAAGTCTTAGTGGGATATATTTGTGGCAGATTGCTGGAGGTAAGTGATGTACAGTAATTGTTAGGAGTAGTATCCCATTTGTTTACAATCCGGTTTGCATTTTATAGCCACCATATAAGTTGAGCTCTAGTTTTGGAAACATCTTCTTAGGCTTGAAAACTCGACTTGTACGACGCAATTTACGATACCATAAAACTTTACCTAGTATCCGGATATTTAGCTCATCAGCAGTAATGTCTTCTCTCCCTTTTTATACATAATAGATCTGATCGAAAATATGTGGCCTGGTGCTATAAAAAGAAAAAAATCAACTCATATTAATTCGGCACTTACTCTCCTTCGAAGTAGTCTCCTTCTGAAGGCATACATTTATCAAACATTGTTCCGATTGTAGAAGCATTCCTTGAACTCAATTTTGGGGATAGCAAGCAACTGCCTCGTGGCATTCTCTTGGAATTCTTCGATGGGATTTGAATATTCAAAAGAGGATGTCGGAAGGGTCGAGTTATGGAAAACGTGGTGGTTGAGGTACCCGGGGAATAATGTGCTTAACCAAAAACTGCTGCACATGGTCACTGACGGAACCTCTGGGGCGTGTTCAGAAGACCACACTCTACACACTTTCGTTCCAAGCACAACGAAATTGAGTGAGAACTTTCAAAGTCAATCTGTGGCAAGCGTATTCACTCTGCTTATTTTAGCATCGTTACCATAGCAACAGTCCGGATATTTTTTGATCAGACCTCATATTTGCAGAAATTGTTTAAATTATATCTTAGTCGATTCTCAAAAAATATGACTGAGTAAAACAGTCTCTTTACTTATCTCTAAAAAAAACAAACTTTGAAATGGTGGATAAGATATAAAAAAAAAACTACAGTTTATTTTCTCGAAATGCTGTCGGTAGCAGAAACAATCTGCATCAGTGTAGAAAGAAGAAAACATTAAAAGATTTAACCTCTACTCATTTGCGTAAGAGCTAATTTTTTTATTGAATATAAATTCCACAGACAACGCAATGTGACTAGAAGTAATCGTCTCACAGAAAATATCGTTATAATGCACAATAATACACAATAGAAAGAGCTCGGGATATATTGTAAAAAAAATGGCTAATAAAAGTGCAGTCAAAAAAACACCGCCAATCCTAATATCTTCACCGCCATCGAGTAATGGATATCGGCTCAGAATGAGAAGTAGGAGAGCTGCGTTCGAACCCCAGTCGGATTCGTTACATTCACGTACATACAAATACTGCTGAAAAAGGTATGAATCCATCTCTTACCCTCATCTACGGGTTAAACAGTAGGACTTTTAACCGAAAAATGGATTTCTATTCACAAAACAAATCGTTACCAATACACACAAGGAAGAAAAAATATACTTTCAGTTCGAAGTATGTCGAGTTTAAATATGTTTGATAAGCCGTAAAAATAATCCATCAATCCATTCTGACCAAATATTCTTATTGCCGGTTAAAGAATCGAGCGAATTACACCAGCACCAACACTTCTAGCATAGTTGGACGTCGTTCTGTTATTAGCTGCTACACCTGCATCAATCTCATCCGCCAGTATCGAAAAATAAAAGCAAATCTATGGACTGAAATTCTATTGCATATCACCCACATACGCATTTTGGATAAGCTCTTTGAAATTACGACAACCTACTTAAAGGCAGAGTTTAAAGTCGATGCCATATACGTACATGGCACATACCTGGCTTATGTCAGAGGGTATCCGCCAGACGAGGCTCTGCGG
The DNA here is from genome assembly GCA_963932145.1 of Acanthosepion lycidas. Lineage (NCBI taxonomy): Eukaryota > Metazoa > Mollusca > Cephalopoda > Sepiida > Sepiidae > Acanthosepion > Acanthosepion lycidas. The sequence continues at coordinate 97,336,540 of OZ010571.1, forward strand.
AGGGGCGGAGTCTCGTCTCTGGAAACTGACTCCGTTTTTACGTAGTCTGTAGGGAATTTTGCCCGAGCCTGCGGGCTCGGATACCCCACTATAAACTCGGCCTTGTGCCACATCTTGCTGCGTGGAGCAGCGGGTAAATAATTATACGTACATGGGACTAAGGTAATGAAAAAAAAAACACTCTCTTCCCAAATTCCATTTTTAGGTGCATCAACTGCCATGCATAAACCCTCGCCCTCCTTAATAGGAGAGTCGCTGTCCCAGGTAGAGACGAATACTCGGGACATGAGTGAGTTACGCAACTATTCCATTATAAAAAATAACTTCAGAATAGTCTAAGCAATTAATTAAAGAATTCAAACAGAGAAGCTTACTCGCAATTTATCATGACAATAAAGTAGGCGTGCGAAAAGAGTGACATGAATTCTATAATTAAAAAGATCTGTCGAAAGGAATCCTTCGTATCACTAATTCTTTATCCGAATGTCACTTTTTGAATAACTTTTGCTTACATAAATAATATTAAAATAAACTTATCCCAGAAGATATTTCAGGAGGGCAGATTAATTCAATTGTAACTGCATCTTCGATAAATTTAAATATTGCTGATTTCAAACTCCCTTCATTTGCGAGTGAAATAGTTAAGTGTTAGACGACTTTATGGAAAGACAAACTGAATATATGGAAGTCATGCCTGGGTTTTGGAGTGATTTTTCATTCTAAAACTCAACTGACAAGTGCACTCCATCTTGTTTCAAAATCAAACGGTCTTTACTGATGCCGCGTTGACTACCGCTTTCTGAATATTATTAAAAAGTGATTGATATCCTATATGAAATATAAAGTCATTTACATCTAAAGCTGCCAACAAACGCTGTTTTTCAATAACAGACTGAACTTCAGCTTATCACCAGATAAAAGTACATCTTGATGATATGTCAAACACAGCAGTAAATACATATTTCGAGTTGTTTGAATAGAACTTCCGGAATGAATAGGACTTCCGGAATAATAATAAAAAATGGAAGGAACATTTCAACGTTTTCTACCTGCTATGTATGCGTTATATGTATTTGCTAATGAGAATTCTGTATTTTTTGTATTTAAAAGATATCCTTGTATTGATAAAACAATACAACACACATGTACTACAAAGAGTATTTAAAATTCAAAAAGAAAAGCGTTCAGAATATATTTATAAAAAAAATTATTAACTTTACAAATTTATAAATTTTGGGTTATAATGTGAGTATATTCGCTTTCTGATAATAAGGTTAATAAGTTGAATGATTTTTCTCAAACAAAAGATGATAAGATCCGAGAGAAATTTATTTTTGTAAATGTTCGGTTTTATTTCAAACATTTATGCTAAATTTGTCTGTACGTTCCATTCGTCTGAATTAAACGACATTGAAAACGATTCCTTTAATAATACTGTAGATCAATTTTGTGGGCTCCTCGTCATAAGGTAAGACTTGACGAGTTTCGTCTAGTTGAGCATTACTATCAATGACATCGATTAGTAAATGACAACAAAAATTTGGGGCGATAACTCAATCTCTCCTGAAATCGGAAGTTTCTGATTACCAACTGAAAATTTGTCCGTCTACATTTGATAAGGCATTAAATGGAAAAAAAACTAGATACGATATCCATTCCTATAGATTTCTTTTCAAAAGGAGAAAAGAACAAAAGCTCATACAAATAAATTCCTCTTTTGACAAAGTCTTGCTAGTTGCCAATCAAGTAGAACCTCAAATTCACCACCACATTTAGGGATTCGATATGATTTTACTGACAAATTCTTAACCACGACACGTTGCTTTTGTTGGATTAAAGTAAAAAAGTACACAATGTCGTCTATCACTTCTTCTTCTGTGTGCTGTATCCCTTTAGATTAGCGATCATGGCTCACCACAATTTTCTCTCCTTTGTAGCTCTTAATATATTTTGTCTTTTTGTTATCACTCCTAAACCTTGTTCCTCCATCTATTTATAACCTATCTAGCGAGCTACAGCTCGCTAGGTAGGTTATCCGTTGTTTCTCCCCCGTTCCTTTTGCCATCAATCTCTCATATGAGTATTAAATCTCCAAGGGCCTTTTTCTTCCTGTAGAAATTCTAACTGGCTTTTTCTTATCTTAAGTATGTGTCCTTTTTGTTTCCATCTTCTCTAAAACTTCGTCGTTGCTCAATCTTTCGAGTCATGGCATTCTCAGCATCATTCTGTAGAACCACGTTCCTGTTGCTTCCCTTTTCTTCTTCAGCTGTGTGGAGATTGTCCAGCGTTCACTGCCATAGCAATCAAATTATTATTAGTCACTGAGTATATTTCTGATAACATATGAAAAGCTGTCAGAATGTGGTAGTCGATTTTATTTCAAGATCGGCTTTTGCGATGCAATTAGATGTCTGTGGCTCACCAAAACACATAGGGAGACAATCTGATAGTGATATTTTATTGATTTGAAAATATCCTCGGTGTCAAGAAGAAGAAGAAGAACTGTAACTGATTCATCGGTATTAATTCCCACAACTTTGATCAAACTGATACAGTTAAAAATCCATTAAAATTCACATTACAGTTAAAGATTCATTAAATTGTTACTACAAGATGTGTGCGATTATAGCTCTCCTTGACTTGTTATCCTTTGTAGCTCTTAGCAATGTTTTTTTGTTTCACTATCCTTTTTCACTATCTTTTCTGCTACCCATTTACAAATCTTACCTACGTTGAATCTCGGATGTGCGTGTGGTGTAATTTATAGCGGCTCGAAATGAGAACCCTGAGAGTAAGGTTCGAACTGCAGTTGGTTTTGCTGCATCTACGTAGACACAATTGCCCTTGAGAAAGGCAGTAATCCATCTCGTCCACCGTCTATGGATTAAATAGTAAGTCATGTATCTGGAATAATCGTTGTTATTCATAAAAAAGATGTTAACGCAATATTCGCTCGTACAAAACGAATTATTCCTATTATCCAAAATATACTTCGGCTTTAAATCATTCGGTATAAACAACACACAAGAGGCTGATAAGCGATAGAAAAAAAAATGCAAAATTCAAAAGTAAGTAAATAGATAGTACTCGCTGTTTACTTTCAGTTCTTCGTACCTTCATTGTATCCTGTGAATATATAATTCCCCACCGCCTCTTTCCTCATTATCTTAAAACGTTCTTACTTCATTAAGTGTTCCACATGACTCACATGTTCCTGTCAATGGTATTCTCGCCTTCCTTCTGTAGAAGCACATCTTTGATGTCTTATGTCTTCTATTCGACTGTGTGTAAATTGTCCAGTATTCAGCACTTGTTATTTCTAACAATATTTCTTGTTTCTTCGTATTTTGCATGGCTTCTAGATGACATCTTCTGCTAACTCCAATGAACCTTCTGTTTTTGGAGTCACATTTGTCGTCCTCTGTTTAAACACTTCACAGATTTTTGTACTTCCTTAGATCTTATTATCTCCACTTAGTTTATTAAACTTGTTTTATTAAGCATTTGTGCAGCACGATTTTACAATTTTTTAAATAAATTCACATGCTTTGCAGTTCAAGTTAACATACGTTTTGAGTTAATGTTTGGCTTGGAATTGGACGTTTTAACTTTGCAAGGGAGACCTGAATACAGTGCTGTTCGATAAAAGTGACTCACCTGATATTTTTTACTTAAACATTTTTTCGCCTATTGTTTCGGGGGTCAAACTAATTTTTAATCTTACTAATATAAAGACCCCTTCCCGAACACCTAGTAAAAACTTTACTCACCCTAAGGTATTCTATTGATAATTATAAGTTTGGATATAAATGAGATTTAGGGAAAAAATCTATGCAAAAAAAGTGACTCACTTATTTCCTACAACTAGTAATCAATAGAAACATAACCGAACAGCTTTAAATAAAGAATAATAGAGGTATAATTTATTTATAATAGGTAATATAATTCGAAATATTTAATAATGTATGGGTCCTCCTTTATTTTGAATAACTTTTTTAAACCCTTTTTGGCATTGACTTGATTAGGTTCTGGCAAATCTCATCTCCATTCATTGAATTCCATTCGGATATGAAATTCACAATCAAATCCTCTTTGTTGCTCAACTGCTTCGTCGTGAACCTGTACTTTATAATGCTCCATAAGTTTTCTATGGAGTTGAGGTTAGGAGATTGAAGCGGCCATGTCATAACATTCACCTGCTTCTCATCAAAGTATCCCTTCATCAATTTTGATTTGTGACAGGGAGCATTATCCTGCATAAAAATGAGCTTGGTGGGGTCAATTTGCACCCTTTCAGCAGAAGGGAGCAGACAAGACTCTAAAATTCTCTTGTACTGCTTGCTCCTGAGGGTCTTTTCAATAGGTTTTAAGAAACCAGTTCCATGAAAAGAAAAGCATCCCCCAGAACATTATACTGAACGGATGCTTGACAGTACTTACTGCTAAATTCAAACAGCTTTCAATGCTTCTTCGGATTTTAGATCCCTTATCCTTTGAATTTAGCTCAACTTTCGTTTCATCGGAATTGAGAACATTTAGTAAAAAAAAATCAGTTGCGTCACTTTTATTGAACAGCACTGTAGTTCTATAACGTTTCGTTAAAGATTTACTCACTGAGATAAGTTTAATATGAATAATTGAGTATCCCTTGACAAATTTCTCATCTTGAAGTATTGAAAAATAAAATAATTTTATAGATACAAATGTATATATGAGTATATTTCAAATACTGATAATTTATGAATGATAATTTATGAATGATAATTTATGCACCGATATGAATGATTGCATTGAGCAAAGACAAAAAATGTAATAATCCATGCACGTCTATTTTAGATTATATTGAATATTACTGGTATGAGTTATTATCATATAATTGGGAATTATAGAAAAAACATTATTAGAAGAATAAAGATAATTTATTACAAAACATATAATGATTTTCATTCTCTGCGTAATGTGTGCGGGAACAATTTTAGTAAGATACAAAACTAATTAATGAAAGTTAGTAGAAAAATTTAAGTAGTATGTGAATAAGTCTTACGAAAATAGGATAAATATATATAAACATGTGAAAATATAGCCAGAAAAACCAATGCTAAAGTTAAAATCTAATTAAAGATTGGACATTTTCGTTTGTAATAGAGACAAGTTCATGTCATGTACAAATCTTCAAACAGTCCCTTTTTTTTTCTTTTGGAATAGACTAAGGATAAATAATATTTACGTTTCTATCTCCTTTAAAGGATATATTACAAAACTTTCCAACAGTTCGTTATCAGTCAATGAAACATTTACCAACTCATCTACTCAGTCCACTCTAAGCAAGAGATTTTCCCCAAAGATGAAAGCGAGACTGTGAGGAATAAGAAGACACAAATTACATGCAAGTTTCATTAAGTCATTATGCTTCTTTTTACTTCTTTGTAATATAAAAACACATTTTCATTTTGGCATGATGCTTTCCCCCACCCCATTAATGAATCTGTCATGAAGACATATATTCAGAACTCTACTGTTATGTAGATTTCGTTAATGCTACACGGAGTCACACAATTCGCTGTCTGATTTAGAAATGTCAAGTTCTTTGAATTTTTGACAGAGAAGAATAGACAATAAATATGTCCGATCTCGCGGTTTCGGAGGCTTGGTATATTTTAACCATTGGCCCGAGAGTGGTTGGAGACTGGGTAAATACCGAGTCCATTTAAAGCTCGTCGCAATCGGGCAGTCTGCTGTCTTTCTCACGATTGTCAAGCTCTCTGTCTTCGGGGAGAGGGTGACTCGGTTTGGGGTTGTATCTTCGGATAAAATCCACCCTCTAACAACAGTACCAAACTTCACCTGATCTCCTGTAGCAGAGAAAGCATTTAACGAGTTAAAGAGGGGCATACCGAAAGCAGCTATTATTGCACCCGATCATACTTTACCTCTGATAGTAAAGACAGACCTCAGAATGCGCCATAGCGCATTCTGAGGCAAGAAAATTGGGGAGAACTCCGTGTAAATCTGAGTGTAGGCAATCTACAATAGAGGAAGAAGCCTAATCGCTGAGAAAATGGAGACATTATTTGATCGGGCGACATGTTAAACTATTTACAGCCAAAAATCAGTGTCATTCATTTTAACCCGAAAACGACAAGCAAAATTAAAAATGAAAAGATAGCCGAGTGGAGGATGCAACTCTTGTGGTACTCGTTCGACGTTACGTAGCGATCCGGTAAAATAAACACAGATGTGGACGTCCTCTCAAATGTATGTGGCTCGGCTGCTTGCAGAGAAGAGTTAAAGAAACTACATAAAGAATTGTGCCAAACGGGTTTACACACATAGCCCATATGAAGAAAATAAAAAAAAACCCTTTCATACTCAGTAGAGGAGGTGAAAGAAATTACCAACTCATGTAAGACTTGCGCTGAAAATAAACCTAGGTTTTACTGTCCTAACATCAGCAAGTTACTAAAAGCTACGCAACCCTAGGAAAGAATTGTAATGAATTTTAAAGTAACACTTCAGTCAAAAACTCCTAAAAAATATATGCTGGCAATAACTGCTGAATATTTGCGGTTTCCTTTCGTGACACACTGCCCCGATGTATTCTCTAAAACGGACATAAAAACACAATGCTCAGTTTTCCCGCCTTCAGGCTACCCGCGTATATTCACTCCGACAGAGGCTTAATTTATGTCCGAACGCTTACGGCGATTCCTACAGAAGTAAGGAATATCCATAAGTAGAACAACCCCATATGAAGGTCAAGATAATGGCTAGTGCGAGAGGTCTAATGGAATAATTTGGAAAACTGTTCAGCTGTTGATAAAGGGGTAGCTTTAGAGAATTGGGAACAATTACTCCCAGAAGCCCTGTATGCAATTAGAACGCCACTAACGCAACACCCTATGAACGATTCCTCGTGTTTCTTAGAAGAAGATCGACTAGGGCGTCCCTACCAATCTTGGCTTTCGATATCGTGAGTGATATTACTAAAAAAGACAGACGTGACTGAATATGAACGAACCACTGGTGGATCAAATGGACTTTCTAAACACCAACCCCCAGTATGCGTCTGTCCGTTACCTTGATGGATGGGAAGACATGATCTCACTAAGAGACTTGGCTCCAGCAGGAAATGAATCGGGACGTACAAAATTGAGGATCCTTAGGGTACTTTCACTAGTGTTTCGTATTTTCATCTTGTTCTACAGACCTTTAATTTTTCTCGCGTATTATTTAATTTTTAGTGTATAGATTTGCATTTTTTTTTTTATTCTTCTTTGCTCATTTAATTCGGCGAACCATGCTTTTTTTTCTGTGTTTACTGTTTATATTTTTGCTGGTCAATTTTTATTTTTACAAATTTTGGTTTTAGTGTATTTCATTTTTAGTGCTTACATTTCCATATTTTTTTCATCGTTTGTATCAGCGATATTTTCTTTTTTTTTTTTTCGCGTCTTACTATTTTTTGGATTATTTTTGCTTGTCTGTATTTTGATAAACCTTCTAGTCTAGTATCTAATTTACCTTTTTAATGGTTATATTTTATTTTTTGCTTATCGATCTTTTTTCCGCGAAACTTTTTTTTTTTCTCATCACACGTCGTTTATGTTTCCTCTCACTTTCTTTATTTCTGTGTTCTAAACTTTTTGTACTTGTAGTACTTTATTGTAGTACTGTTTCTACTTGTAGTACTTTGTTTACTTCCCCTCTCCTTGCTTTTCCGTTTTTCAATTTCTTTTGTTTGTGATAATCGTATAATTTTTGTGTTGCTAAATTGTCTTTTTCTTCCTTTCCTGGAAACTTTTCACTTCTGTATCTTAAGTTTATTTGAATATACTTTTTTATTTTCGTTTTTTATTTTTTATTTTACAGAACAAAGCACGCAGACACATTTACAAGCATATACGTACACTTTGCTTGAAAAGGACTAAAACTTTTGTGAAAAAGAATTACCTATCTGATAATGCCCGACAAACATCGTCAATCAAAAAAGGTTTTGTAACAAACTCTAAGGTAGGCCCACCCGATAAAAGAAAAGAAAAAAGATTTGTGTAGTTGAGAAGGTAAAAAGGAATTGACTGGAGGGTCAGAGAGAAGCGTCAGACAGCGTGACCTCAGTTCCCGTAACTAAATGCATGTAAACTGCCACTCCCTCTACCAGCGTTAAAAGCAGCGCCCCAGCCCCAAGTACATCATTTACAGAGCTCCAGTAGAATTACGATCCTGGATTTAAACAATCGAAAAGATTACGAAGCTGAAGGAAAATGTACGCTAAATCACCATCGAAAAAGGCATCACGCCCCTCGACTTCTACCCCGTCCTTGAGGGATATTTACCTGAATCGTCATCTACTCACTCTCCCCACCCTGCACGTCTATCCCACTCAATCGAGAAAAATATTCTTCATACTCTAATTCCTATGTACAATCCTTCAGACCAAAAACAAGAAAAGCCTTTACATACCAAAAGGCAATGAAGCCCTTTTGTTTAAGGATAGGAAAAACGGAATAAAACATTCAAAGTCACATACAATTTAGGGAAGAACTTTTGCCGTGTTTCTCTGGCCCAGACTGAGAGAGCCAAAAATCATAGAAACAGAATCAAAGAACTGATATATCTGCTATTGATTATAAAGTATGGGCTTCATGATGTGGAACATCCTCATCAATTTCTCCAAGCAAAAAAAGTACTCACGATCATCAGAATGGGTTCGGTAAGTGCGACAGATATGAAGTAAGCTCGAGGAAGCCATCAACTCGCTCAAAATCACCACACCACTTTAAATTGTAGAAAACAAGGGAATCGACAAACTGAAACAATTTTGTGCGTGGAGGGCCCCTGTTTTCATTCTACCCTCCCTATATAGTCCGTTAAAACTGACATATCCCAGGAACATCGGCCTGTTTCTCCGTAGACGTTTCCATTAAGAATGGGACGGGACATGAGTCAATAGAAGAAGGCGTTAGTGTCATTTCCCCGACCATGTTCAACCCAGATCCCCAATCCTAATGAGACTAATAATGGCTCTCTTGTTAGCTAGTTTGAATGCTCAGGGATTGACGTCCGTATCTTTATTGGGCGCACAGCACAATTACCATGCGGAGCGGTTTGATTTGGTTCGGTTGATCGAGCGGTTTTTTACATCTCGTCGGGTAGTTTTAGCGGGCGATTACAATGCCGTCCTTGACGCCGCTAAAGATTGTATAGGAGAAAGATCAGGTACAAACAATCCGGTCGTGACATTGCTTTGGGACTTTGTCGGCAAATCTTTTATTGTCGTTAAGTATCACAATGAGCACCACAGGCAGTTAATGTACGTAGTCTAATAGGGGCAGCGTTGCTTCAGTGGTGCGTTCTCGCTACTAATCCAGTGATAGTGGGGATGTAGCCTTAGCTACGGTGGAGCTGACCTCCTTGTTTATCAAGAAGTATCAAGCTCTAGTAGTTAGGGCTTGGTTAAAAAGATTGTCTTCCGAGGCAATTAACATGGCCGCTGTATTGCGTGCAGGGTAGTCTCGAAATGCACAATCGACATATTGTGAGCATTACATTGCCGGACCAACCGTCTGTGACTACAAAAGCCGACATATGTGAAGCTTTTCGAGAATCCATCCAGGATCTGTTCACCAGGCAGCCCGGGCTTCGCTCTGCGCAGTTCGACGCCTATTTGGCCGATTTAACTCCGCCTCAAGATGGCTGAAGCAGCTGGGTGTGAGGGTCTCCTCACAGAATCTGAAATATGGGAAGCGCTGAAGCTGGTTGGCCGGGACAGAACACCGAGATTAGTCATTCTCCCATCTTTTTACCTTCATTGGCACTAATTTGCTACAACTGGATGAAGCTGGAATCTATACCTCGTCGCTTCACCAGGGTTGTCATCAAATTGTTTTGCAAGAATAAAAACAGTAAGGATAGCATTATCAACCTTTGACGATGTTAGACACAGATTTGAAAATTTTAGCCAAGATTTAAGCCGGCAGTTTTCAGGATGTCCTCGCTAGTGTGATTAGCCCCGAGCTGTGAAGAGCAGAGCTATTCAGGACAACCTTTATTTGGTACGCTCGATCATCAAGCAAGTCGACAGTGAAGCTGCGTTGATCAACTTAAATAATCCTAGACATTCGATAGTATTGACCATCGATTTCTGGAGGTTCTCCTTTTGACCGCCGCTTTCGAGCCGTATTTCGGAATTGAATCCGACTTCTGTATGCGCCCCTCGGTAGAAATGAATGGAGCTTTCGTATTGTGTCGCTTCATTCTTCAAGGCTGTCCACTTTTATCCTTGCCTTAAGTTATTGCGTTGGAGCCTTTCCTTCGTAATGTAAAGGCGAATCCGGTCTACCGCGGAATTCCGTTATTTTACCTATGTCAAACGACATTTCGGTTTTTGTATCAAGCAGAGCCTAGAATGACGAAATTCTCAAAGAAATCAGAGGGTACGAGACAGTGAAAAGGTCCATAATCAACCGTGATAAGTCTGTTGGCTTACGGTTGGTTGGGTTCGTGGAAGGGGGATTCTCTTCCCAGATCTTTCCTCTGGACAGACGAACAAGTCATCCTACTCGGCGTTCGGTTAGGTCACGATCTCCTGTTGGAAATGAATTTGCCGGAGGTGCGGGAGATCAAATGTACAGTTCGTCTGTGGTTCCGGAAGAGGTTTCCTTAAAGGAGATGGCGAAAGTATGTGCTTCGCTCATCTAGTCGATTCTTCGTACTTCTACTCGCGTATGCCACACTATTGGGTTTAGTAAGCGTTTTGTTCTCCTTCTTGTGGAGTGGCAAGACTCCCAAACTATGTTGGTAGGTAGATCTGTTACATCCGCCCATTTGAACGCGGTTTTTGTATGCCTAGCGTTATTCGTCAACATACGCTTCGAAACTCCTTCCTAGAACGGCTGTGTTTTCGAACACGTGGAATAGCGAATTCTAGAGTAAAGACGCCCGTAAGAATTTCCCATCCCTGAGAAGTGTGCCGTTTACCCCGAGGCGAGTGCTCCTTCTGTCGTGAATGTCGATTTGCGCTTATGTGCAACGGATGGACTCTCCGACATCCAGTCGTTGTTCCGTAAGATATTATATTACATGCTACTTAGCGGGTTCATTCAAGATGATCTGATAGACACGTTTGGTCTAACGAAGCAGGAGACTAGCTCCATATGGCATTGGGTACCAGGATTGAAATACCTCACTAACGATGAGGCATCACTCAGTTGGCTGGAGTTGAGAAGGGCCCTTTGTGTCGGCAAGAGACATTGTTCGGCAGCGCTGGGTGAATCGGTGGAGACCTTGGATCACGCCTTCCACTGCATCGTTGCAGGCCAGTTGTGCAAGTTTATTGAAGACATCATGGTTCGCATTCTGCGCGGAAAGTTCTTTGTCCTCGAGGCCAGTTCTATTTGTAGCAATGTCTTGACTAACGCTGAATACTATGACTTTTTTCTTAATAGGCGTTATGTGCGTCGTGATATGACGAGACAGAAGAAACTCTATGGGGACGAGAAGTTTATCTCTTCCCAACTAATCTTGTTCTTATGCATCAGCTTAAAGTCAAGATAAGAGCCTAAAGGAAACGATTTTCTCACCCCAGAATTTGGCAAATGGTGGGTGAGTCTTAAGCGATTTTTATCGAGTAAAAGGAGCTGATCAGAGTAGAATTATGATATTGGAAATTTTGGAGTGAACATTGGTAACGCCGTCCAAAAAAGAGTAGTTTAGGCTTGATTAGTTTTTAGTTTTTTCTCCGACAAAGTTAACTCAACTAGTAGATGTATGCTCATTGGACACTTTTATTTTTGCCACATTCTTTAGTTAAATTCCCACGTTAGATGATCAGAGATGTCAGTTCCCTGGGGGATGCGGAATGTCTTTCGAGTCTGTTTTTCGTTTTTGTGTTTGGTTGATTGTGCTTTTGTGTGAATGTTTTGTCGATGTGATTGTCTGAATTTTTAAAATCCTGTATAGTTAACTGATGTTTCTGCCATATTTAAAAATTGTGGGGGGATGTAAATAGATCTTGTACTCAGTGTAAATATTCATTGGGGTTATAAATTTTTAAAAGTTGTTATTTTATTCCTCACCCAACTCAGACTAATTTTACGTATGAAGCCTAATTAGGACTTCATTAAGTCTCTGGGGTATCATGGTGGCTGGATTAAAAAAGGTAAGTAAGATTGCATTGTTTTGGCGCAATAATTATTGTAGCATGTTTGTGTCAGTGATTGTGGCTAGTTAAGTTCAAGCTAAATGAAGATCAGCCTTTCTCTTCCACATTAAGGACTGTGCCTTATTTGTATATATTCAAACAATAAATATCGTTAAATGATGCTTACTGTTAAGTAAATTCGTATTATCTCAAAGAATTCTACTACATACATGTCTACACAAATTTCAAATAAGAAGGTTTATTATGTCTACGGAAAACAACTTCAATCGTTGTCACGAAGTTATTTTATGATATTGTCTTTGACTATGAATAATCAGTATTGCAGTTATCAATGTATACAAATAAATAAATGTTTTTCTTGGAGTCAAATATATATTGTAAAAGACAGACCGGAGGAAATCAATTTCTTTCATAGAACTGTTGAGGTTATGAAATAATCACGTCAAGAGAAGAAAAATACTAAAACAAAAATTTGCATTCTTTTGAAAATAATGATATATCCGTTACGTACGATTGTTGTGTATATTTAAGTCAGGTTTCAAGATTATATATATATATATATATATATATATATATATATATATATATATATATATATATATATATATATATATATATATATCAGAGAGAGAGAGATAAATATAGGGCAAAATGAATTTAACGTGCAAACTTATATTAAATAATGTAACTTTATATGCATACATATATATATGTATATAATATATACAATAGTCTATATATATATATATATATATATAGTGCAAATAATATATATATATATATATATATATATATATATATATATATATACATATATTATAGGAAATTAAAACAAAAATGTTAAAATCACTACACAATAGAAATCATGTTTCAACACTACAAATGTGTCTCCTCGGGCGATGATAAATTATTGGCGAGTGAACGATTAATTTAATTTCAAAAGCTGAATACTCCCTCTTTCTTAAAAAAAATGTAGGTATAGTCTACATTTTAACTTAAAATATAAACTTTGAATTTGTAAATATATTTTGTTATCGTAATAATTAGATGATGGACTGCGGTGCAAATTATATGACTTACTATTCTATTTGTAAGATTCATTTTGATTTAATGTAGCTCTGCATTGACGTCTACTCTAGATGGAAGTTGATAGGCATGTACTTTAAAAGAATGTTAAATAATGCGCTACTGCTCAAAATATTCGGCGAATTTGAATGGATCGAGTAATCTGTTTATCTGTCAGATTACTTTTATCTTTTTGTTGTCTTACCGGGCCTTATCTACAGCCTCTGGTAAACAATTTGCTAGAACCCCCCCCCTTAAAAAAGTAATATTTTCACGTTTCTTTCTCCATGAAACCAATTCATCATCTAATGTTTCTTGGAGTTTTTGATTAAAAAAAATAGACAAAACTATGTATCTTGGAAATATATTATCAGTTTTGTATATTTATTTACATTATTTGCAATCGAGCTAATGTTATCAACTTTCTTGTTACGAAGCAGAAATTTCGTCTATAGTGCCCTTTGGTTGACATCAGGTTCTTGTCGATCTTGGTAACGATCATAGAATTTATAACTAAATCATATATTCACTATATGGATGTAGATTGTTTTCACTGTTCTATGTCGAGTTATCTCGTCTTGTTTAATCGTTCAATTATTACTATCAGTGTTACCCAGACAAAGGATTGAACTCAAAATTGTTTTAACAATAACTTCGCTAATCAACGCCTAAATCCTCTAGGCGTTTGCCCTATTCATTTATACTAAGGCTCAATAGCAAGAATATTCGCAAAAAGTGAACGATTAACTAGGATGCGATATCACTGAAATACAAAATGATAGTAATAATATCGCCCGTTTCCTTATAAGGAAATAGGCATTAATTCACCTGGCGGCCAGTGCTACTTCCGGTTTAAATTTATAAAATCTTATATTAAAACAATCAGGACAGTAGCTTTATCAAGTACAGTATCTGTTATTGTACTTTCCAGTATTAGTGGGTGATTCCTTCCTAACCTTTTGTTTGAAGTAGTGTGGAACGTCAATATCTTCAGTATGTCATAATCTACCCGTTGAGTTATTTATTTTAGTTGATGCTTTTGTTGAAAATCCTCAAGTGATGTGGTTTTCGTTATTTGGTACAATTCGTTTTTTGTAATTTTGTTATGCGCATTCACGAGATTCGAAAGAATAGAGTCCTTGCTAAGATCTGCAGGTTTCATTACATTTGAATAAGTACAATCTACCCTTGCTGAGCGTTACTCGAAAAGACAGTCACTTAAGAATGGCATCGTTTCCATCAGATAATCTATCGTTATATTATTACTATGTTACTTAATGAAGGCAAACGATTTGTTTCGAAATATCAATGGAAAATAAAGCCCCATTTATAAGTATCCTAACAAACAGGCTCTCTACAAAAAAAAACTTACTATCAGATTGTTATGAATTCAAGCACCATTGGTTAACCTAAACGAGAATTTCCTGTTAGGGAGTTGGTTTTATCTAGCGGGATTCTGTCCAGTGGGTGTCATGCTGAACCTTATATATGACTATAAATCTAGACGGAGTACAAAATTTGTGTAGCTTTTGCGGAGATCAGTGTAACGTTGATTCATCTGTCTATAGTTATTTACTGTGAAGTCATTTTTATTCTTATTTATAATTAGTAACATGTTGTAGCCTTGTTAGGGCCAGAAATAAAGACACAAGAGAGGAATTGTGTTAAAAATAAATATATTAACAGAAACAGTAATACAAAATATATACAAACAAGTATGTTCAGTCCGACTGTCAGAGCTGACTGCTGGAAACTTCGCAGTGTTTACGCGTTCCCCCACCAGAACGAGATGTGACACAAGTTCTTTTTAAAGTGGGGACCCGAGCACGTACACTCGGGCAACGGACAAAAATTCCCCACAACCCCCGCAACTGTCGGTTGCGCTGGCTTCGGTGCGAGCACTGATCCCTCCCTCTTGTGCAATAGAAGGGTACAGCCTCGAGTAGCTGTTCACCGGTGCTGGGCACCTCTCAGTATAATTTTCTCAGTTGTCCCTCTGTCCTTTGACAGAGAACCCCCTGAAAGCACTCTGTCCAAAGACAGAGACCCAACTGAGAGATGATAAGCCTGCGTTGAAAATCCCTCCAAAGAGAAATTTATACGCAGATGGCTGCTAGAAACTTCGCTCTCCAAAAGGCAGTATCTGCTCTTATGCAGGGAGAATCCATGCATGTGCCGGTAAATTACCATAGCATAACAGCTACCTCTAAGGTCGTTTCTCACTTTGTTGTAGCTACCCCCACCAATGTTTCCTAATTTTTTTTTTTTTTTGTTAGTGTTATGATGTTTTTACACTGGTTGATTTGATATCTACGGCTGATGAAATGTCTACAGGTTATTTAAAGCCAGAAAATAATTTTAAGGTTTTAAATTGAAAATAACAAGTATTTACTAATACCGATTTTACTAATTAACCTATATGAGGGAGGATAGGTCGATTCACACCTTTCACAAAGGTAATTGCACATAGGTGATGATAACGATCCAGACTGCAATGGAAATCGACTCTGCGATTTTCAATCCCCGGCCGTTATCCATAGTTGCACCCTACATCCAAGCTTACAGCACCCGGTAAGCCCAAGCGGTCACGCATCTAGGTACTGACACGGCTATACGTTGCGTAGCTTCAGAAATCATACGTGAACTGGTGTTTCAAGGCGATATGGCTGGTGTCCACTATAGGATTTTTATGATCAACTTTTCTTCGCTCGTGATGTTAGATTCGGGCGACCTGATACATTCAAGTGTTTATCTCACTTTCCAGCTAAGCTCATCTGCCTGGAACTTAAGTCACCTTCAAAGCAGTCTCAACTTGAGCTATGTATGGAACTCGCCTAATGGTTTTGACGAAGTTGGGCAATACATGCTCTGTTCTCAGAGACACTCAACCGGCATTTGCTGATTTTGACAACAAATATGATGATATAAGTCTTTGGTAACGCTTCATCCCAGACAGAAAGAAAACTTAAGTTAACTCAGCGAAAGCAAAGAGGGCGCTCAATAGTTCAAACCAGAAAACCTAAAACTGAAAACATTCAGAAGAGCTGCAACGCATCCCAAGAGCTTATGCTAAGTAATAGTTTCTTACGCCAGGGATTCCTCAGACAATTAGATATCTTCCTTTTTAATTTCAGCGATATAAATATTGACAACGATCATAAAAAACATATATAAACAAAACAGAGAGATAAGATATTATATAGTCACTTGGGCTGGAAGTCCATCTTTGAAATTTGGGAAATTAGGAATTATCAAAAAAAATAAATCGATAAAAATGAAAAGGTGAAAACTTAAAAACTGATTTTAGAATAACTCAGAAAGTGATTTGAAAATATTAAAATCGGTAATAATCATGAAAAGGTTGTGAACGAGCAATAAATACTTGTAGAATTTGGCAATGCAAATGTAAAAGAAGAGGACAAATCTGAACTGCCTAAAGGGAGAGGTACAAACAAGTACAGAGAAACATTACAATCCTAAACGTGGATTAAGAGAATTACGAGAAAATGAGTTTCTTAACATTAAGTTTAAAGATGAATGAAGAGCTGCTTCGGTTGAACCTAATGTTTGAGCTAGAGGTTGCATTCTTTAGGGAAGTAGTCATCGAACATATCTTATTTGAAGAAAAAAAACTGGATATAATTTAGGCTACTAATGAAGATATTAAAATCAGAGTTCTCTTCCAAATTGATAATAGTGCCAAGATAAATTCATAAAAATATTACCTTGAATACCTATCAGTCTAGCATTCGTCCATGTTTAGAATATTGCTGCCTCCGCTTTTTACCTTGAGCTCCTTGATAAGATATAAAGAAGAATCATAAATATTATTGGTCCTGATGTGGTTGTTCGGCTTCATTCAATTGCCCACGGCCGTAAGGTTGCCTCTCACTGCCTTTTTTTTTTAATAAATACTTTCATGGGAATTGCTCTGATGAGCTCTTCGCTATGGTAGTTAGACTGAATGAATTTAATCGCATTACTAGACCGGCGGCGAGATCTCATCAATTTACAGTTGAGCTAACTATATGTAACCGTAAATTCCATGCCAACAGTTTCTTTTCTCGCAATTCTCGCTTGTGGAACTCCCTTCCGGTTCCATGCTTTCCAACCAACTTTGATCAGTAAAATTTTGAATGAAATGTCAATTGCTATATACTCTCATCCTGATTGCTCTTTTCTCACTCAACTCTTTACTAATGTTTCTGTTCCTAAATCCTCCAAACCCTGTAACCCCTTGCCTGTTAGTTGCTGTACGACTTTTGCTTCGAGTGATACTGATTATAAAATAATCATGAGCGACCCTTTTTTTGTTAGTTGCATAATTTACAATCAAAAAGGGATGAACTGCAAATTATAATCATACCTGAAAATGCACCTTTACATTTTGAATATCTGGCAATTGTCCACCCTACTCCACCAAATATTTACAGATGCCCGAGTAATACGATGTCACCCAGTCCATATATCATTAAAAGAGAAAAAAATTCGTCGTCCATCATTTAAATAGATTTATGATAAAATAAATACTTTCACTGCAAGTGTCCTAATGAGTTTGGCACATCGACAGCATTAAATGACTAGATGCATCCATAAGTCCTATTCTAATATTTTCTTTTCTCGCCTGTCGAATACTCTTCCGGGTTCTTGTGTCTCTGCCACAAAAAAATATGCACCGTCCTGGGTTTAACGATAAACTGCATCCGCGTACTAAGACAATAAACTACGTCCAACAACAAGACCTCTGATCAGGAGCTTTCGAGGAGCGTGGAACCACCTCTTAATTGCTGGTTTTTCAAGGTCCACCCAGACCCGGGGCGGTAGCACCTGTTAAGCTATGGGCAAATAGTTGATCTCACAACCAGACTAAAAACACTATGAAAGTGTAAAAATAGATTTTAATACCAGAAATACTTTGTAAAAAAATTAGTATCAGTAATAAATTTTTGAAAAAAGAAAATATTACCAGTAATAAAAATCTTGTCAGCATTAAATAGCCCATTGAGGTTAATATGTCACAAAACAAACCAAAAGAAACTATACATTTAAAAAAAATATTACTAGCTATACCTTGTTTGGAACAAAATATTACCAACTATACATTTCTAGAAAAATTACCAGATATACATTTTTGAAAAAAAAAAGGAAATTTTGTCGACATTAAATAACCCATTCTGGTTGATATGCCATAAAACAAAACTAACCAAACCAAAAATATTCACAAATCTAAATGCAACTCGCGTTTTTGTCTTTTTTTGTTTTTGTTTTTTGTTGGGAAGTCAATATTTAAGTAAAGAATCTCTGTGAAACACCGAGGTAATTATTTTTAAAATTGAAACAGTAGAAAAATTGTTTAATCAAAGACTGATGAAGTTTACTGAATGTCAAGGAGCTTATGTGTTAACAAAAAAAAAATAGTATAAATATTAATTTACTCAATTATCCGGAAAATTAAGAAATACACATTTTTTGTTTTTTGTTTTTGGTTATATGTTTAGGATATTTTTTGTTAAACTTTATTTCGTTATAAAACCAGTAAAAGACAAACAGTTATCAACACATTTTTTAAAAGAAGGTCAAGTATTATGAAGTGAAACATCCGTCTATATTTCTGAGATGAGGTATTATGAACAATATTTACATTATTCGGTCTAGTGTCCTCATCTTTGTCACCATATTTATTACAACGTTTCGGTCGTTTTACGCTCCGGCCTTCTTCAGGCGGTTGGAATGTCGAGCTGAAACAACATTGCAAATACCTGCAGAAGGCCGGAGCGTACAACGGCCGAAACGTTGTAATAAATATGGCAACAAAGATGAGGACAATAGTCCGAATAATTTAAATAGTGAAGCGAAACATACATGATAATTTGCTCCTATTAATACACCGATATCCGGAAAATCTTACCACTCTCCTTTAGTTAAGACCACCTCACATTGTGAAAAAAAATTATGAGTAAGTTAATCATGCGAAATCTGTCGGAATGATTGCTCATCTACTGTCTGATTTGTCAAATATTGTGACTTGTTAATGAGAAAAATATTTTTAAAATGTGTGTCTTTGAACAGTTAAGAATGTTCATTTTTTCCTATGGATCTTCTAGCAAGTTGACATGCATTTCATTATTCGTCGGTAAAACTAAAAGAAACACCACAGAATCAAGTCGGTGCTTTTTAACTTCTCTTTGGATTTTTACCATTTGGTGATGAAAAGGTCCTCTACAACACTTTTATCCTAAGGTATACCTAAATGAGATTTCTGAAACGTGCGCGAACCCCACTTAATATATATATATATATATATATATATATATATATATATATATATATATATATATATATATATAAGTGAACATTGAAGTCAACACTCAAAGGCGAAAACCTGTTTCATGCTAGACGTAATCGTCACACATGAAACTGCCTGTCGCCTCTGAGTGTTGACTTCAATGTTCACTTTTATATTTATATTTACATATGCTCTATAACTGATATTGAGAACTTTATTCCATAAATTCCTTCATATATATATATATATATATATATATATATATACACCTCTACGGGTGTGAGAGAAAGAAAGCAAGAAAAAGGATTCAGTCTTTAGAGAAGAAACACTTGAGAATGCTCCTGTACATCTGAGACACAAAACCAGCGACTATTTAAGGAGATTGAAAGTCACATAAACCGATAGTAATCTCTTCTCGCCACTATTAAGCGCCAGAAGATGGCATGGTTTGGTCAGGTTACACTGCGTAAAATCTTCAGCAGGACCATCATACTGAAGAAGACGAACGCAAGCGGGGACGAAAAAGCAAAACCTGGTTAGGGAAAACAAGGGTGGACGGACATGACAACGCCAGAACTACTGAGAGCTACCTATAACCGATCATCTTGGAGGAGGTTGCGTGTCTTTTCTGCCCTTATGTCCCCACGACCATTGAAGTTGTCCAGAGACTGATCATATATATATATATATATATATATATATATATATATATATATATATGATCAGTCTCTGGACAACTTCATAAGGGCAGAAAAGACACGAAACCTCCTCCAAGATGATCGGTTATAGGTATAGGTATATATATATATATATATATATATATATATATATATATATATATATATATATATATATACAGTGTGGGAAAATAAATATTCGTACACTTGAAAAATTGTATTTTTCATAAATGTAAAACCCTTAAATAAAACAAATCTCGACACATTTTATATATAAATACACATATTATTAAAAAATAATAATAAACTTAATTAATTCTTATTCTGACAGAAATTAATGCATTTTTTAAATTATAACTAGCGAAAAAAGTATTCGTACAAATCAATTATTAGAATAAACTAATAAATTAATTATAAAAATGTATATTCCAGAATGTTCCAGTAATGTTATCAGTAATAATAGTTAACTCTATTAGCCATCATCAGCGCATTCTGCAATTTCTAGTCTTACGAGAAGGTTCTAATTATGCCTAAAGGTAAAGAATTGACTATTTCACAAAAGCAACACATTTTGTCTCTTTGGAAAGATGGGAACAGTTACAGAACGATTTCTAACAACCTGAATATTGCTTTTACTACAATTGCTTCGTTCATTGCAAGGTTTAAAACTCGTAACAGCGTCGAAAACCAAAGACGAACAGGTGCTCCGAGGAAGATTTCTCTAAGATCAACAAGAATATTAGGACGCCAAATCCAACAAAATCCACAGGTTACCCGAAAAGAGCTGCAGGAACATCTGCGTACATTAGGGATTAAAGTAACCAAGCGTACAATAAGTAATGAACTACACAAAAACAGTTTGAAATCACGCATCCCAAGGAAGACTCCAATCCTCTTGAAACGACACAGAGATGCTTGGCTAGATAGCATAAGGATAAAGAATATTCGTTTTGGGAAAAATACTATGGACAGATGAAACTAAAAGAGAGTTGTTTGGTCATAATTATCGAAAACATATGTGGAATAATGACGGTGAAGCCTACTTACCAAAAAACACGTTGCCAACTGTAAAGTTTGGTGTTGGCAGTATCATGATCTGGGGCTGTTTTTCTGCAAAAGGTGGTTGCAAAAGATTGGGTTTTCCAACTGGATAACGATCCTAAGCATACCGCTAGATCTACAAGGAAATGGTTAGCTGAAAGTAATGTTGATGTCTTGCAATGGCCAAGTCAGTCCCCAGACTTGAACCCAATCGAGAATTTATGGCGATATTTGAAAATTCAAATTGGGAAAAGAGAACCAACAAATATCAAGTATTTGAAGACAATATGCCAAGAAGAATGGGACAAAATACCACTCAATGTGTGCAAATCATTAGTTGAGACGTATAGGAATAGACTGGTAGCTGTTGAACTCAATAAAGGATATTCCACAAAGTATTAAAATAAGTTAATATGCTTTTTTTGTTTTGTACGAATACTTTTTTATCAGTTAAAATGAAAAAAAAAATGTGTTAATTTCTGTTAGAATAAGAATTAATTAAGTTTATTACTATTTTTTTAATAAAATGAACTTTACACATAAAATGTATCAAAATTTGTTTTAGTTAAGGCTTTTACATTTATAAAAATACAATTTATTTTTCAATGAATTCTGACATCCGTTAAATGCATGTCGTCTGGATTTTTTAAAAATTTATTGTTAACGGCAAAAATTCTTACGGCATTTTTTTTCTATTTGTATACTTAAAGATTTTGGTGGGGTTAGGTTAAAATACGTTTTATTTAACTACGATTTTAAAAATATTTTCACTTTTAATTTTTAATATACTATATTTCTTTTTAAAACAAGTAAATGTATTAGTATCACTTACAGTATGTAAAATTATTTTCACATCAAGTATAAGGATGTATATTACTAGGTCATAATTTTTTTAAAATACATATTTAAATATTTAATTAAAATTTATGATAATTACGGCAAAAATAGCTAATTTTTACCTAAAATGTCTTTAATTTAATTACAAAATTAAATTCGAAGCTTTTAGTTTCCATTTTTGAAACATGGTTAGAACTGTGTAGCGAAAACACCATATTTTAAATCATTAATTTATAATATATATATATATATATATATATATATATATATATATATATATATATATATATATATATATATGAGAGAGAGAAATTGAGACCGAAAATGAAAGAGAGGAAGAAATTATTATAGCCTGTTAAAATGTATTTTAGAATTGACTATGGAGGCGACCCATAATAATTTCGATGAAATGTTCCGCCAAGCAATTCCTAAATAATATTTTTAAACATAATTGCAAGAGAATGTTAAGTCCTATCAAATTGTGCATGCATTAATGTACTCTAAATGATTTCCAAGTTACCCCTACGGAAAGATTAAAAAGATTGAAAATAGTAGAATTTTACAAATACCAGAGTATAAACCAAACCAGAATATAAAACAAAACACTTTATTCCATAAATATAGCACACCTTAAGACTATATTTCTTCATATATATATATATATATATACACATACATACATACATACATTTATATATATATATATATATATATATATATATATATATATATATATATATATATATGTATGTATATATATATATATGAAGAAATATAGTCTTAAGGAGTGCTATATTTATGGGATAAAGTGCTCAATATCAGAGATAGAGCGTGTGTAGATATAAAAGTGAACATAGAAGTCAACATTTAGAGGCGACAGGATGTTTCATGCTATATGCAATCGTCAGGCCTGACGATTGCATATAGCATGAAACAGACTGTCGCCTCTAAATGTTGACTTCTATGTTCACTTTTATCTCTCTCTCTCTCTCTCTCTCTCTATATATATATATATATATATATTTATATATATATATATATATATATATATATATATATATATATATATACATACACATACATATACACATACATATACATATATATATATATATATGTGTGTGTGTGTGTATGTAATGGGAAAGTTTCAATTCGAATATGAGAGGTCTGGTGATGGCCACTCCATTGGGTAACCGTTTCAGGTCGGAAAAAGGCCATTATTTTTGCACTTAACTACGCGCGCGCACACACACACACACGCACTCACACACACACACATATATATATATATAAATACATATATATATATATATATATATATCGGATGCGATGGTAAAGTATGTATAAATAAAAAACGTTCCTTTTGAAATATTTCACTGATGAATCGGCGTCCTCAGAAATAAATGACTTTATTCCTACAAAATATAATTTATAACCCATACTTTTCATAGTATCCATTATTTGAATTTATTATTTATAGAAAAGACAGAGGAAAGTCACCGACTTAATGTAGCTTCACTCTGTCTTTTCTGTAAATATTTCCACTGGTGCCCCGACAGTATGAATGCAACCGTGCTACTGAGTTGACAACTCAGCCCCACGCTTTTACTATCGAAATAATTAAATCCAACATCATCTTCTCTTGCATTTCCCAACAGTAGAACGCCCTTCCTCTTACTCGCTTCCCTGATACTTGTAATCTTCCAAAATGTAAATGTAATGTCAATCGACATCTTGCTTTTTTTATCCTCGTTCTAATTTTTATCCTTTACTCAACCCGCACTTATACCCAGTCCCTTACTTACACTCTCTGTAGCCCCATGCGTACTAGTGACACTCTCGCCTTGCTTGGGATTAAATGCTTTAAAAAAAAGGAATGGCATAATCAATTTTAGTAGCAACTTTGGTCACCCTAAATTATGCAGAGTTGAAATAAACAAGTTTTCGAAGCGCTGATTCGAACGAGCGACTTGAAAGTAAGCAGTCAATCTACATATTCACTACCAGAACGTTTCGCTCTTAGCGAAAGAATGCAAAATTAACCTTAGGTTCATAATAATCAGGAGTCAAGATTTTTCTCAATAGGCAATAAACGAAGGCCTTAATAAACTGGGCCCGGAAAACAATTTAAATCGTTAAAAATACGAAGATAAGAAACGTGGTGATTTTAGTTTCCTCGGGAGTAGTTAGAAAACTAAGAAACGCCCCCCTCCCTATTCATCTAAAATTAAGTTGCAAACTAAGTTAGCAGAACGCACAGTTTCTGCAATGAATACACATTTGATCCGAGACAAGGCAAAACTCTCTGATATTCCGAAGTTAACGACCATGTATACATAATACTGTTATTTTAGAAGAAGCTATATCTTTTTTTGTTTTATGCACCTTCAGAACGTAGATTATTGTGGCTCTCCACGACGTCCTATCCCTTAAAGCTCTAAGTAAAGAATATTTACTACTTTTCCTTTCTCTGGAATACATTAACAAACTGGGTAAGCATCTTCCTCGATAGTTTCTTATTGTTGCATTCGCCATATCCTTTGAGTATTAAATTCTCCAAGACCTCTTTCCTCAACATTTGTCCCAGAAATTACAAATGACACTTTTCAATTGTAAATATCTATCTATCTATCTATCTATCTATCTATCTATCTATCTATCTATCTATCTATCTAAGTTTCCGTTTACTTACGCCCATATTGATTTCATTGTATTTGTCTGAATAGTCACAACTATGTTCCTTAGAGTTTCTTAGTCTATATTCTTGGCAATCATAACCATATAAGAGGATAGATATTGTAAAAAAAAAATAGATGAACATTGTAGCGAAGCCTTTTTCAATGCAATTTAACTACTAACGATAAATGAGGTCCGACCATTTCTTTTGTAGTGTAGTAATTCGAGGGGGAAATAAACTTTGTTACCTCCACGACAAAAATGAAATAATTCAACAATATTTTTTTTTCTCTTGCGAAAGCTTCCTCTTCTTTTTTAAAGTCAGTACTGGCCTTATTTCATGGACAGACACGATAATGTTTTTGTCGTGTTGTATAAAATGGACATATTTTTTCGTCTATTTTATGGTTATTTTTTTTTAATTTATACATCACTTATCTGTTGTCTACATTTTGAATGCGATATTTCTTCTATCAACCGGTTTCTTTTCATCCTAATAAATGGATGTTTTTTGTTTTGATTTATATATATATATATATATATATATATATATATATATATATATATGGGATTTTCATGATATGTTAACTTCTTTTGAGTCCTGTTCCAGTGTATAAGATACAAATTAAGTTACAAAGATTCACATTCTTTATCCAGAAGTTGTAAACATCGACTTGAAGAATTGATGACTGCATCAATAATACGCTAGTTCTTTGAAATCCCAAGTTGATCTTAAAATAAATGTATAAATATACTTAAATTGCATCGAAAGTTCATGCATAATCATTTTAGGGAAAGGCAAGGATATAGGACTCAAAAAATAAGAGAGAAAGTGCATTTTCTTGTGTTTTGTATATATATTTGATTTTGATTTCTTAAAAGTATTTATATAATAGAGATGACTGAACAGAATTCAAGTGGGTTTTTTAGGGACAAAGGATCAAAATACTTACAACTACTTTCTTCACGCTCACACATGCACACGCACAAACATACGCACACAGCCACAATCATATTACAAAAGATAGATAGATAGATAGATAGATGTTCTTTATGTAAGCTAATGTAGATCGATAGATAGATGTTCTTTATGTAAGCTAAAGTAGATAGATAGATAGATGTTCTTTATGCAAGCTAAAATAGATAGATAGATAAATGTTCATTGTGTAAGCTAAAGTAGATAGATATAGTTTATGACGGCTAAATTAGATATAAATATTAGGTTGGTGCAAAAATAATGACGTAATAATCTCGTTTTTGACGTTAAGAAATACGTCAAAAAACGACATTAATACGTCATTATTTTTGCACCAACCTAATATTTATATAGGCAAAAGTAGATATACTTTATAAAGGCAAAATAGATAGATAGATAGATAGATAGATAGATGTTTTTTTTTTATGTAAGCTAAAGTAGATAGATGTTCTTTATGTAAGCTAATGTAGATCGATAGATAGATGTTCTTTATGTAAGCTAAAGTAGATAGATGTTCTTTATGCAAGCTAAAATAAATAGATAGATAAATGTTCTTTGTGTAAGTTAGATATAGTTTATGACGGCTAAATTAGATAGAAATATTTATATAGGCAAAAGTAGATATACTTTATATAGGCAAAATAGATAGATAGATGTTTTTTATGTAAGCTAAAGTAGATAGATGTTCTTTATGTAAGCTAATGTAGATCGATAGATAGATGTTCTTTATGTAAGCTAATGTAGATCGATAGATAGATGTTCTTTATGTAAGCTAAAGTAGATAGATAGATGTTCTTTATGCAAGCTAAAATAAATAGATAAATGTTCTTTGTGTAAGTTAGATATAGTTTATGGCGGCTAAATTAGATAGAAATATTTATATAGGCAAAAGTAGATATACTTTATATAGGCAAAATAGATAGATAGATAGATAGATAGATAGATAGATAGATAGATACTTACTTGTATAACCCAAACTCCATTCACTACAAATCCGAGAGAACCTCGGAATAGAGGTCTATTGTTGAAATGTAATGATACACAGTGTGTAGTTTATGAAGGAGAGAATGTTATAGGAAGTAAATATATTGAGCAGGTTAGATAACAACTGACCATTTACACGAAGAGGTTAAGAGCGTAGTTTTGAGAGAAGTATCCACACAGGAATTTGTTCCAAAAGTTTAGGTGAAATTGTCTCTCACCATTTCTATTATAATATGGAGGAAATCATGGTTGATTCCACTCCTCGGGAGAAAGAAAGCGTTCCCTATATGTAAATGCTCGAATATTTGAAACTAAAGAACGACCCTCATCTGAACATATAATGTAAATATTATACCTTTAAGCCATAGAAGTCTTGATTTTGAATTGAAATGTTAAATCTATTATAATGTCCAATCTATGTTATCTTTTAGGAATTTTCAAGGAAGTCGATTATTATTTTTTGTTGCGTGAAATAATTACTTTTTCCTCAATAGGCAATTGATATTATTTAAGCAATATACTGTGTGTCCATAAATTCCCTGTGTTTTTTTTATTTGTAGCTTTCTAACTATACATGATATAAACTATCTGTAAAAAGCACAAGAAAGCTATGTCTCATTTTCATCTCTTCTTCGGAAAATTAATTTTTTTTTTATAATTATTTGTTCAATTTCTTGATACTTCAAAATAGCGTTTTGTTTTTTTATCTCAAATTCATCAAACTTTAAAATTACCGCTTTTACCGAATTAGTGTCTGTTTCCACTGGATTTCTGCTTATGGTGACATGTGAATAGTCATTCTTATTCAACTAAATAATCACAAGATAGGATAATTGATGTTATTGAATGTATTACTGAAAATCAGCTACAATATTTATTTTTTCATCAGGGAACTACAGAATCGTATTACACTTTCTATGCGTAATATGGCGGTATGTTGAATGTTAACTTCTTTTTTATCCCTTTTTACAAAGTGTTGTTATTGTTTAGTTACAAATCTACAATTATTTTGAATTTTACACGGACTATATAGATAGCCTGTATATTTGGTTGGTTTTCTTTTCAGAAATTATAGCGTTTGTTCTCCATTTTAATGGTTAGATTTTATTGCTGGATTATCATTTAAAACAACCCAATACGCATATGGTATAATGCTATGCTGCAGAAACTGTTTAACCCACTAATGAATGGCATCCATATCTTTAGAGGTGGTGAAATAAATATCACAATCTGCCAAATCTTTTGGTGGTTAAAATCAGCTGGGACCTCAAATGAAACTCTCACTTCAGCAACTACCTGTCTTTTCCTTTTAACCTCTCGACGTGAAAGAGCCAGATCAGGTAGAAAATTGAGCGCGTCTGCTGTATATGATCAGAAGCTTCCCAGTTTCCACTTTCTACATTTGATAGAGGGTGAGCAATTATTTTCCACCTACAATCCCATTCTCACAGCCTATCCCCGATCCCTACAAGCTTAATCTGTTCATGTCAAATGGTTAACCGTTATCTTCCACACATATGCGTATAAGATGTGCCTCTTTCTCTGTAAGCCTCTACTTCGAGCGACTCTGAGACCTTGTACAGGCTGATCCATGTAAAAAAAAGAAGAGATTACCATTAGCCAGCAAGTTAAACTAGGCAAAATCACCTATAATCTACAGAAACTTATAGAATAATGGGTTAATTTGATTATTATTATCATTATTATTATTTAATATATGATGAAACCCTTCAGGAAGCGAAATGGTCTCTGGCCCGACCTGATAAGTATATTAGTTTTGCAAAAAGGAATCAACCTTTAATATTTAGGCGATTCTTCGAAATGGAAGATGGTCCCAAACTTTGGCCTGTAGTTTTCATGTACATTTTATTCTCATACTCCCACAACCTGTGTTAAATGTTAATAAAAGGTTTATGGAAGAAAACCGAATCTTTAGTTTATTACCTTTTGACTATAGTATATGAGGTCTAATCTGATAATTTTATTTGATTATAGACGTTGTTTCTCAGAAAATAAAATTAAAATTGATTTTTTCTTCGGGTTTATTTTTTTCTGCATTTACATATTCAGATTTCTTCATGCAAGACCTGATCATATTCATCACCTCAATTGTTAACACATGGAATAGATCGTGATATGAATTTGATTGTTCCAATCAAAATTCAAACGACAGTGTATGGATAATCGAATTCACTGGCCTTTGATCGATGTTCCGGACAATCTCGTCTTTTTGAAGAAATATCATTTTTACAAGATTGTGTTTTCAGCTTTATTGATTATTAGCAAAAGGAAAAAATTCTTTTGGGCAAATTTCTATTTTATACAGTTTTTCTCCATATGATTTCGATTTAACTGATTTATAACAAAGCAAAGAGAATAAAGAACAACAGATTTACTGATACAATGTTAAAATGACGATAGGAGTTACGCCTTTGTGTAAATATCTAGTGTTGCGAGATATCCCTTGGTCACATGATCAGTGTCACATTAATCAAACATTGTAACAGAGTAAGCTACCGTCATATCGTCTCTAATGGCTGAGTTTGTTTTTTACTGCGTGACCGGTCAATATAATATACAATGTGCGTAGCAGTCATCGACGCTGCATATAGTATTGGCGAGCTGAGTTCAAATTCCAGCCAATTCTGCTTCCTGCTTTTTTTGCGTAAATAACCATGGGAAAGATAGGAATCCAACTCTTCTCTTCCAAGAAAACATTAAATAGTAGTGTAGACTGACCCCTCTATTCTTAGGGGACAAGTGTTTTAAGATAAGGAAAATAATTAAGAAATTCTAAAACCGTGGGATACCAATGAACGATATTTCCAAAGCACGTAGGACTATTCACCGATAATAAAGAAAAGGAATTGGTGGCGATCTATTAGGTTGGTGCAAAAATAATGTCGGTTTTTGACGTATTTTTAACGTCAAAAACCGACATTATTCTTGCACCAACCTAATATGACGGTTTACGCCCAGAAAGACATTTTGTTTATAAAAATACAATGAGGTAGCTTAATAAATACTTTTTTTTCTTGCCCCGCACAAAATAAATACATATATGATGAATTGCAGCAACAAATAAAAAAAAAACGATACGGCTTATGGAAATGAGTGTCACGCAAAATCCTTCATCACTCTGACAATAACAATCTAGACATTTTAATTAATCTCTAATTTTGATGGTTACTAATGTAAAATGTGAAGCCACAAGACCTAAGCTAAAAATTATGTGTGCAATATTTTTTGTTATTTCTTTTATATTAGCAAAATCTTCAGTACTTTCGAAAAGCAAAAACACTTGACAAGATAATATTAAATTCAGTTAGTCAGTTATGTGCCATGCGTAATACATGCTTAGGCGATCATGTATCTTTCAATATGTGAGGCAGATCTTTTCCCGCAGTAGGTTGCCATTTCTTCATGCGGTAGACCAGTTGCCATCCAAGGCTATAGAACCCGATCTATTCTGCTATTTACCCATAGTTTGAGAAGAGAAGAAGAGGATTCATACCTTTCCCAAGCTTATTAGTACGTAAGTGAATGTAATGGATTTGACTGGAATTCGAACTCGGCTCTTCAATTCCTCAATAAGAGCCGCTATCCATTACTCCACTATGCCTCTATTAAATTACTGAGACAAAAAAGCGCATTGATCTCCATTCCTTGGTTATATTTCCACGATTACTATTGCTTTTCTCAGCTCTCCATGAAACGAGACGTGTAGATTTCTCTCTTAACGTCTCGTGAACTGAAAACTGGGAAAGAATATACGTTACAAGGCTCACATTAAAGCACACATATATCCATGTTTTTCTTTTATATTAGCAAAAGGAAGGAAGAGGTCACAATAGAAACAGGCGGTGACTCCAAAGCCGATATTAGCGGCAGGATCTTCTCGACGGCACGTTGAATTTAGGATTACGAGGCGTCGACTACGACAAGGACAAGGTTTCGAAACGCAAGTCCATCAGCTGTTGCATAATGGTTATCGGCGCATAGAGTGAAATCGGCATGTCACGTTCAATTTCAAATTAAGGTAACTTCGTTTCTTTCGTACTAGTCTCCTTGAAAAATGGTAATATTAGCAATTTCCTTATAAGGAAACATTCTGCATTCATCTACGGAGGATCAAATGCTGCAATTGGTAAATTCCTCCGACTAAAACAATTTTTTCAGAAAAATGTGTTTCCCAAGTCCACCAGCCTTTCAATATTGATAATGCGTCATTCCTAAATTTTTGTTTGAAGTAGTGGAGAATATCATTATTTTGATTATACCAGTATTTTCTCTTTACATTGCATGTGCTGTTCATTTGAATTGTTACCGTTTTTCAATATCCTCAGCTATTTCGGTTTCTATTATTTTCGTACAGCTTTTGTTTTGTGATTCTGTAGCACCCGTACAAAAGGTTCGAAGAAGGATGGTCTTCACTAAGACATAAAGGCTTCATTAGTTGGATGCAGGACACATCACTGCCAACTGAACGCCGTCAACTCAATAACATGCAAATTAGGAAATCTTTGCGTCGACCTTTTAAAAACAAATAAGTAATTTATAAAAAAAAACATTTTTAAAACATTACATTTTAAAACCGAATAAAAGTAAAACCGAATAAAAGTATAAAGGATCATTTTTAAAAATATGATTTTATTTACTTGTCTTTTCAACGATATTTTCGGCACCATATTTCAAAGCTATGTGCACTTTAGCCACACCTAAATTGACCGCTGACGAATTCTGGGAATGTTTGTTTACTTCCTTGATAACTGCTCCAAACTTCGTATGAATCCTCTCAATGTACCTAGGGCCTTCATCACAACGCGAAAAATTTAAGTAACTGTCTCTTTTGCTAAACTTAGTAAATACAAATAAATGGCTTTTTCTTTTCCACTTTGACTAAGAAATCCATTTTCGGTGTGATGAAAAGTTTGAAAATTAAATACCAGTCAGCCAAATAGGCTGTTTTAACTAATAAAAACTAATTCAAAGCCGATGACATGCACACTATGACATCAAAAATTGTTTGGCCGGTGTTGAGTCAGCGGTGTTGAAATGCCCCCTTCTGTCATTAGAGTGAAGCCATTTTTAATCACTGATATAAATAAACTGTTATGTATAGTACCTTATTTAGCTGTTTCTGAAAGCGTTTGACGTTACGCATGACACCCACATGAATGTCTCGAACTGACGATGCCGTTTAAGAAAATGATCCGTGTTTTTAGTTTAATGTTTTGTAGAAAAATTTAATTCTGTCTCCATACATCCATGGGCTAAATAGCAAAGCACAAAGCGCTCTCTAGCACTGGCATTGCACCCAAACTAGGACAATACTAATTTAAAAATGAGTCTGAATTGATAGAGTCTCAGTCAGGCAAACCACATGCTACAGTACTCGTGACTGAATTATAAAAAACCCCCTTAATTTGTATAATTAAATACTTCCTTGTTAGTAAGGATTCAAATATTCACAACCATGAATAGGAACTTAGATGTTATATAAAAGATTAGGTATTATATAGCATTGCAGCAGTCTTTACTTTGATTCATACAATATCCTCTAATATTATAATTACTTGATTAGTTTCCGAAATACATATTTCGCTATGTCAATACGTTTTCAGATTTATTTACCACAAATTCAATCGTCTATTGCAATCCTATCCAGTTAGTTAAATTTACACATCTGCTTTATTTTAACGTACCCAAAGCATACTTTTGTTAAATAATAGTATACCGGACTAATATTTTTTGGAGAAGTGTTTCGTTGCTCCGACTTCCTGAGGTTGACCTTAGAGATCAGATACAATACAAAACAAAGGAAGTCGATTTTGATTGGGTGAACCAGCGTGAGAACTTTAGATAGAAAATGGTTTTCAGTCAATTGAGTCTTAACCGTCAAACAATGTAAACGTGTTTTCCTTTCGTGACTGCAAACGGCTCTTCAGTGGACAGAGAGAACCCCATTGGCTAGATAAAAGATGTACACGTCACCGTTAATAAACTAGTTAAGAAAAATTCCCTGTGCTGTTCTTTTATTTCTGAAACAACTAGCGATCACTGACCGCGGGAGAGAGAAGATACAACAATATGAATGAATTGGTGCTTTTGACCCCCACCAGGGTCATATAAAACATTGTATTAATTGGTGCAGTGACTAAGACGTTTCAACATGAGGGTGCTAGGCTACGTTTTGTTGTCTCTTTTGCTGACAACCATGGATTCTGTATTCTTATATGTAATGGTTCTACATTTCGTCTTGTTTTCGACAATTACTTAATAGTTTTATTTGTATTCATTCTAAGTCTGCCAGGCGCTCAAATATCGACAATCTCCTTGCAGATTAAGAAGAACCTGGAAGCAGCATGTGCTATATTTCAGGCAAATGCTGCGAAGGATATGCACACATCAGGTGAGAAATGAGAAAGTTTTCAGGTAATTGGTGACTTATTCTTTTCGTTAATTTTGTGTTTGTTTAAATATTCACCGAGTAGATTTTGATCCACTGTTTGTCTCAACATTGTTCGAACTGAACGTTTTCTTTGGTAATAAATTTTAAGACAAACATAAATAATCACGCACAAACACGCACACACACAATTATATATATATATATATATATATATATATATATATATATATATATATATATATATATATATGTGTGTGTGTGTGTGTGTGTGTGTGTGTGTGTGTGTGTGCGTGCGTGCGTGTGTGTGAAAATATATAGAAAATAGGAAAGAACTGGTTAGGTGAATAATCCAAAGTTCTTTAGTATTTTTGTTATTATTTTTAAAAAATAGTGCTCGATACAAAAGTAGAGCATAAATATAATTATTTATTTAAAAATATGATTCCAACACGCTACATAAGAGTTCTCATGTTTCAAAACAAGCCGGCTCTTGTTTTGAAACATGAGAACTCTTATGTAGCGTGTTGGAATCATATTTTTAAATATATAATTATATATATACATATATATATATATATATATATATATATATATATATATATATATATATATATGACGTCACACATTATGAAATGGACAAAGTCCGACAATTATTTTAAAAATAATTGTGGGACTTTGTCCATTTCATAATGTGCAACGTCATTTGTTAATATTTGAGGCGTAGATATAAATGTACGTGAGAGATTCATGGAAGATTGAAGTTTAAATACAGTAAATTCGACCTTGCTAAACGAACGCTACTCTTTGGCCAGATCGGTAAAGGCACGTCAAGCTAAATGACGGTTCCCTATAGGATGCAGGTTCTAATCCTGTCAGAGGACGAATATTTTCTATGAAAATTTCTCGGACATTCAGGCAGGTAAACGTTGTTTATTATAAACAGAGAATTATAGTTAAATATTTGTATCTATAAAAAGAATGTATAAACAAAAAAAATGTCTTAATATATATATATATATATATATATATATATATGGCTGGCCAAAATCTTAAAACCAAGGAAAATAAAGAAAAAAATATACCATTTGTCTTGTTAGACTCAGCTACATGTTTGAGTAGAGCTGCAAAACAATAAGAATAAGAAAAGGAAAAATAAAAACGATCGATTATAAAAAAATCATTCGATAATTGTCTGATGTCTTGCCAGACAACACGCGAAGCTTTCTGCAAAGCACCGACGAAACAGCAAATTTAATAAGTTTTTTTTTTTTAAAGCCTTTCACTCCAAGTAAGGTGGGAAGTCACTAGGACGCAAGGGGTTACAGAAAAATTTAGAGCAAGATCGGATAGGTATGATAGAAGGAAGGATGAAGATGAGTGTAGTGGATAGATAAAGGCAACTGGAGATGTCGATTGACATTACACTTGAATAGATGGGGATCATAGCTGTCAGGGAAACTGGAATAGGGAAGGGAGTTCCACAGGCGATAGGTGCGGGACATGAAGTTATTGGAGTAGAAGAGACGGCTACATTTAGTAGTTTCAACAGTGAAAGCGTGAGAGCGGGATGCCAGCCTCGTAGGAGGCTTGAACTCATGACGACTGGGAACCAGCGAATGCAGCTCCCCGGAGCAATTTCCATGAAAGTATTTGTAGAACAGACAGAGGGAGGCGACGGCGCGTCTGTGAGAAAGTGATTGTAGACGAGATGCCAGAGCAGGCCCAACTACATTGCATATCCGCCTCTGGAGCCTATCAAGAACCCCGAGGCAAACAGAAGGGGTACCAGACCATATATGGCAGCAATACTCCATGCAAGGACGAATTGTTGATTTGTAGATCTGGAGGATCGATTCCGGGGAGAAAAATTTCCTGGCGCGGCGCAGGGAGCCAACTTTCCTTGCGGTGGACGAAGCAATTGACTCAATGTAATCTCATCACCAATGTCACGTTGAGAGAGACTTTGCATTTGCAGCCTGACAATTCTGTCACGTTCAAACTCTGTCAACTTTTTAGCCATTATCATGTTTTTACCTCATGTAACGAAGGAGATACCAGTGGGAGATGTTGACAGTGCTAAGGTTTGAACACAATAACTTTTGCTTTTTATGCTTCATTTAAATATGATCTTAAACTTTTCACTATGTAGTACTTAGCCTAATTTCGCAGTATTCAAATTATCCATAGAAAATCCTAAAAACATTTTTAATTTTTATTTTTCCTTTTCTAATTTACATTTTTTGAAGTTTTACTCAAATAAGTAGTTGTGTCTAATAACGCAAAAAGTATGAATATATATATATATATATATATATATATATATATATATATATATATATAGAGAGAGAGAGAGAGAGAGAATGAGAGAGATAAATATATAAAAATATATTCATTTGCCTTAAAATTTTATATATATATATATATATATATATATATATATACATACATATATATATATATACATATATATATATATTTTTCTTAAATGTTTTGTCAGCAGTGTATACATATACATACACACACTTATATATATATACACACATATATATATATATACATATATATACATACATACATACATATATATATATAGATATATATATGCATACACACACACACATATATATATACATATAAATATTTTTTTAATTGCCTTAAATTTTTTCAGCAGCGTATATATATATACATACGCAAACACACACACACACACACACACATACACACACACACACACACACACATATATATATATATATATATATATATATATATATATTACTTCGGGTTTATGACATATCAAAGCTATGCTTAGAAATTCACTATTTAATATACATTCTCTCGTCGTCATCGGCGCATGAGTTTACAGCTGCTCCCTTCTAGAACCGAACAGCTCCTTGCCAGGTGCCTGCTTATAAGATTAGGTTCTGGGTTCAGTGTTCTCCTCCCAGACTGTCTGCTAATCAAAACTAATGAGACCAGTCTGCTCTATTATTTAATCCGTACCTAAATGATCAGAAAGAAATGGATTCGTACCTTTATCAACGTTATTTTAATTTAACAAATTAATAAATTTAATTTTATGCATTTAATTTAATTGATTAATTAATTTTAACTTGCATTGTTTATGATCAAATGTGAAAAACTATCAGCGAGTCTATTAATAATAATCTATATTAAATGGAATGCTGAATACACAATGAAACCCTTAAAAATAGATCTTAATATTGACCTTCATGAAGATATAATTAAATTTTATTTATTCATCAATAGGTATATCTTCCCATTTTGTCTCTCTCTCTCTCTCTCTCTCTCTCCTTGTCTCTCCCATTTTCCACTCTGTATTTCCAGCATTTTATTTATGCCTTTTTACTAAAACATTTATCGCAAATAAAAACATTTTTAATTTTCCCTATTTTCAAATATATAATTTTCTTTCGGCTAAAGCGTAATCGATTCATTTTTTTTTTAAGTTCTTCACGATTATAGTTATCAGGTGCATCCAAAATAGAAATGAAATTAATAGGGAAGGCGGGATCGTGTCAGATCTTTCAAGTTCTGGACCCTTACACTGAACTGCTTAATAAATAACATGGTCCCCTCTCATAGAACGGTTTTAATAAATCAGTAACCCAGATTATATTAAGATATCATATATTTTTATACTTAACGTTTAATGTAGCCCCTGTAAGGGAAATAATTTTGGAAAATATATCTGTGTATATATACACGAAAAATTATTCTAATAATAGTAAGGACCTGATGAAATATTATATACCCTTTTTGCGATATAAGCAAATTGGTATAAGTAATATTATAATTGCTAGATTAGTTTCCGAAATACATATTTCGTTATTTCAATAAGTTTTCAGATTTATTTACCACACATTCAATCGTCTATTACAATCCAATCCAGTTAAATTTACACATTTGCTGCAAGAGTGATATTCAGATCACACACACAAACACACACGCGCATATATATATATATATATATATATATATATATATATATATATATATATATATGTATGCTGCAAGAGTGATATTCAGATCACACACACACACACACACGCATATATATATATATATATATATATATATATATATATATATATATATATATATATATATTGTAATGATACAATATGGAATTAAAGGTTATCAAACACTTAAAATCCCCTAAGTAATAATTTTTTTTATTTCATGAGAGTTCTAAAATTCAGCTCATAATCTTCAAGACCTGCAAAAAAAATCACAACCTTAAAACCTGTGATTTTGTTTGTAGGTCTTGAAAACTGAAAGCTGATTTTTTAGAGTTCTCATATTCTTTAATTAATAATAATAATAATAATATATATATATATATATATATATATATATATATATATATATATATATATATATATATATTAGTACGCAATAAAATCCAAAATATGGGGAATATTCTTATTGCAACCGCTGAAAATATAATTCGTCTATCTTATTCAAACCCGGTATAGACTGAGTTCGTGTTGGAAATAGAAATTTAACTGGGAAAGCTAAAAAAATAGAAAAAAATGGCGAAAAACTAATACAGAATTTATCCCTGTCAATGTTTCAGTCAGACGAAAGGCACGAGTAAATAGAAACTCTTTCAAAGAAATTTTGAGAATTGAAGGAGAAAGTTTGAACCCGCAGATAGTTTGGAAGATTACAGGTTCCGCACATACTCTAATAGTCTTAAGCGTGAATTATATTTAGAAGAAAGAATTAGAATAATGAAACACAATAATAAAAGCCAACTATTGCATCAGAGGAATGAATTAGTATTAAAACTTCGGCATAAAAACACATTCAAATTTCCATAATATAAGTTTTACTTAATCTCTATCTATAAAAGGCAGGATGTGTGTGTGTGTGTGTGTGTGTAACGAATGCATGGCCGCAATTTTCGACGGATTTGCACCAAAATTTACATGCACATGCTCGAAGTTAGCGGGAAGGCAAAGACAGACGTTGCATTTCCCAACTCCCATCGATAGTGGAAATAATCGATTTTTTCATGCTTCTACGGCAGTTTTCATGTAGTTTGCGGAGATTTTCTACTGGCCAGAGTGAGAGCCTATAGCTGGCTGCCACGAATAGGCAGGAAGATTCTATTGCCCAACGTGAGAGCCAACAGCCGACTGACACGAATGTAAACTAGCATGCTAGAATGCAAAAAAATAATCGATAGCTGCATTCGTCACAAGTGAGAAAAATTTAAATCTGCACGGCGCTTTACTTCACTTGGCTCATTCGCCTGTTGAAACTCAACGTTGATTCTGATTCCGCATAACTGGATTGGGTGTGAAAAAGCATTTATTGTTAACATTCTTTTTTCATTCGGTTTTTCCAGTTACGAGTCCTTTTTTAAAGCTGATCGTTTTGTGTTCATTTTGTTTAGTTCTTTTTTCGTAATAGATTTAATGTTTAGTATAGAGCTTAGAAAAAATTCGCAGTGTGAGATAGGCAAGAAGTAAGGCATGTAGTAACATCAGCACGGCAAAGCGCACTCCTTTAAAGGCAAGGAAGGGCAAAAATATTTTAAGTCGAGTGACAGCGATTGCTGTATGAGTCGTACGATTTTTGAATCAAGCACGGGCAACGCTGGGCCATGCTGCTAGTAACAACATAAAGTTTTTGATGATAAAACTTTGTTTTTATTAATTTGGGGGACTTTTGTCACCATGGCATGTTCTTTTTTCAGCGAATCTTTAACGGTATCTATTACAGCATCCAATCCACTATACACATTCCACCATCACCGAACTTTAAACTATCATATTAAATTAAGTGATAGCGATTGCTGTATGAGTCGTACGATTTTTGAATCAAGCACGGCCAACGCCGGGCCATGCTGCTAGTTTAGAATAAATTAAACCTTACAACGCTCTCACTGCTCTA
>OZ010571.1:97380578-97393078 GCA_963932145.1 Acanthosepion lycidas
AGCCACTGATATCTAAGACACCGAATCGCAATGCTTTGAGTATCGGGCAGATCCTGACCGAGAAAAACCTCGCCTTACTAGAACAACCCTCCCTATTCATCTGATCTTTTCCGTGTGCCGTTTACGCTTTTCCAGATTCAAGGGTATCATCCAGAGATCCGTTTTTAAGACGCGAAAGCCCTCAAGAGGGGTGTAACGACAGAGCTGAGAGGCATTTAAGAAGAATACTTCTAGCAGTGCATAGAAGCCTATCAGAGAAAGATCGAAAACTGCATTAGACTTGAGGGGGCATTACTTTGAAAGGGACAACTTATAGTTTGTTATTTGGGATAGAAATAAATTCTTAGTGACACCAGAGTACCGTTCCTTTTCAGACAGACTTCGAAGAATATTACATAGCATTTCAGATTTTTTTTTTTTGCGGGGGGGGTTATAGACAACTTCATTTCTCTAGATATTTTGTTTAGTTTCTGAAAATTATGAAGACATTGTTCGGCATTCACTGGTATTTTGGAAGAATTCATATTACAAAACAACAATTTCTTTCCTATATTTAAATGAAGGAATACCTCGATTAATGTAATTAATTTGTATATCAGTAAGTATAAAACAATCAATTTCAATTACTATGATTATACTAAAGAATGTTTTACCACTCTAATCGAGTATTATGGGTGCACTGATTGAATTTTAGGATATAAAAGTTTTAGCGCACTAATAGATAACACATGAATCGAATCTGAATGAATCGAGAGATGCCTGTACTTGTTTTTTCTTTTTGAAAAGATATTTCACTCTTCCTATCAGCCTTTGGGTTTCTTTGTCAGCGTGAACTCGGAGTAAGTGTTAAATGTATTAATATCCATATGATTAGTTTAAAAGGATGAATCTACACAGAACAAACGGACAAAAGAAACGATAAATGAGAGAGACCTGGTTTGGTTTCGTTTATTTTACGATATATCAACCTCAAAGGGCTATTTAATGCCGAAAATCTTTTATTTATCTTATTTTTTTTTTCTTCTCAAAAATGTATTCCTGGTCATATTTTTTTCTTCAAAAATCTATTTCTGGTAATATCTTTTCCTTCAAAAATGTATGGCTGGTAATATCTTTCTTTATTCAAAAATGTATTGCTGGTAATATTTTTTACAAATGTTTTCTGGTATTAAAACCTATTTTTACACTTTCATAGTATTTTGACCCCAGTTTGGGGCAAAATATTTGCCCATAGTTGGGAACCTAATAGGTGCTCCCACCCCGGGTCAGGGTAGATCTGGGAACACCGGCAATTAAGAGGTAGTTCCACGCTCATCAAAACCTCCTGATCAGAGGCCTTGCTGTTGGACGTAGTTTATCGTCTTACCCAGGAAACGGATGCACCTTATCTTCATAGTCAGGACGGAGAGATCTGGTCAAATCATTGAAGTAAACCGGTAAAATATTAATTCACGAGAAATAAAAAAAATCTATGAAATAATCTACTCTAATAAGTATAACTTCATAGAGTCTCTAATCCACTCTGAAGTGGTTAAGCTTCTCATTTAACACGGCTTTCTATCAGATAAACAATATCCATCTAGCTTTTCTAGATCAAAATCCGATTTGGTAAAGATTATTACTGAATTTATATCAAGCGATAGATAACAACGACTAGGCTCGTGGTGAGGCTTTAGATATCTCGATGACGTTTGACAAGATTTGGCATGATGACTTTCTTCATAAGCTCAAGGACTATGGTGTCTCTGACAGAATATTTGATTTAATCTAATCGATCTTAAGAAATCGTCTAACGAAGTCCTTTTTGGACAGCAACTCTTCTAGAACATCTTACATTCATGCGGGGATTCCCTAGAGCATTCTCCTTGAACCTATGTTGATCGTTATCTTCATTAACAATCTTTTCGATGTCATCTGTTTCTGACTAAGTATTTCTTCGGATGACACAGCTATTTACTCTTGTCTTAATAGTATTAAATCCGATACGTCAGACAAATTAAAACTGGAAATTGCTCTTGGAAATAAGCTGTAATCATTTGTTAACTTGGGCAAGAAATAACTTGCAAATTTTAACGCCTCCTGAACCAAACTCCTATCTTTTAATAATCACTGAGAACTATTTCTTAATTCCATGACTGATGCAAACACCAAACCTACCAAAACATTGTGCGTTATTGGGGCTTCATGTTTGCCAAGAAGAGGAGTATATTTATTGAATTATTTGCTAGGTCTGTTGCATTACTAGTGGGCATCATCTAATTGTTATTTTCAATGCTACTCGGTTACTCAGTACACGCTGCCCAGAGATTTAATACACAATTATTATGTTAACACACTTTAATCCTCTTGACTATTGTCCAGTATTGAAGTTGGAGCCTTAAACCTAGACTGAATGTTGATTAGTGCGTTCATTTCACTCTATCATGTTCAAACACCACTTCTGGTAAGATCATCGAAGATAAGCAACGTCGAGCCTTGTCAATACCTTGATGGGG
The DNA here is from genome assembly GCA_963932145.1 of Acanthosepion lycidas. Classification (NCBI taxonomy): domain Eukaryota; kingdom Metazoa; phylum Mollusca; class Cephalopoda; order Sepiida; family Sepiidae; genus Acanthosepion; species Acanthosepion lycidas. Next base: position 97,383,074 of record OZ010571.1, read on the forward strand.
CACCCCTCAGGAATACCAGGTGCTTTAACTATGGATATGCGATTGGCGTAAAGGATAATGACACGTAAATGTTAATTGAGAAAGCGTGGTCCAGTTCTTGTCGGGTTCGTTATATCCGCATATCCAGAGATCCTATTGGCAATGGTATGAATCTACCTCTTCTCCCCCGGTTATGGGTTAATTAGTAGAATTTGTATAAAACGAATTATTTTCTCTAAAACATTTTTACAATCTTAAAATATATTCTACCTTCAAATAACCAGCAGACGGTTGATAAACAGTAAAAAAACAAATCAATCAATCCTGATCACTACAATCATAAACTTTTCAAGTCTAGTGACCATCATTATCTATCCTACATATCCTAATATAGTCTCATATAGAATTTTTGAGGGCATAAAGCAACCTCATTTAGTAAAGATTTATTTCTATCACTGTAGCCATGACATAAATATTGTTATTGACAAGTATATCCCAATATGTTGCATTTCAATTTGCTGCTAAAATTAAATCAAAATATTTTTCAAATTATTTTTAACATTTTGGTTGAGAAACAACATTAAGAACAAACTAAGATGCTATTTCTAACACAAAATTTATTTCTCTCTCAGTGGATCGATTTTATCCAGAAATGGTTGCTTGTAAAGAAAATCCATTATCACTGAAACTAAAAAGTAATGTCTTTAACTAAACCATTAATTTAAATAAGAAATCTGATATAACGGTTATATATTGTTGGGATGATATATAAGAGAAGGTATATTATTAGCTTAAAGGGTGCATAGATTATGGCAAATTATTTTGGAGACATTGTGTTCCAAATAAATATCAGATTAAATTCATTTTGGTTGGAGGATTGAATGTTAATATGTAGAAACTAACCAAGTCATTTAATAGAAAAATCCCATTACTTCATAAATCGGAATCAAACGGTATTCATTTTCAATAAATTTAAAATGTCCTTATCACGAACAACGAATGCTTATAGATTTATCCCTCAGTTTCAAATAGCACCCATTGAGTAGCTACTGCGTATTCATGATAGCTGTATGTTTCCCGTGCTCTCAATGTAACAGAGAGACGTTTGATCTCAGCTAGTTCATATAACTTTAAATGCTGATTGTTCCGAGTAGGAAGGTTTGTCCTATATTCTAAATATTAGTATCAAAATATCTTTCTCTCACGCATCATTTAAAATTGATTCTTATTAAAACTAACCTCAGTAAATATTGATTTTTAAATAACATGTGCTTTCATCACGTAAGCGATCAGGGCTCTCCATGACTTCTTTTTCTTTATTATTTTCTGGGTTGCGATTTGTTCTTGGGAAATATAATTTAAAGCATTCTCGTTTCCTGCTACATGCTTTTGTATTCAGAGTGTTCTTTTCCATAGACTGGCTGCCATCAGATGGTTAGATGACTCAGTTTAAATTTATATAACCGATAGCAAAGAAAGAAAACAGGAATCCATATATTTCCTAAGGATATCATTACAAAAGTGAAAGCAACAGACTAGGTCGTCACTTGAATTCGTTGTGGCGATTTCCCTCTCTGAACAGATAACAGTTACATTAAATCGAAAATCCAAATATCCCCAAGGTTACCTGATGACTTCTAGAAAAATAGTTGTTGATACTGAGGTTATAAGAACGTAAGATTTTCTATTATCAAGACGTCTTCTCACCAGAACAAAAAGGGAGAATCGTTAATTTGAGATTCCAAACAAGTCATGCATCTGTACTTTCATTGGCTTCGACTTAAGCCTTCGATATTGGTCATTACTATAAAAATTACTTTGGAAACACTGCCAAAGAAAATCATTGGCTTGATGTTTCAGTGAAGAGTAGAAATACATATATTTAAAAAAGGATATAAAATTAGATTTCTCCATTTATTCACATCTACTGTCTACATACACTTTCAAAAAATAATTCATACACTCTGAATACAACATCCTGTAGAATACTATGAATAGTCACTTTTAAGTGAGACTGAAAATAAAACAGCCTTGTAACTACTGTCTGAGCATATAATTATATATATATATATATATATATATATATATATATATGTGTGTGTGTGTGTGTGTGTGTGTGTGTGTGAAAATATATAGAAAATAGGAAAGAACTGGTTAGGTAAATAATCCAAAGTTCTTTAGTATTTTTGTTATTTTTTTTAAATAGTGCTTGATACAAAAGTAGTGCATAAATATAATTATCTATTTAAAAATATGATTCCAACACGCTACATAAGAGGTCTCATGTTTCAAAACAAGAGCCGAAAACTTCAATATAATTATTTGAATTAAATTGCGTTAAAGCAAGCTCTGTTCCATCTTCAAGCGAATGTTTTTTGGGGGGGAATAACTTATTTCTGAAATTTACGTGTTTTAATAGTATATTCACAATTGAAATCAAAATTTCCATGGTAACAGCAAGGGCGAATTTTTTAAAATAGGGGTGTTGAGTCTTAATAATTTGTATCAGTATAGAGTTACTTTCATAGATGTCAAGTCATGGTAAGGTGGGGGTGTCTAAATTTAAAATGGAAGATGTTTTCGCCTAGTCTGGTTTACGTGTCTATGAAGATTTTTTTATTTTTTTTATTTTATTTCTTTATGAGAGGGTTTTGTGCATATAAAAACTGCCGTAACATTTTTTTTGACGACTTCATAAAGGGTTATCTTTTTTGTAAGGTATTTAAGCTATTTATTAGGACTATGGATTTAAAAAAAATTATATGCTAATTATTCAATGCAAAGATTTGATGATGTCGGTAAAAAGCCGTTAACTCATGTCTATTGTTTAATAGATTTTTATTATTTAGAAACTTAATAATGTGCAGTTTCTCATGGAGGCACAAAGGGCATGGGTCATCCCAAGTTTTACAAGTTCTAGTCCTATTTATAATTTTCCATTTTCCTTTAGGTGTCCTGTTTATTTCCTTCAGATGCCAAAAATATTTAGATAGAGAAGTCTGATTTCTTTTATTTATATTGTTGAAAGAGCTCTTATGCTGCCTCCATCTGGCTTTAAATTCATTCTTCGTGGACCCAATGTATATCATATTAGTATTAGGACTCTCAGTGGATGAGATAGTACATTGGTATACCACAGATTTGATGCAGCATTTATTTTCTAATGGGCAGTCTTCTGGGTTTCTACAATCACACAATTTCTCATTGTTATTGTCTGATTTAAGTGTAGAGTTTTTATTAATACTATTCAGGCATGGGGGTTTGTTCAGGATTTTATTATTGTGTTTTTTTATTATACTTTCTAGATTTTCAGTGCAGCTGTAACTCAATTTTAGGGTGTTGTTGTTAAATATATTACTAAGCCTGCTATTGGTGGGGAAGTGTTTATCAATTAAAGCTAAGAATTTCTGTCCTAGTTTAATACAACCATTTGGTTGAACGAAGGGGTATACCAAATGATTTTTCTTTTCCTGTTTTTGTTCTTCTGGCCAGTGAAATTGTTTCTATAGTTAATGTTTGCATTTTTGTAACCACTATTTTTTAGGGCAGCGTTATAGAAGTCATTGTGTTTTTGGAATATTTCTTCGTTAGCGGAGTTAATGTTAATTCTATTTTCTATTGATGAGGGTATATGTTTAATTATGGATGGAGGGTGGTTTGACTTCGGTTGTATATATAAGGGGTTAGCATTTAGTTTTCTATAAGGTTGGTATGTGTTGCTTGCTAAGTCTAGAGTTACGTCAAGGATGTTTATATGCACAAATCCCTTTCATAAAGAAATAAAATAAAAAATAAATAAATCTCCATAGACACGTAAACCAGACTAGGCGAAAACATCTTCCGTTTTAAATTTAGACACCCCCACCTTACCATGACTTGACATCTATGAAAGTAACTCAATACTGATACAAATTAACACTCAACACCCCTATTTTAAACAATTCGCCCTGGCTGTTACCAAAGAAATTTTGATTTCAATTGTGAATTTACTATTAAAACACGTAAATTTCAGAAATAAGTTATGCCAAAAAAAATTTCGCTTGAAGATGGAACAGAGCTTACTTTAACTCAATTTAATTCAAATAATTATATTAAAGTTTTCGGCTCTTGTTTTGAAACATGAGACCTTTTATGTAGCGTGTTGGAATCATATTTTTAAATAAATAATTATATATATATATATATATATATATATATATATATATATATATATATGATGGACTCTCTCATCGTTCGATATATGAGGTCTCGACGACCAAGAACTAATTGTCTGCATGCCTATGACGGGCATGACTTTCGGGATCGGCTCGAAAATTGCACAAAAGACCACAAACAATACAGGGGAATGTATTGTATCCAAGTGCAGCAGGAACACTGTTAGCTGTCTTATTTTGCTTTCGTATTTCACGCAGTCGACTGATGCTTACTTCTTGATGGTGCATTTTTCCTGAATGGCAGCTCGAACGATAGCTATCTCTTCAAAGTTCTTAAATGGAATTTTGACGCAATAAAGGTTGCCTTTCAGTTTATCTTTATACCTGAGCCAAGGTTTACCAACTTTTCTATGACCACTAACCACAGTAACAAAGAACTTTTTGTATGCAACCATCACTTATTGAATGAAGTTAAAATATATACGAAATGCGTGTAGCAATTGTTTTCAAATTCGGACAGATGTTATAAAAAAGGACGGGCACCGTACCCGGCCATCAGTTATAAGCCGGACAGCTGTGAGAAGGATGGAAGTGTCAAGAGATCTCGGTCGGGGCTGTTTGCTTTACGACTTCAAAGTGGGCGTATCAGCAGATGCATCAAGTCGCCGCATATGTCAAGCGTTTGGGGATAGTGCTGTGAATGAACGTATTGCAAGGCGATGGTTTAGAAAATTCAAGTCGGGAGATTTGTCTCTCCATGATGAACCTCGCAGTGGGAAACCACCGGTCTTGAATGACGGAGTCTTGAAGGCGGCTATTGAAGAGGACAGTAGTCTAACGTGTGATGAACTTGCAAGACAGTCCAACGTTTCGGGTGAAACAGTTAGACTTCACCTACACCGCCTAGGTAAGACGTACAAACTGAGCAAGTGGGTTCCACAAACGCTGTTGGAGGTCCACAAGGGCCAACGATTGGCAGCCTGCGTATCGCTGCTTTCTCGCCACCGTACCGCATCCTTATTCAATCGAGTGCTTACCAGTGATGAAAAGTGGGTTCTGTACGAAACTCCCAAGCGTTCCCGATATTGGTTGTCTCCTCAGGATGCTGTCCCTCACACCGCAAGACCGCCTATGCACCCACGCAAGATTATGCTTTGTGTCTGGTGGACAGGTTGTCAAGTGGTTCATTATGAACTGCTACCAACGGGACAAACGTCATTGGAGACCTATACTCGCAGCAATTGAAACGTGTGCAACAGGCATTGCGCCAGAAGGAGAATCGCAAAAGTGTGCTTTTCCTCCATGACAACGCCAGGCCGCTTGTCGCGCGAGTGGTCAGGGATACCATACAGCAACTTGGGTGTGAGACTTTGTGTCATCCACCGTATTCGCCTGACCTTGAGCCATCCGATTACCACCTCTTCCACACCCTGGATAATCATCTTCGTGAGAAATCCTTCACCAATGAAGCAGACTTGCGCAAAGCCCTCACGGTCTTCTTTGCATCACCCCCCACCGAGTTTTACCGCAAGGGCATTGAACAGCTGGAGACACGTTGGCAGAAGGTGATGGATGCCGATGGCGACTACTTCGAAGACTAAATATAAGTTATACATGAAGCGTTTTCTTTTTTTCCTTTAAAAACGGACATAACTTTTTTGGTTACCTTGTATATATGGTAATAAAATTACAACATATCGCGCATATAGTGCAGGTTTTAACGAAACTGTGCCCAATGTAATGAAAGAGAGCAAATATATATATATATATATATATATATATATATATATATATATATAATTATTTATTTAAAAATATGATTTCCATATTTTTAAATAATTATATTTAGGCTCTACTTTTGCATCGAGCACTGTTTTTTAAAAATAATAACAAAAATACTAAAAAACTTTGAATTATTTACCTAACGAGTTCTTTCCTATTTTCTATATATTTTCACACACACACACACACACACACACATATATATATATATATTAATAAATATAGATACTATCTCACACCTCTAGCACGACTCTGATTTTCATGCACAACTCAATTTTCGGGTGCAGAATTCAAAACAGTTTGAATCAAAATGATGTGGTGTTACTTAATGTTACAAATTTTTAATATTGAACTTGAAAAAATACTAAAGTTAACAAAAATAAGTGGGAGAAAAGAAAAGGGAGAAAAAAATTATGAGTATGAAAATAAAATTCAAAATATGATAAAAATGGAATGGAAAAAAAAGGAGAAAAAATAATAATTGTCAAAGTGAGGTAACTATAATGACCAAGAAACAACGTTAAAATATAATATAATGAAAAATAGAAAAACAGGTAAAAAAAAAATTAAGAAAGTTTGTTTTTTTTTAACTACTATGGTGTAGTGTATTTAAGATGTTTATTTTTGTGTCAGCAAGAAGTTATTAATTCACTTCTCTGGTTCAATAATTTAGGATTGTTTAAATTTTTTTAGAATATATAACCTGCACTATATGCGCGATATGTTGTAAAAAAACTTAATAAAAATTATAAATTGTATAAGACCTTATACAGTTTATAATTTTTAAAAACAGGGATCATAACATTCATCGAGTGATTTCTAGGTTAATGCACCTTTAAAATTTTGTTTGCGAAAGGATTTCGCCATTTTATATCATTAACTTTACTAATCTAATTTTGTATGAATTATTCATTGTAATTTAAAGTGAATTGCACTACATATTTGATATATATATATATATATATATATATATATATATATATATAACCAAATGGATAGCTTTACGTGCAAGCGGGCGTATATAAAAACACATAAATATACTAGAGTGTAAGAAAAAACAGTGCCTAATATTAAGTAACAGAGCTATATATATATATATATATATATATATATATATATATATATATATATATATATATATATATATATATGTGTGTGTGTGTATGTGTGTGTGTTTGTGTGTGCGCGCGTCTATGTGTGTGTATGTGTGTGTGTGTGTGTGTGTGTGTTATACTTGGTGCCAAAATATATTTACAACCGGAAACATGAACCCAATTATTTTTATGGAATTTACTTTCAAGCGAACGCACCAAGTCTTAGCCGAAATTCAGACTTCGTACGTGATTATAGCAGTAATGCTATATCGTATCTTCATATATCACGGATATATGATACATATTCATTATTCAATATTTTCTCCCAGTTAAATTGTTTGTGAAGAAGTGGTTTCCAGAACACGCTAAATTCTAAAAAGCCAAATGTAGATTATCATCGTCTGTCGGCGACCACCTCATACAAAACGAGCTTGAAACACTTTTACTATTCGCAACACGTCATATGACATTTTGTTGAATTGAAGCAGGCTTTCTAAATGCCATATAGTGTTTATATATTCATTATTCAACCCTTGTTCTTACTAAAGATTGTAGCGGACTTTCTATTCGTGTTAGTTTGTGCCATTCAAGATGGAGAATGTTTGATGACTTTAGTTGATATTTTTGAATGATATGACTTTGCCCATTCTCCCAACACGAAACTTTATCTTCGCTCTTTGCTTCTCAGTTCATTCTAAAACTTTAGAAAATCGGATTACACCATAAATCACGCCACACACACACACATACATACACACACTTATACTCTCTCTCCTTCTCTCTCTATTTCTCGCAACTCAAAAAGCGTTTACGCTGCCTTTTATGTGATTAATTATTTTCCACCTTACACCCACTTTCTGCAAAGTTGCAAGTCTCTTGCTACTCTACTGTTGTTTCAAATGTTCTAACAATCTAAATTCCCTAATTCTAGCAGATAAGGCCTTTACATCTAAGACATGCCATGCCATATACACCCCTGGTCAAAATCTTAAGACTAGATACAAAAGGGTTAAAATCTTCACTTGTTTGTTGATAAACTACATTTTCTAATTAAATGTAAACGTTTCGCAAATATATTTTGATTAAAGTGACAGTATTTTATATTTTTTTAACCCTTTTGTATCTGGTCTTAAGATTTTGACCAGGGGTGTACTGAGTATCGAATCATATTCATTCGCTTTGTATCCCATTCGAAGGCGTTGCTTTGTGCTAAATATTCCCGAATGGATGCTTTCCTGATCATGATTATCTTAACATCTTCAAGTCTACGGTCAACCATTATTTATGCTACGTAACCTCATAATCGATAATTCTTACGTGCATAAAACATATCAGATTTATCCTTCTGTCAGTCTTGTTACCAGTCTAAGCAAGAGAATCCAACGTACCCAGGTAATTAACCCATTGAGAAAAGAGGGATCCGTGCCTTTCTTAAGAACAAATCTAATGGAAATGTAAAGGCAAGTGACGGGACTGTATCTTGAATTCAGACAATATTCGTTACGCAAAGGATACACGATATTTTACAATAGTGATTCTTAGAACAGGTAAATTGGCCCATCCCAGCAATTTTTCCCATTTGATTTTTTGCTGAGAATTATTTAGGCTTATTAAATATCAATTATGAAGATAGATTCTTCTTTATAAAATCTACAATTGCCAAATCGCCCAAACAGCCATAACTAATGGAGTATTTGGCTTGTCAACATGGATTTTTAACTGTATTTTCTGAATAATAAAATCCACATTTATTTTTTGTATGAGACTCATTCTATTACAACTCTTCTCTAAGTGACATTAACACTTCGTTAGGCACTCGATAAATTTCATCATTTGCTCAATGTTTTGACTTGAATATTATAGCGCATTTAATTGATTTTATTTCGTTCAGACTACTGAATAAAGTTAATAATTTACACCTTCTCTGAATGAACTGACTAAAATCCAATTAGGCCTTATTCACGAGATGATGTTTGGGGAAGAATTTAAATCAGGCTTGTATTTCGTCATTAAAAAGTAGGTGACTGCTACCCTCTGCGTTGGGGAAATTTCTTCTTACCTTTTTTTTCATTTCATGGAGCTGCTTAAATTTTAAGATGAAAATAATTTTAAAAATGCTGAAGTTAACAGTATGATTCTTTTCAAAAGGACGAGATCATCATTAACACTAGCATAATGTAGTTTAATACCCGATGCCTAAGATGACTGATGGTTTCAGAGTTAACCTACTTATATCTCAATGTTTCTTATTCCTTCGGGACATGTGCTATCATGGCTCTCCACAATTTCCTAGTTGTAGTCCTAAGCAATCCTTGTCGTTTTGCCATCCGTCCGCCTCTCTGTCCTGACACCCGTTTACACATGTTCGTTAAGGTATGTTACTCGTGGTTTCTCTTACTCTACCTTACATTTAATATGCGTTGCGAGTGTCAAAGCTTCAAGACCTGTTTTTCTTATTATGTTTATTTGGCAACAGAGTAGCGTTCGGTTAGCAAGTTCAACTTCTATAAAAATAGTGTAAAAAGATAAAAATGTCTTAAAATAATTGTCGGACTTTGTCCATTTCATAATGTAACACGTCATTTGTTTACATTTGATACGCCATGAGCAGATATGAATGTACGTGTGAGATTCATGGAAGATTGAAGTTTAAATACAGTAATTTTGACCTGGCTAACAGAACGTTCCTCTGTGGACAAATCGGTAAAGGCACGTCAACCTAGATGACGGTTCCGTATAGGATACAGGTTCGAATCCTGTCGGAAGACGAATATTTTCTATGAAAATTTCTCGGACATTCGGGCCGGTAAATGTTGTTTAATACTGTTTATTATAAACAGAGCATTTACTTAAATATTTATATCTATAAAAAGAATGTATAAACACAAACATTTCTTTAAATAATTGTCGGACTTTGTCCATTTCATAATATATATATTGCTTTTATTTCCATTTTCTTTAAAACGTTCTTATTGATCAGATCATCCACATAGAGT
>OZ010571.1:97398078-97413078 GCA_963932145.1 Acanthosepion lycidas
CAATTCTCGCGCAAATATGTCTAATCTGATATTTGGATAAGAATTACCGTTTTATTACGAAGATAGACACTTTCATATAATATAATTTCCCGCTGAAACTCCTGGTATTCATTTATTTTCTGACTCTCTTGCAGGATCATATTTTAATCTATTCGAAGAACCATATACACGTCTTAACTCTTCCTTTCCTTGATTATTTTTCCCGTCGTGCATGCTCTTTTCCGGTTCTGTTTAATTTATTTGGGAGTCGTCAAATGAAATTTGTAATTCTGGACATTAATTTATGGCGTGAAGGTTTTGAAAGTGCCTGCGTTTATGTCCTTTCTCACGAATGCAGGTGTCCCCCAAGGCGCTATCCTGGGTCCTACGCTATTTATGATCTACATCATTTCCCCGATGACACTACAATCTTCTTATGCCACAGTAACAAATCCAACAGATCTCCAGGAGAGAAACACACTGCGCGATCCTGGTCTCATTTTGTCCACTGACTGTGGAGCGACTATATGGAATCAATACTGGCAAGAAAGTTGTGTCACTGTGTCCTGACAGAAACTTTTTCTTATCAGAATCCATTTTGTAGACATACAAATCTACCATTCGTCGGTGCTTTGAACATCGTTGTCATATCAGGTCTGATACTCCTACTGTACATCTCGAGATTCTTGACAAAATCCAAAGATGGATCTGTAATTTAATCAGTGCTGACATCTCAATTTCAGACACTTCTTCAACAACGTGTCATGGCTTCCCTCTGCCCTTTCTAAAAATATTATCAGGGCAAACGCTCTGAAGAGCTTTTTCCCTGGTGTCTCGAATAACTGAATTTAAGCGGACTACTAGATTGGCATCTAGGCCCCACCCGTTTACTATTTAAGTAGCTAAGTCTTACCACTACTTCTACTCCAATAGTTTCTTTTCTCGCTTTTCCCGCCTGTGGAAATCCTTGCTTCCATGGTAAATACAATCTTCAAAATTTCAAATGCAAGATCAATCGCCATTTTTTTCAGTCTTCTCTTTCACTTTCTCTCCCTGTAGCTCCCTGTGCACAAGTAGCATTCACTTTTTCCTTGGAGAGATCATTTAAAAAAAAAAAGGCTATAAAAGGTGTCAAGTGTATTCCCTGTTTCAAGAATGTTTATGAGCGATCGTATCCGTCTCAATATATATATATATATATATATATATATATATATATATATATATATATATATATATATACCTATATATATATATATATATATATATATATATATATAACTATATATATATATATAACTATATATATATAACTATATATATATATATATATATATATATATATATATATATATATAACAGCTTTTTCATTATTACCATTAGCAAACTTTTTGAAGCTACAATTAACAAGAACGTTGCTTATCACGTCAATAGTGACAATATCTTGAGCGACTAGCTATACAGATTCAAATACATCTGAACGATGTTCGCATTAGATATTTCAAAGGCCTTTGAGAAAGTGTGTAATGGAGGGGTGCTGCACATGCTATCTAGCTATGGAACATCAATTTCCATCTGTTGTCTTTTTTATACCTTTCCTTTTTTTTGTCCTTTCCTGCATCCTCCCTATTCTCATTTTCTCTTTCAATTACACTCCCTGCAATCCCTGCTCACTAGTGGGATCCCCGCCTTGCTTGTGTTGAAATGATTAAAAAATGAATTTAATGCTTTTAAAGTAAATTCTATTTGATAAATTGGAGAGCATGAATATGTACGAAACTCTGAAAATTGGAAATTAAATCCAATTAGGCTGATAAAATGGTGGAGTAATGGATAGCGGCTCGGATTGAGGAATCGGACAGACGAGTTCGAATTCAAGTCGACTCCATTACATTCATTTACGTTCTAATACCCGTGGGAACCGTATGAATCCTCTCCTTTTCCCCTCAGCTATAAGTAAATAGCAGGACAGACCGGGTTCTATAGCCTTGGATGGCAACTGGTCTACCGAAGGAAGAAATGGCAACCTCCTGCGGGAAAAAAAATCTGTCTCGTCAGTCATGTATCGAAAAATACATGATCAATTAAGTATATATCAGGCAGGGCACATAACTGAATGACTGAATTTGTAATTTGCATGTTGGGATCTTCCTATTGCTCATAACTATACATTACGTCTTCTTGCAATTGATGTTTAGTCCTTTCTTCTCGCTTTCCTTTAGCGTCTTATTTGTTAAACATTTCTCCAAATCTTTTTTTATAGTAGAGTTCCCCTAATACAAAATTAAGCTCTACACAACATAGTTTTCGTGTAAAATTGAATGAGGTGCGTGATCAGAATGTGAGAAAAATATTTTTCTAGAATTTTTGCAAAGGATTCAATATAAGAGTTCCACTTCAGGCCTGGAGATACCTTGAGACCCAACAGACTTCCAAAGCTTCAATTGAATAAATTGATCTTTGTTCAATATTAATGACCTATGAAACTTACAGGCTGGCTCTTCCTCTACGTGGAAATAGCAGAACTTCAAGTGGAAAGTGAATAAAATACAATTTTGTATATTATATTAATGAGAACATTTCTCTTCAGTAAATTAATTTCTAGAGAAGGGTGTCTTTATTATGCGAATAGTTACGTTCAAGAATCATTAAAATGAGTGGGACATACAAGGAAAATTCGATTTAGCATCTTATATTTATTGCGAAAAAATGCCACCACAGGGGTCTTCATATATTCATAGGATTTTTTTTTTTTTGTTGGCAATGATCCGTTTTAACAAATTTAGTTGTTAAATTAATTGAGATGTAACGTTAACAAACACCGATTTCATACACTTAAGTGAAATTTAAAAATAAAGAATGCAAAAAAAATAAATAAATAATCAGACGTGATTGCATTACTAGAGTGAGGCGCGTTAAATTTCGGATTTCATTATAATTCTGGTTCTATTCAGATGAGTGTTACCGAAGTGTCAGATTTAGAGCTTATCTCGGTTGAGAGTTCCTTGATAGAATCCAAAGACTCGGCATTATTATCGGTCATGAGCTAGCGGCTCTTCTTCAGTCGCTTTCTCACCTCCGTAAGGATGCCTCCCTGTGTCTTTTCTATAAATACTTTCATGGTAAATTTTCGAATAAGCTCTTCGCTATCGTACATACTCTTTATAAATTTAAGTGCAATATTAGACTGGTGACAAGGTCTCATCAATTTACGGTTTTGTTGGCTAAATGCAATCGTAAATTACATGTCAACAGTTTCTTTTCTCGCATTACTTCTTGATAATGCGTTTGATTTTTATCTTCAGGAGCTAAATGCATTGAAAAAGAGTAAGATATTGATACAAAGAGCTAAATTGGAATTTAATTCTAATTTTAACACGTCGATATATTTTATCATTTAGAATTGTAAATTACATTAGAATATATATTGTTTCAGCGTATGAATTCATAACGTTTCATGTATTAGTGATAAGATAGATTTAAATAGCTATATTGTTCATTTCTTAATTAAAATCCTGTTTATTTTTCCCGTATTCCCGTCAGTTGTTATATCATTCTTTTAGCAGCTTAAACTGACACCTTTTTTTCAGTGTCCATTTTGATTAAATTTTGGTTTCTTCAATTCAAATGACTGCCCATCTTCCAAATTTATCTATTTTTTTATTATAGTTTCCATATAGAGAAAAATTTAGTTTAAAGTGATACCAGATGGTAATGTTTTCCTAAAGATCCAACATTCACATTGCTGAACCAAATAAATGCACCTGAACGCAACGAATGGAAAATTATGGTTTTAAGGCCTAATTTTGCATCTTCTATTTACACGTGGTCTGACATTCAAGGCTAGGATGCCAGGCCACTTATATTGTAGCTAACCACCCACATTCTCTCTGTATTCTATCGGCGAGAAGATAGTTCCACATTAACGTCTTCCTGCGAACCGCTGCTCTGTGGAACAGACACCCAAGAAGATGATTCCCCAATCGCTACAATCTTAGCCGGTTCAAATCTAGGGATGACCGTTATCTTCCCCTATTATCCATATAAACTACCCTTTAATGTATCCCTCTACCTCGAATAGCCCTGGACTTGTACAGGGTGGACATTACTGTAAAAAAAAAAAAAAAAAAAAAAACTTTAAATATTTGCGAAGCATACGGTCATCTTTATTTGGGAAAGTTTAACATGCAGTAATTTATTTGTTAGGTTGTTATAAATAATCTCCCATATTATTAGGTTGGTGCAAAAATAATGACGTAATAATGTCGTTTTTTGACGTTATACTTCAAAAAACGACATTATTACGTCATTATTTTTGCACCAACCTGATAGAACAAAACTTTTATATTGTTATAATAGTTGCACAAAAATATATTACATATTCTTAAAGATTAATGTGCACCCCAAGTTCCGGGGTGGAAATACGAGACTTGAAAATTAAGGCGGTAAAGCCCGTCTATCTGCAATTAGCTATCAACATTTTAATACATTAATCAGAAGCCCACGTCAGTGTCAAAAGAATGGCTCAGAAAATGTTTGTCAGCATTTAAACATTCTCAAGACAATTGGCAATGTTAAGTAACTCGATAAATGGCTTCCATATGAACTCAATGAATGTTACAGTATAATGTTTTGAAGTGTTTTCAATGCTGCATTTGTGAAATTTGAATGGCCCATTTTTCGATCGAATAGTGACTGATGATGATAAACGGATCATTCATGATAATCGTAAATGATTGACTCAACGGCTTGCTCATAACGAAAAACACAAACATTTTCCATAGGCGCAATTGCACCAGCAGAAGATTATATTAATTGTCTGGTTGTCCGCCATTTTGGAAACTAACCAAAACTGCCAAAGTTTACTACCAACAACTGAATTAAATGCACATTCATTTAAGTAAAATGTGGCCGGCACTGATTAATCGACGAGGTTCAGTTCTGTTTTATGACAATACTTGGCCACATATTGCCAGGAAGGACCTGAAAAAGCTCGCCAACTTTGGATCCGAGACATTACCATCGGTATCATATTTCTCTCTCTCACACTGACTTCATTTTTTCAAACATCCTGACAATGTTTTAGGCCAAAAGACATTGCGATTAAAATAAGAACCAGAAACTGAATTTAAAGATTTCTTGCCAGAAAAACCTTTAGGGATTTACCGTTAAAGCAAAAGCAAAATTTTACCTGGTTTTAAGAGATGATCAGAGTTTCTATTTTGACTGATTTGAACACTATTTGAATACATTAATTCAGGAATAAAAATTGATTGTAAAATCGGACAATACTTTCCGAATAGCTTTATACAAGGACGGGTCAGTATTTTTGTTACCTAAAAATGTATTAACTTAATTATCATCACGAAAATTTCAATCGATGAAATCGGATCGAGGTGGCAATCTTTCATGACACAATATAAATATCTTAACAAGAAAGCATTAGGATGGATAATAAATATTACTTTTGAGAAAATATCTGTTTCTTTCATAATCGAGCAAATGTTTTATTGAGGTACCTATGTCTATTTCCATAAGTTTAATTTATCTTTGAGTTTTCTATTCTTTCTGATTTGAAACACAGATTACAAATATGAATACAATGTGAAATACTTGATCTCCGCGACATTTCTGTGGTCGAAATTGTGCATACAAAAGAAAGTTTAATGTTATAAAGCAAATTCTCAAGAAAACTACAACAGAATAAATAAACAAGAAAGCGACTGTTGAATAACATTTAAATCACAATAGAAAGCAGATGTTACCAATTATAGCGCTTTGACTTTGACATTGAGTAAGGTTTTCATTTCCGGTTATATCAGAGAAATCATTTTCAGTGAATCATGCTATGCTAAATCCCTTAGAGAATAGGAATTAAGCGGCTGCCACGAAGAATTTAACTTCCTTTTCATTCACTGTGAGCTCATATTAATGGTGTAACTACTAGACACATCTGGCCTAGACTCACATATGAATCGTATTCATATGATCCAACTCGTTCAGAAGCACATAAACAATCAGCTAAACTATTCTTAAGTGAATGAATGATTTAGATCTTAAAGAAGACAATCCTTTCTGTTATGGAGTGGTTTCACAATGGAGGCTTGTATAAGTCGGTCCTAAAATAGGTTCGACGTACAATACGTTAGGAACTTGATATAATAGGTAATGACGCAGAGAAATCTAGTTGTGGTCGCTTATACTTTTGTATCCGACTAATGGTCGTCCGGCATCGACTGACTGACCCAAATGAGCGATATTCAGTCACACCCCCACGAGGGCATCATGTGGCACAAGGCCGGTTTAACGTGGAATCTCCGAGTCTGGTTTAACGTGGGATCTCCGAGTCCGTGGGCTCGGCCAAAAATATGCCCTTTTAGAACCCGTATAAACCGGTTCAGGGTCGGTTTACCTCCCCGAAGGCAGAGAGTTAACCGGTCAGCCGACTTCAGTCTGAACTGAGACCGACCCACTGAGCGACTCCTCGTTACTCTTACTACTCCTACTTATTATAGGTGGGAGAATCTATTAACTATAGAATAAGTGTGCTCCACTATAACACTTTCTCAGATCTTACAGACTAGAGCTACAAAATCACAAACAAAAATAACAAAAACGATATCACTTTAAGACGCCTTCTTGGCTTCGCGGCATGAAGTCGGGTGATTATATTGAATCAATTGCTGGGTTTACTGCTACGAAGTTTTAGTAACACTATGTCCTGCCAGACATTCTTTCTTCTCAGAATACATCTTGTGCATTTATAAACCTACCGCATCAGATCTGGTGTCTCTATCATACATCTCGAGCTTCTTAACAAAATTCAAAGTAGGATCTGTAATGTATTCGATCCTGACGTGGCATTTGGACTTCAGTCACTTGCTCACCTAACTGATATCACTTCCCGTTTTCTACAAATATTTTCATGGCAATTGTTCTGATGCGCTTTCCTTCACGACTTCTGGGATTCAAGCTAGGCTGGCAAAAAAAAAGCATCACCATTTCATTTGTTTTTAACTAGCCGTTATAGTATATGTGTGTTCTATTATAATAGTTTCTTTTCTCGTACTTGTCGCCGGTGAAATTCAATTTCAATTTCTTGCTAACCTGCAATCTACAATCTTCAGTAATTTAAATTTAACGCCAATCACCATCTTCTGTCTTCTTGAAACATGTGCTTTTATTGTCCTTGCTCCTCACTCCTGTTCACTAAAGAATTCTCATTTTGTTTCACTCCTTGTGTCTTGGTCGCATTGTCGGTGTGAAATGATTTAGAAAATTTGTAACTAGAAGGGGGAAATAATAGTATAATCAAGATGCCTTATAGAAAATATTTGGAAGGAAACCTTCAGTCAGTGCTAGAAAAGGGTTACGTTACTGGACTTGAATCATTTATCTTCCTGAAAAACTGTTTTGAAGAAACAGATTTTAGAATTTACAACCGAAATTAATTTTAAATTTTAGGTCACTGAATAATACCAAATATTTCCTGTGCTGTAACTATAGTTAAATCAAATCTAAAATTGTACATATATATATATATATATATATATATATATATATATATATATATATATATATATTGAACAATAAAAAAATATTAAAAAATTAAAATCTTCAGACACACTGGGTTGTAGATTAATATTCTTTCGTTTTTTTTATTATTATTCCATTTAGATTCCTCGACTAGTTTCGGCCAAAATGGCCATCATCGGGAGGAGAAATATTTTTGCTTGCTGGTAGCAGTAAACTACAGAAATGAATGTCTTGATGTAGAAAATGAACTTTTGTCTTTAGTTTTAATTTGTTTTTTCTTTTTGTTTTTTTTTTTTTTTATCTTTTTAACATGAATCTTTTAACATTCCTTGTGTTGGTCAAACAGTCTCTTTTAAGTTGTTATTTGAGATAAGAGCTGGATGGATCTATGCTTCCCTGAATTCCCTTGGTCAGTTTGACAGTTTTATTGGTCCTGGAGAGGGGATGTGTCTCTGTTTAGTGTTTGCGTGTGTGCTGTTTGGTTCTTAGGGAGTGAGTGAGTATGATATGTGTAAGCGTGTGTATTGGTGTGGGTGTGTGTTATCATTTGGCTCATTAGGAAGTGAGTGAGTATGATGTGTGTAAGTGTGTATATTCGTGTGGGTGTGTGTATAAGCGTAAGACCTCAACTCCTCCGTAAGCATGTCTGTCTTGTGTGGGTGAGAAATGTGGGTAGGTTTTGATTTGATGAGTTATATATTAGTACTATCTATATTGTTAAATTTATCGTTTAGCCCGGCTGGATATTGTGATTTTAGACGTTGCATCCACTTATTTTTATGGGACTCTAAAATCTTTCTAATGTTATCTGCTCTGAATTTTATATATATATATATATATATATATATATATATATATATATATATATATATATATATATATCTAATGTTATCTGTTTATATATATATATATATATATATATATATATATATATATAATGTTATCTGCTCAGAAATTTATATATATATATATATATATATATTTATATATATATATAAGGTCGGTGTAAAAATAATGTCGTTTTCTCACATATGTTACCATGTGAGAAAACGACATTATTTTTGCACCAACCTAATATATATATATATATATATATATATATATATATATATATATATATATATATATATATATATATATATATATATATATATATACACGGAGAGAGAGAGAAAGAGAGATCTTTGTTCCTCTCAGTTTTTAGGGTCGGATCCTTTTTTTTTACCCCGTTATAGCTCTTATCCCCAACTCAAGGTTTCTTTTTTAATGTTACGCAGTATACCAACTTTCCCATCACCACCGAAGTGTTGTCTTCGTCAGCTGGCATTATGAAGATACTAGTGTCACTCAGTAAGGTCTTGCTTGCCAATGTTCGCTTGTGATATTTAATTTAGGCGGCTTGGCCTTTTCTAGTGCTTGTCTATCCGTCTCTCAGCCAATTTGCTGGAGCCGACGAAAACTTCAAGGCAACCTCCTCAACTGGAGCTAACATGTCTAAACATCGATCATGCCTGAATGTTGTGTCGAAGTTCAAACCCTTCTTTAGCACCAATTCTACATAAGAACTCCACTGCCAATTACTGATATTGAATACTGCTCTCACCGAACAGTGGTTGGTTTGTTGTTGTTTTGAAAGTGTTCTTTCATTTGTTGTAATTTCCATATTTGGCGAGTCTTGTTTCTTTTTAATTTTGGTTGATTGTATGAGTTATCTAGTGTATGGATTTTATAATAAGAACAAGGTCAGATAAACCTAAACATGGTTTAAGAAAAGGTAATATACAATCGTAGATTAAATAAATGGTTCAGTTCAAAATTCGCGCAGGCCTCTCGGATCTACATACAGCGCTGTTTGACAAAAGCGACTCACCTGATTTTTTTTAGTAAATAGAAAACATATGGAGCATTATAAAGTACAGGGTCTCGGGAAAGCAGTTGAGCAACATGCTCCATAAGTTTTCTATGGGGTTGAGGTCAGGGGATTGGGGCGGCCATGTCATAACTCTCACCTACTTCTCATCAAAGTATTTCTTCAATAATTCTGATTTGTGACAGGGAAGATTATCCTGCATATAAATGAGCTTGGTGGGGTCGATTTGCACCCTTTCAGCAGAAGGGAGCAGACAAAACTCTAAAATTTTCTTGTACTGCTCGCTCCTGACGGTCTTTTCAATAGGTTTTAAGAAATCAGTTCCCTGAAAAGAAAAGCATCCCCAGAACATTATACTGAACGGATGCTTGACAGTACTTACTGCTAAATTCAAAGAGATTTCAAAGCTTCTCCTTCGGATTTTAGATCGCTTATCCTTTGAATTTAGCTCAACTTTCGTTTCATCGGAGAAGAGAACATTTAGTAAAAAAAATCAGGTGAGTCACTTTTATCGAACAGCACTGTACAGCTGACGAAGGGCGGAAGGCACAACGGCTGAAGCGTTGTGATAACAACAAATAAATTATAAATAACGGGTTGTGTTTGACCAACAATTTGTTTCTACACAATCTCCATGTCGTAACTAACTGTTGTGGATTCCGGGATGAAATCCGATACCAATAAATAAAAAACACCAAGAATGAATATAGGAAAATAATGCATTAACGCAATAATACAAACTGGTAAAGCAGGTTAGTAGTTCCAGGAATACGAGTTAGTAGCAAAATATCTATACAGTCTTTGGTATTAAAGTATCGCTGTATGACTTCTTACTGAGTCTACGTGCTCGCTCATTGTGACTCTTGCTCGCTACGTTCGTTCTGTCTATTACCTTCATCCTCTGTTGCTCTCCCGGGTCTTCACGTAGCAGTAGTATATGTATATACTGGGTGAGTTCACGAAAGTCGACTTGGGTAGCAACCTTCAGACTTCTTCTCATATTGTAAATCTCTAGAAAAAAAACTAAGACTCCTCAGGCTTTCATAATTCAATCACAAGCAAATTCCGGTTCACCAGTTTCTCCGCATTCCCATAAAAAAGAAAATAAGCGCATTGATCATTTTATTTTTTTACAATATTGTTCACTCTGTACAAGAGGCACTCGATGTAAGGGGTGACAGTGTAAGAGGCACAGTCATTGTGGAAAATAAAGGTGTACCCTAGTTTCAGAGCGGAATAATAATTCCAGTTTCGCGTCAGGAAGGTGGCGTTAAACTTCTAGAAAGTTGAACGATAGATCCATCACAGTATATAGTGAATCTGGGGACAACTTTTATTTTTGTGGTGTTGGGTTTGATATTTTTGGTTCAATTTAGCAAATATGGTGGCAATCTCAATGTGAAGCGGTAGATAACAAATCTTTCTTTTCCCTCCCTGATATAAATTCTTTTGTTTAACTGAATATGTAGATTATTTAAACATATTTTTTCTATATTTTCAGTTAAACAGATAATAATTCATTGATAATGTATAATAGATGAAATGAAAGCCCATGAATCCACATACCATTTGTATAGTTTTTACACACGGTATGCATCCTGGGTATAAACTATACCCGGCAGTAAAGCCTCTGATTGTCTTAATTGCTGTTGTTCTCAGGTCCACCATGACTTAGGGTGGTAGCGCCTGTTAAGGCTTCAACTATGGACAAATAGTGAACCCCGAAACAAACAAAAATAGCACTACGTTTTTTTATAATAAAATGACTAAGAATATATTTTGATAGCAAGATTACAATCAATGAAAAACGATGAAAATATAATACATTATTTAGTAAAATTCCAACAATATATTTTATGCTCAACAAAATATATATCTAAAATAACATACCTTTACCCCAAAAGTATAAACTTTTTACACAAAATTTGTATTTAAAATCATTAAATTACGTACAATATATTTCGATTTTGGCATTAAATAATCCATAGGGGTCGATATGCCACTAAACAAAATTAACCAACCAATCCACTGGTACGAATACAAAAGAAATAATGAAAAGATTCTCAGTTGCCTTCAATATAACTATATAATGAAAACGGAAACAGTAAAAGATCATGGTAGTATTTTATTTCATTAAAACCGATACTACAGTCAGAACAAATATTTTTAACAAAAATAAATGGATAAAAAATTTAGCATGCACAAAAACATTTATCTAAACATAAATTATGTTTAAATATGTTGTTATTAGTTTGGTGCAAAAATAATGACGTAATAATGTCGTTTTTTGACGTATTTTTAACGTCAAAAAACGACACCATTACGTCATTATTTTTGCACCAAACTAATATTATATTGAGCTCTCTGGATCTATATGCTATTTGGAATCACCCATATGGATTAACAAATATTATATATATATATATATATATATATATATATATATATATATATATATATATATATATATATATATATGGCTTATGCATTTTTATCCATATTATTTTGAGAGTGTCCAAATACTTTTTACTAGTAGTGTATATATAGAACCCGTTCCACAATTATTTTTATTATTCAGTCAGGTTTTAAGTTGTTCAGAACCGTGATTAGTTTTGCCACGCGCTCCTATATAAATACTATGCAGTGAAATTATCTATTGAAATGGAATAAGTATGCAAGTTAGTTCCGCTGTAAACATGAGAGGGAAAGTATACTAAAAAGTGAAACGATTTTTATAAACCATTTTGATTTACTTATGTACAGTCTGGAATAGACCTGTAGACTGACTTTCCACCTTGAAATGAACCTTTGCCATTTTTCTGCTTTCTACTTACGAAATTATAGTCGAAACTTTGGAAAATGCATACAAAAATTAACTTTATTTATGTGTATCTCTATGTTTATGTTTTTTTTTATTTCATTTTAATCCTTTCTAGACCAAATATCCTCATTAGTAGCCAAAAAGAGGCGAATGCAGAGAAAACCTATTCACATAGAAGCAATTTGGCAAAACCAAAATGATTGTACATATTTGCGTGTGGGTAGAAATTCCAAGGGGAAAATAAACGTTAATATATAACAACACAAGCAATGGACAACTGACAAGTAGAAAATTTATGTACACCTATCCAACAAGTGAGATAAAGAAAAGAAAGGGACTTTCAGTTACTATTCCAAAATATTGTGTCTGCCCTTAGTCAATTATTTTTTCAACCCAATTTCCTTTCATCAGGGAAGATTATGGATTCCTTTTTTTAATATCTTTGAAATTTCAATAAGTTTTTATTTATTTATTTATTTATTTGGAGGGGTCTATCGTTGCCTTCTCCAAGAGTCTTCTTTCTCGAATACCATCTGAATGAAGATTCCTGTATATCTGAAGTTAACCAATGGCTGAGGAAAAGAAGATTTGGGTTTAGTCCATTTCTAATCACTATTCGCAAACATTTAGATCTTTTCTTTAATGTTTTCTTTGTGTTGATTCTTGATTAGAAGAAATTTAACAGAATCGGATGTTCGGTCTCTGAAATGCTATAACTTTATCGACCACAATGACCTTATAATTTGACGACGATCTGTTCCAAACCGAGATCGTCTTTAAAGCACCGATAGTGGCCGATTTTCAAATATATATATATTTTTCTCGTCATTTTCTTGATATATTTGTATATCACATGTATTAGGTTGGTGCAAAAATAATGACGTAATAATGTCGTTTTTTTGACGTTAAACGTCAAAAAACGACATTATTACGTCATTATTTTTGCACCAACCTAATATTATGTGATGTTAACCTTTTCTTTTTTCATGCCTCATAACCAATTTTCCTCAAATTATATATATTAGGTTGGTGCAAAAATAATGAGGTAATAATGTCGTTTTTTGACGTATTTTTTAACGTCAAAAAATGACATTACTACGTCATTATTTTTGCACCAACCTAATATTCACTGTCACTATTCCTCATGTCATGTATGTGTATACAATCACTCACACGCACACACACACCTATCCAAGCCAACGCTATCCCATCACACACATACTCACACACACACACACACACAGATATATATATATATATATATATATATATATATATATATATACACACAAATGAGAGAAAGAAAAGATTTAGTAAAATTCCGCTTTTTTAAAAAGTGCTCAATGCAAAGTAGAGCAGTCTATAATTATTATTATTATTATATTTTAGATATAAGAATAAAAACCTGTAGAAATAGCTTCACAATACCATTCGTGTTTGTAACTCTTCAGGCGAATGGTAAATGCCGGCCCACTGGTGATTAAATATATTTTTTTAAATTCAAAAGCAAATTGTTACCACATTTCCGCAAGATAAAGGCGGTAGTTAAGAAAACATATGGTCAGAATTAAAAAATAGACTTCTGGGTTTGTCTTGAACAACCAATTAAATGAAAGACCTATACTAAATAGAAAATTAGGCTCAGAGGGTGGAGGTAGGAAGTTATTATTTCATGACATGATAAACCGGAACTTAGACAGGTCATCACTGACAATTACGGAAAAAATGTTAGCAACAAATGAATTGTAGACAAACATATGTTGAATTTTTCAGAGGATGTTGAGAGGAGGGGAAGGAAGATAATCAGACGTAAAGTTAATTTCAACAGAATTTTTTAAATTTTTTAATTCAGAAAGTTTCTTAACGAGACTTTTAGATAAAATTTAAAAAGTGGAATATCTATATCAGATGAAAATAATAGTAACTGGACGGCAATACATAGCAATAATAATTCTGAATAAAAAAATAAGATATTTACTTGGAGAGGGTTTACAATTATTTACTTACAAATAATGGCTATAAGGAATGGAATTACCTAATTTTTAAAAAATTAACTATATAAGGTGAAAGATAAACTCTGTCGGCAATTTACAGTTAATTCACTTCTTTGGTTTAGCAGAGACATTTTATCGGCAAATCGGATGATTTCTGTTTTTTCATATAAGCATAAGAATCAAGATTCATTTAAAGATTTAGAGGTTCTAGAAATTTTAGTATTTTCACTTCTAACGCAGAGGTTTTTTTAACTTCTTTTAAGTTCCAAAACTATTTAGAAAGGGGCGTTGTATTTTTGTAAGGACTATTAGTGAAATATAGAACATGTTGATACCACCTAGATTTTAGTGAATTCTTGGTACTCACAATATAAAATTTTTTAGCTGTTGGATTTTCAACGGTAGAAATAGTGCTTAGGTAAACAAGCGAGTCAGTTTGACATCGGTTTTGCAAAGGACATTCGTTAGAATTTAAAAATTTAATGTTTATTGCTTTGGAATGACTATTATTACTCAGATGTTTGTATTGCTTTAACCTTTTTTATTAAGTTTTTTAATATTTTTTTCAAGATTATCTGGACAGTTATGGCTTAGTTGCACAGCCATCGATGGTTCCGAAATAGTTCCACAGGTGCGTCAACATGTGGAATGATTGTCAGTCACTTTCCAAAAAATAAAAAAGCATTTAAACCCGCACATACTTAATTATTTATATATATATATATATATATATATATATATATATATACTCTCTCTCTCTCTCTCTCTCTCTCTCACACATACACATATGTATCTACATT
>OZ010571.1:97415578-97515578 GCA_963932145.1 Acanthosepion lycidas
CTTCTTCATTTTCTTCCTCACTTCGTCCAGCTTCTCCATTTTAATCTTATATTCCTTCTTAATCTTTTCTTCATCTTCATTCTTATTTTATCTCTTCCTGTTCAATTCATTCTTCCTTTTAATCTTCTATTCATTCATCGATTCATTCATTCATTCTTCTTCTTCTTCTTCTCCTTCTTCATCCTCTTCCCTCGTTCTTATTTTAATTTTCTCTTCATTGTTCCTTCTTCTTCTTCTTCTTCTTCCTCATGATCTCGATCTTTTTTATTTTGTCTCTTCGTTCTTCTTCATTCTTCTTCTTTATTGATTCAATTTCTTCGAAATTTTTTTTAAACATTTCCATCTCTTGACGTTTTTCAGTATTTTCCTGTAATTATGTTTTGTCATATCCCTTTCTTTTTTTCATTCCATTCTTTCTTCTATGTACTTTCTTCATCCTATATTACCCCCACCTCATTTGAATACCACACTCTCTCTCTCTCTCTCTCTCTCTCTCTATATATATATATATATATATATATATATATATATATATATATGTATATATACATATCGTTTAATCTCACAATTCTTTCCACATATACCATGCCAAATTTTATTATACAAATCAATGCTCCTAACTGTATTGTCTGAAATTGATACCAACATCGCCTACTTAATATCATTTTCATTCTTAAAACATTGACTTGCATAACAACATCTAACATAGTGGACTTTCTCGTTCTCATTTTTTCACTGTTTTACAGTGTGACCCGGATATAAGAGAAACCCGGATGTAAGAGAAACACTGATATAAGAGAAACTCGGATGTAAGAGAAACCCGGATATAAGAGAAATTGTCTCTGATCCCAAATTAGAGCCATACTTACCTAAATAAAATAGACCAAACCCGGATATAAGAGAAACTCAGATATAAGAGACTTCTTATCCGGTCCCGACAACTCTCTTATATCCGGGTTACACTGTATTTCTTAGTTATTTGATTTCTCCTTTTCCAATTCTTCCTTTTATCAGGCGCTTTCCTTTCTACTTCTTCATTTTTATTGTCTTCTCCGTTTCTCTTTACGACCTCTTTATATCTCTTTTTCTTTTTCATTTCGATGTCTCCTCTGTCCTCACCTTCTGTTCATTTCTCTTTACGCCGTTTTCACATCTCTTTCTCTTTTTCATTTCGATGTCTCCTCTGTCCTCACCTTCTGTTCATTCCTCTTTACGACCTCTTCATATCTCTTTCTCTTTTTCATTTCGATGTCTCCTCTGTCCACACCTTCTGTGTTTTCCTCTTTACGCCCTCTTCATATCTCTTTCTCTTTTGCATTTCGATGTCTCCTCTGTCCTCACCTTCTGTTCATTTCTCTTTACGCCCTCTTCACATCTCTTTCTCTTTTGCATTTCGATGTCTCCTCTGTCCTCACCTTCTGTTCATTTCTCTTTACGCCCTCTTCACATCTCTTTCTCTTTTGCATTTCGATGTCTCCTCTGTCCTCACCTTCTGTTCATTTCTCTTTACGCCCTCTTCACATCTCTTTCTCTTTTGCATTTCGATGTCTCCTCTGTCCCCACCTTCTGTTCATTTCTCTTTACGCCCTCTTCACATCTCTTTCTCTTTTGCATTTCGATGTCTCCTTTGTCCTCACCTTCTGTTCATTTCTCTTTACGCCCTCTTCATATCTTTTTCTCTTTTTCATTTCGATGTCTTCTCTCTCCTCACCTTCTGTTCATTTCTCTTTCTTGTACATTTTTCTTGGCTATTGTTATTGTTTTGAGATTATTTTTTTCTTCAGTCTTTCCTAGCCTCCTGCTCATTTGTATTCACCACATTTTTTTTTATTTTTCTCTTCATTTCTTTTCCCTCCTCTTCCCAGAATTCTGTTTGCTTTATTTTTCTAGAGTGTCTCCTTTATTTTTCATTTGTCTTTCGAATGTCTTCTCTTTTCGTCCATTTATTTTAATATTTTTCACATCCCTCCTTATTTATTTTCATTTTCCCACTTTTATTTTCTTCTACAAACTTTTCTTCTTTTTATAATTACTTCATTGTCTTTTCTTTCATCTTTATTCTTTTTGAACCTCTTGAAGAATATAATTCTTCATCCTTTTTCTATTTACTTCGATGTTTTTAATATATTTCTCTGCGTCTGTTATCAACAAGTTTCAGTTATCGTCCGTTTTCCTCATTTTTCTTCTTGTTTTTACACTATTCATTTTTGTCTTGTAATTCCACTACTCGCTCCTATTTTATTTTCTATTTTTTTTTTTTTTACCCGTGTCTGGAATCAGTTTCCAGAAATAGTCTGTATCAACCGATGTTGATTTATGCCAAACATGACCTAAAGCATCCTTAACCGAGTCTTCAACAATTCTTCTCTGGTTTGATTTAAAGAATTTTCCTTCTTCTATACAGACATTTAGACTCCTATTTTGCAGATTAGGATGTTTTTTTATTTCTTCATTTGCTATTTTTAGCATCTCTAATATTAATTATTCCGATTTTGTTTCAGAGTTTATCGCACGGTTGAATCTTTTAGGCCAATATAGGGAACATGTAACACCATACAGCCCTAGAACCCCAGCAGTTTTGCCTGCTATCTTACCGATTTAAAAAAAATCTTCGTTGGATCTCTTATCTATCCTGTCTTTTTTTATTTAGGCGCATTATAAGCATTCAAATAACCATTGGTACTACCGTCACATTTCCATATTTAGTTTGTTCACAATGTGATATTCGTCATTATTATGTGGTTGGTTGGGCATACGGAGGCGGTGTAATGGTTAGCAAACTTGTCTCGCTAGAACAATTACGAATGAGTAGTGAGTTCGATCCTCACTGGGTGCCCCTATGTTTTCAGCCTTGTGGTACATCTAAGCTACACTTGGAAAATCACTATTATGTTGCTGGTATTGTACATTGATAAATTCAGTGGGATGTATTTCCTTGAAGCAAGTTTCCAACAAGATTGCTTACAGAACATTTCAGAGAATCATTGCAAAGTAAATGAGGGCAGTTCTCGAGAAATATACTTACTTTGTCTTTATTCAATTCTCCTTAATCCTTTCTTTCACATTTCTAGATGGTTATCAAAGCGTATCCACAACTAGTGGAATTATTTCTACAGCCATGTTCCATAGATTTTTTTTATCTCCTTACCTAGATCCCGGTACTTGTCTAATTTGTCACTGTCTTTGAAGTTTGCCCTCGTATAATTTGGCATTTGTTGTTCTCCTTGCACATAACAATAAGAACCTGTCTTCGTTTTTCCATGACAGGATCCGCCTGAACTGAGAAATTCCATAATATCATACGACTGTCATTTCCTACCATTGTCTCTGACTGATATCCATACCAATTCCCTTCTACATTCAAGACAAACATACAAGGTGCCCACCAGTGGATTACCAATCTAATCATGTCGCTTGTACTACTTCATGCCAACATTGGACATTCAACGAATATGCGGTTAACGGTCTCAGCCTGCCTAACATATGCTGTATTTTTTTTCTTTATGTGGTCTGTCTACCTTGGTCTTGATTAAATTAATTCTTATGGCCTACTCCTGAGCTACAATTATAAGTGACTCTGTTTCTCTCTTTATAAATGAAACCTTTTTACAAAAGCCACCCATCAGGTTCAGTAATTGTCTCATTCTGCTGAAAAATTGTATATGAAACTTCTTTCCTTTTAAATTGTCAGAGAAGGTAACATTGCAGATTCTTCTTTGGATTTTATAAAGAATCTATAAATGAAAAGCAGTATCACCAGAACAGAAGTGGCAGCAATATTCTAATCAAGAACGAAAGGTAGATTTGTAAATATGTAAGACAGATTCTGGTGAAAGAAATTGTCAAGCGTGACACAGTGAACCAAAATTCTCTAGCAGCAGACCTAAGACTTGATTCAATATATCTTTTTCCATTCTATGTCAGCAGAAATCGTCTAATCGAGAAGGTGCAAATAAGTCACTATCCTAAACGTTAATTTTTCCTGGACTTGATAGGTGGCAATCTTTAACAGAATGTCCAGGAATTGTCTCTTTCTTCTGAAAGGTTTTCCATGAAACTTCTTTCCATTTAACTTGGCATTCCGCTTCTACTCACGGTACTTCTTGCTACAGTCACTTGCTTTGCGTGTCTAAATCCCCATGCACTTTACGTGCACCTGTCAGAAGCAACTCATGAAAACTCTTAGTATAACCCCCAAGTCCCAGAACAGCCAATTACACAACTTTTTATACGCACATTAACCCTCTACCTCACACCTTTGCTTGAATGTACAGTTTATCACTATAGCTGTTTGGATTCAGAGTCTTGTGTATATTAATTAACTTGTTCGTTCTTCTCTTCATCTGGTCTTATTATGTATTTATTCCAATCTAAGAATGCTGCAGAATAGCGTAGCAGAGAGTTGCCCATGTAATTATTCCTTTGATGATATTTCCAGCATTTAGTTTTGCTTCAAGAATTTTCTTTACACGTCTGAAATATTCTTTTATCAGTGTCTTTCTTTTCAGTCTGCTTCATCTCGTTGTCCTGCAGAATGCGAAGAGAGATATAGTTCCCCACCCCTGTTTTAAAGATTTCATAACCTCTCCATCCGACAATTATGCTCCTTCGAACTGAACCATCTTTCCTGCCACGGTGCTTAGGGTGGCACATTTGTCAATGCCAAATAGTATCTCAATATCCCCGCTGAATACACGAGCCATCTGAATCAAAGAATCTAAAGCCTTTTCACGTTTACATACAATTTCAAGTCGTCCATGAAAAGTAAGTTAATTTAATCATTTCGCCCCAAACAAGGTATAAAGCCACTAAAACAAAACGGGGATAATGAGTTTAAAAGAATATGAAGAAATAATCATTATTAAGGGCGGGAATTAAGAAAAAAGAAACTAACGACGGACATTGCATTTAAATTTGATGGGGGTTCAAAGTTCAGTGGAAGGCAAGAAGCTGGAAGAAAGCTTTACAAGCGAGAAGTTTGAATGAATAAACTTTTAGTATAGAATTTACGGTTACATCAAGCATTTTCACATTTAAAATGATGAGACCCTCTCGCCTATCTATTACTGCGCTTAATTTTATAAAGTCTAAGTACCATTGAAGAAAGATCATCAGAACAATTACCATGAAAATATTTATAGAAGAGGCAAGGGAAGATACGTTACAGTGGTAGGAAGTGATTGAAGACGAGATGCCAGGTCAGAACAAGTAACATTAAAGATTCATTTTGGATTTTATAAAGATTCTAGAAATGAAAAGAAGTATCACCAGACCAGATATGACAATAATATCCAAAACAAGAACGAATGGTAGACTCGTAAATATGTAAGATAGATTCTAATGAGAGAAATTGTCAAGCATGACACAGTGAACCAAAATTCCTAGCAGCAGACCTAAGACTTGATTCAATATAACTTTTTTCCATTCTATGTCAGCAGAAATCGTCAGAGTAAGAAGGTGCAACGAGTCACTCTCCTGGAGGTCAATTGTTAGACATGACTGAATTTTTTTACTATTATTGACAAATTCCAAGCCACCTTCTTATTCCCGTGGGTGTTGCAATGAGATGAGATGCATAACAAAAATAGGTGTCAAAGAGAGTCCTCTTGGAAAATATAATTTTCTATGTCTTCTTGTACCAGTGAGTCTTTACAACATGTCTTTAAAGCATGTCAATTCTAGTCACCATAATCGCACTCTGTTTTTCAATAAATACCTAATTCAATTTGAAATTCCCAGAAAGTAAAGACACTTAAATATAAGAATATGACACGATTCCATAGGCTTTTTTGTCGTCTACACATTACATGGACAGATTTGTCTTTGTATTATCACCTCACATAATATAATCTCATCTATGGATAAACGATCTTTGGTAGCTCTTGAGTTCTACTTGCTTTCTTTTTGCTCTTCAGTCAATAATGACTGAACCTTCAAATGAACAAAACACTCGTCATCAACTTGCAAGCTAAAAGTAGACATGATGAAGTCGATAGTACTTTGGTAACTTTCAGTTGGTCTTGTCTTTCTGCATTAGTAGCACTCGATCTACAGCATTACCACATAATTTTGCAAGTTCGGTCTTAAATGTTTATGCATAGTTTGAAAACTCTTAAACAAATAACTATGTATATAATTAGTGCTAGGTCTTTCTAGATCCCTACTATATCCCTCATCACTTTCATATTTCCATTTCATCTGCTTATTGATGTAAGTCATTCGTTGCTATTTTTAGCCATTCTGCGTTTTTCCAGTATTTTCCCCGAATGTTCTTAAAATAATCTGTATTTCATTGGGATCCGGTGTCTTACATTCCTCAGTAGATCCACTATTGTTCAAGTCTATGAAAATCTTCCCTTGGTTGTTGATAAATGTCCTATTTTGCTGGAACTGCCTGATTCTATGCTGGTATTTTGCCCAGCTTTTCTTTTATTCTCTGTTGACTTTTTCAGCAGATGCAATGTGGACAGAAAAGTTTGGTCGAAATGCGCCCTGTGCCTGTCAATAAGAAAAATATTTTTTCAACTATAACAACGCAAGTCCTCATACAGCAAGAATTTCAAAGAAATCGATATGCCTTTTCCATTCTGTCAGCCATATTCTCTTGAACACGCACCAACCGATTATTAACTTTTTTGGTCGCGGCAAAACATTTTCATAGGTAAAAAGTTCTCTAGTGAAAACCAACTGAAGAGTTCCTCGGAAACTTCTAGAATCTTGCTCAAAAGATATCGACGAGTTGACTGATAAGTGACAATACGACAGTTTACATAATGGACGATATATACCTATATAAAATGTAAACCTACATAATGCATATAATAATTTCAGACCATTCATATTCTTGAAGTGTTTGAATTATTGCCTCATATTCGTAAATTGCTACCTTTTTCTTACAGTTTTCTTTTTTTACATTTATATTTAATACACCATTGCATTAGGTGTTCAAAGAAAGCTGAAGAGTGTTTAGCACGGAAGATTCAAAATGAACTATAATTTGAATTTGATTCCAACAAATTACCCCTGGCTGTAAAAACAGTCGATAAGTCAACTTATTAAACAGGATTCATTCTCAACGATTTTGTCATTTCTATGCAATCGACAAAGTATCTTAAATAATGGCGTTTATGGTGGATGACAAATAAAAGTTATAATTACATATAATAGTAGTTTTATGGCCGTGCGGTTGATTGGTTGGTTAGTGATTTATTTTCCTACTATCAGAACCTAGTTCGAATCACACCATGCTTCAGCTGTCACCAACGTACGATACCATTTTGGTGGTATCGTCCTGGAGAGGATATCCCAGCATGTGTCACATTTAGAAAGTTCCTGAAAATCATATCACGGGTTTACCGCAGTTTGTCTTAAATTTAGTAGACGGAATTTTTCAGAATCCGTTGATATTTATAGTCGCACGATGGGTATTGGCTTTGTTTAAATTGTTGATTACGCGAAGAAGCTGTAACTAAGATCTGCCCAGCATAGTTACCGTACAGTCCACTGTCTGTCCATGTTGGTGTTGAACAAACACAGATATGCCAGTGCAAGTGTCTGCAGTAGCCTACGGAGAAGACGGGTTTGTTCGGAAACGATAACCCTCTGTTAATAATTGAATTCAATAAGCTCGGGTACAAATCGTATATAGTTTTTTCCCTGAAGATAATTAAAAAAAACTATTTTAACTAAAAGAAATGTGATAAGCGCCAGAAAAATTACGTTTGCGGAGTCATACAGAAGTGCAGTAGTGGTAAGGTCAATAGTAGCCAATCAAAAAAGCCAGAAGCTTGATTAAGTGTTCCGGATTCAAAGACAGTTAACACTAGGCTACAATCTTTCTCAGGTTCTCCCTCCCCGGATTCTTCTGGAGGGATTGGCAGAGGAGGATGTGAGTGTCTTCCAGTCGGGGTAGATGCTGCGATTGTAGTATCTGTTCCGTGTCGGAGGCCTTTTCTCCTCCCTTGCGTTCGCCACTACCATTGCATAACATATGTTGCACATCGGTGGTATGACCGGCTATGACTAGCATAGACAAGCTATGACTAGCTTAGACAAGCTATGACCAACTTTGACCAGCTGAGTCAAGCTAAGACCAGCTTAGAGTGGCGGCCCAAGTTGAAACACTCGCCTCCACACGTTAAAAACTGACCTTGTGTTACAACCTGGCTCAGTGGCGAGTCAAGGTAAACCTAGGGGACAGTTTTTCTCAGCTAGCATTGCTGGTATTACGTGTATGTTACTGACATGTTTCCTCAGGACGTAATCGAGTCTTTCACTAAAAAAAACTTTCATTTTTTTCTTTAATTCTGCGAATTACCATGAAATTTTGGAGTAGATAATGGAGTATTTTTTTCCCGTTCACCTCTCCACAGTTTCAAATTCGGAGTTTTTGTTATCGTAAACTGATAGAAATCCTAACCTACGCTGTCCCTTAACCCATAGGTTGGGGGATGTCATAAGAACAAGGACTAATGCCTTTCCAGGGGCTACTTCTTCGAAAATGAACGCATCAGATTAGCCCGAAATTTGATCTCAGCTTTCCAATTCTCCTGGTCACACCGATATTCGTTACACTATCCGCATATTTTAATGCTGCGATATTTCTGTAGTAAATAAAGTGAATGAAAAATGTAATCTTTATAACAAGACGACATATATAACATGAATAGTTTGTGTTTATTGTTTTTCAGAACGAAGAAAAATGTTAATTACTCTGAAGACGTAGTGATAATTTTCCGATCAACCCAATAAAATGAATTGGATTAGTTTTTAGGAAATGACCCAATATTTTCTCTACTGCTAATACTTTTTTTTGTTTTTTTTTTCTCCCCTAGATGTTAAAACGGCAACACATATAAAGTTGTCCATTATATTACGCTTTCCTTAATATGAAATGTAACAGTAATTTCTTAGGAAAATTGCTTGGATGATGATAGAATTTATTGCCGTTATTCGATATCCAAACGGGCAAAGATCAATGAATTTATATTATGCCAGGAAATCCTGGCAGGAAATGACAGTATGAATTGAGTTTCAGCAAATTGTATAAATCATTGGTATATAATGAGTTGTCGGAACTGTTAGTGAAGGAGACAGACTTAAAGTGTTAGTGTAATTTAGATAAGAGGCTATGAAGGCGTTCACCTTGGTCATATGACTCTTTATCGATTTGTCTTGGCTCCGATAAGCTTTATTAAACTTGATATAATTCATTAAATATTTATTAAAACTAAGTTAAAGCTTACATATGCAATTTAAAAGAAATTTCAGAACCATCTTTTAAAGAATATGCGTGTAATCTTTTTGTGTAAATGGTCGGCAAAACCGAGATAATGATAGCAAAAATGAAAGCGTTGCTAAGAGATACAAAAGACAGGAAGATATTGTGAACAATGATCGCAGACACAGCGCATAGAAGTGCAATTTTACAAGTCTCTTGAATTTTTTTTTTTTTTCTTGAACATATAGACTTTTTCTTGAGAATAACGTAACAGACAAACACGATATACCGGGTGTAACAGTAACATTGTACAAGTCGTGAGTCAACAAAATTGTAAATTTGATAGATTAACCTTTGAACCGTTGTATCTTAGCAATGATTAAAGATATCTTACTGGAATTCTCCGAGGTATTTATAACACTAGGGGAACCTCAGTCAGTTAAGTGTCATGCGTGATACACACTTAGGAAATCATGTATCTTTCGATACATGATGACATGCCAGATTTTTCCCGCAGTAGTTTGCCATTTCTTTCTGCGTTAGACCAGTTGCCATCCAAGGCTATAGAACCCAGTCTGTTCAGCCATTTACCCATATCTAGAGGGAGAAGAATGGGATTTATAACTTTCCCAAGGGTATTAGTGAATGGTAACGTAATTGAATGGAATTCGAACTCGGCTCTCCGATTCCTCAATCAGAGCCGCTATCCATTACTCCACCGTGCTTCCTACTTTGAACAATAAGAATGTATTTAGCTCTAAGTTGAAATGATGATCTCTCTTGCTGCTGTGACATCATGATCCAGTTTTCCTCTCTTTTTTAAACTTATTCACCGTACCCTTGATGGTTCTCGAACTGAATTTGAAGATGAAACCCAGAGTATGAATGTTCGTACCATCACTGAAGGCCTGAGTGGTCTTTTTTCCTCTTACAATTGCTCATATGCAAGACATAGTACGGCTGATACAAAACGATTTTAACTTGTTTTCGTTCTAGCTGAATAACACAAAGGGTTTTCTACTGATTCCCACGACAAATGGCATCAAGATAGCTAAATGCCTTATCTGAAAACCTGGAAAAAAGAAAATCAGTTAGTTTCATGGTATTTAGATATTAAACATTTTGTGGGATGGACAATTATCCCATGCAGTTACACGATTTGGACAGTTTCGCTGTAACACCCAATATATTGCGACTGCTGTTTGAAGACAAAATAGGTTTTAGAAAGTGGAATTACTATCCACATGCATAAACTTTCTATAATGTAGAATTCTCATTCTCCAACACTTGCCGCCATTCTAGTTTAAAGAGCCCAGTATGTCTGTCATTGTGAAAGAAGTGACTGAGTCATAGCTTTCCCAAAGGCGTTTTAATTTAATGCAACAGCCACAGCCGGGATTTGAACTCAGCTTGTTATTTTCATTTTCTAAGTTGATAACTGTACTATTACGTACATATTTCTAACCGTTTTATCGTTTATTCCATAGATAAAGTCTAGTTAACCATGTAATAACATTCGGAAAATACTGAAAGCAAAAACAACAAACTCTATATGAACTTACAGAAAGACACATCGGCAAGTATTCTATGATATCAATATACGGTGAGGTAGTTACCAGTGGATTTATGTTGTAATGTTGTCTTTGTTTTAAATAGTCAAGATTTAGGAAGGCCGTAGTTAGAGAGTATCGAAAGAGTAGAACATTAGGTAGAGAAAACAAAGGAGGAGAGGTTTATTAAATACTCATACATAGAACGGAATAACTTGAGTAAATTGAATTCTACTCAAATCCCACTTTAATGTGGCTACTTGCCATATTTATAAGTAGGAGCAGTCCATTGTCAAAGTAGTAGGGAAGAGTTCTGAATCCTAATCTAGATTACTTTACATACTGCTAATTTTTGAGTTTTTTGTGCATCAGTGAATCGCGATAATCCAAAAAGAAAATAATGATACTATAGATAATCTCTCTCGTCAGAATCCATCTTTCACATTTATTCATGCCAGACATTTTTTCTAGTCCGAATCCATTTTGCGTATTTACAAATCTACCATTCACCTTTGAATGTAAATTGCTGCCATATCTGGTCTGGTGTTCATGCTATATATAGAGAGATTCACTACAAAATCTAGTGAACGGTTTGTAATGTTATCGGTCCTGACCTGCCATCTCGACTTCAATGACTTTCCTACCGTTGTGTTGTGGTTTCACTCTGTCTTTCCTGTGTTTATTTTTTTGTTCCGCATTAACGTTAGCGTGCTACTACGTTGGCAATTAGGTCTCTCATCGTTTTGCTGATGAAATAGATCAATATAACCACATGTTCTATTTTGTTTCTTTTCTCGGTCATGGCGAAATCTCTTTCGGTTTCTTACTTCCCTGTCCCCATAAATCTTTAAAAGCAACGCCCATCTCCATATTCTGTCTTCCTGAATCCTATTCATTTCATTGTCGTTTCTCCTCTCTAAAGACTTCGCGTTCCCTTTCGCTTCCAGTTTCTTCGTAAGCCCTTGCTTGGTGTGAAATGATTAAAAAATCTTCATAATCTGAATCTAAACCGAAACTAATGACAAAACAATTCATAGTGTTTTTTCTTACTTTTTTTCTTACTTTTTTTTTTTTACTTTTTTTTTTTTACTCATAATTAACCAATACTAGGCTCATGAGCCACTCAAAGAGAAAATAGCGTGATAGGAATAGGAATTATGAGTTTGTTGATATGAAAGTGATGTAAGGATTGACCCTTGACTTGAAGAGGTTAAGATTGTTGCTTTCGGGGAATAACCTACACGGGAAATCTGTTCCACAAAGCAGCGGTTCTTGGGGGGGGGGGAGCTGTAAAATTAACTTTCTCCTTACATCTGGAATACGGAGGGAATGAAGATGTTTCAGTTCTGTGGTGGGTTTTACCTGAAAAGATTTGAACTGGTGTAATTAAAGAATGGAACTCCCTAGACCATTTGTCACGGAAATACCAATTAAGTAGTAAAAGCTTTGCGACGATGCGTCTATGGGAAAGAGGTTATTGAGAAAATATGTCATCCTTCATAAACGATTTGAACTCTATTAAGGTTGGAAAATGAAGATTGGACCCCTCCAGTCCATATATGGCAAAAATACCCGTCTCATTTTTTTTATGATTTCATCCCAAGCAAGGCGATAACGCAACTAAGACGCAAAGCATTTACTGAGTATCAAAGAATCCGAGAAAAAAAATATTGTAGAGTGGACAATAAATACGGTAGGAATTAAAGAGACACAAGATGGTTAAATGGCATTTTATATTAGGTTGGTGCAAAAAATAATGACGTAATAATGTCGTTTTTTGACGTATTTTTAACCTCAAAAAACGACATTATTACGTCATTATTTTGCACCAACCTAATATTGTATTAACAAAGAATAGAAATCTGTTGTGAGCCATTTTAGCCAACGTCTTGAAGACCCATTTCCATTTCGTTAATCAAATCTGCTAGACTTTTAAAATATGGTTACCTATCTCCTTGTATGTATTCACACATTCAATAAGATATCCGAATCGGCACATGAGATTATTTTCTCTAAAAATATTGTCTTGATTATTAATTAGAGACAAATTTATTGAAATAGGAATATTAAAAAAATTGGTGTTACTATTCATACAATATTTTATTCCATTACTTTCTGCAACATTTTAGACGAACTCATGATTCTATACAATGATAATCATCTTTCTCAGCAAAAATTCTTCTCGATGGCATTTGCAGGGAATTTAATTTTTTTTTAATAGAATTCTGTAAATACACCAGCATCTTTCCCACGAAATGATGGCAATTCACGGATAATAAAGAAACGGAATCTACATAGAGCGATAGTCGCCAACGTCGTGAAGTGACATAGTACCTTCTTCTTTTTTTTTTAAATGCATACATTAACAAACCTTAACTTTTAAAAAATTGAGTAACAACAAAAATCGGCATGAATCCATAAAGTAGGTTTTCCTTTATATACTCCAAAATAAAATTGTAATTATTGCTTCACTTCTATCTCCTATCTTGACAGGGGATTTTAAATTGCTAAACATGTAATGTTTAGAGTGAATTAAGTATCTGACGCCCTATTTTTGATATCACGCGTTACGCAAACTCATTTGTAATAATTCTGATTTTCAAATAACAAGATTGTTTTAAATTAATGTCCGTCTCTGATAAATTTCATTGGAATACATGTTTTTCAGTGACAGCCATTTGACAGACTGATAAACCGCTCATGTTGTTCAAAGAAACACATTTGTCTTCTGATTTGAAATCCATCTTGCCAGGATTATAAACAAGTAATTGAAGCGTCACGCGTTACAACGCAATCTATGTAATTTGAAAAGGAATTTTGAGAAAGTGCAATTCTCCCTGTGAATCATCCTTCAGAAAGAGCAGTCTCCTAAGTTTTTGTCTGATATTTCTCCTGCTATAGAAAGTTAATCACGTCTGATATGGCAAACGGAAACAAAAAGCCGAAAAAAGGATGCTATGCATTTGCTATCAGAGGCTATTTTGCATATTTTGTACGGATCAGAGGAAAAAGAGACTACGATAATAGCAAAAGCAATCTATTAAGAAAGAGAAACATTTCATTAGAAAAAAAAAAAAAGCAAACAAAAATTCTAGTGAAATAGATTAAATCAATTCTCTTCTGTGGACAGGAATGTTGGGGAATTTCATCACGATGTGGTGATTTGAGGTAACAAATCTATGTTTCGGCAAAACGATGCTGAAAATAGCATGTGAATAACGCGGAAATTTTAATGAATATGTGAACGAAAAGAAGAATTGCATTAGGTTGATGCAAAAATAATGACGTAATAACGTCAAAAAACGACATTATTACGTCATTATTTTGCACCAACCTAATACTTAGGATCAGAAAGAAACAATTAACATTTCTGGGATACAGAATAGTTGGACGGGATAGCTAAAATAAAATCATTGCTGCGAGCTACACTTGGTATTTATTTGGTGAGAGCCAGGATTACACACGTCCTGAAGAGACATGTACATAGAAAATATATAGCAAATAATAACGAACACTATGTTCTTATCCTAGAGAGTATCGCAAATTCCTTGGGAGGGATCTCCTGATAAACTCCATGACTAGTTTCATTTACATAAGAGATTTGTCAGATTGTTACGTCGCAGTTAGTTAATATTCAATTTTTGCATGGGGTCTGTAGCCTTGAATGTCAATCATATTACAGCGACACACATCCGGCAATAAAACGCAAGTACCTCCGAAAACATGTGTGCGACAAAGTTACAAAAGTTTACGTATATACGCATAGATAGCAGAAAGTCGTTTCGTATACCGTCTCAGTAGGCTGGGGATCAGTGAGTGTCAACTGCGGGCCCATATCCGATGAATGTCTAATCCCAGTACCTGAGGTCTGGAATATTTCTAATAACATCCCGCTGGAGAAGGTTGTAATTGACTCTTTTTCGCATCGACTGGATAAATCCTTTTTTCCATTAGCGTATTTTTATCCGGTTGTTACTGTAATAAATAAATACTTTCTGTTTACTTGAAAAGCAACACTTTTTTTTAAATTTTATTCCCCAAACTAGGTAAATTTTGATATTCTTCCTCTAAAGCGAAGTGGCAGGTGACATACCAGTTGCAGTGAATCAATCATGTGCCATACGTGATACACATTTAGGCGACCATGGATTTTTCGATACATGACTGACGTGTTGCGCT
Organism: Acanthosepion lycidas; assembly: GCA_963932145.1. NCBI lineage: Eukaryota > Metazoa > Mollusca > Cephalopoda > Sepiida > Sepiidae > Acanthosepion > Acanthosepion lycidas. Next base: position 97,430,528 of record OZ010571.1, read on the forward strand.
AGACAATCCAAGAACCCTGGCTATCCGGCGATTTACCCATAGATGGGTGGGGGAGAAGAGGATTCATACATTTCCCAAGGGTATAAGCACGTAAGTGAATGCAATTGATTCGGCTGAAATTCGAACTCGGCTCTCCGATTCCTCAATCCGAACCTCTATCCATTACTCCACCGCTTTCCATTACTCTACCGTTGCATTCAGCATTCGAATACACATGTACTTCAATATAGTGTTTTAATTTCGCTTCAATGCAACTATTATAAAAGCGTTCAGAAGGCAGAGATTAGTTCATCTTTAAATTCTAAGAATAAAAAGCTAATGTTATGTTACTAAAATCTACTTTCTATATTTCTCTTGTTGTCTGTCTGTGTGTCTGTCGTGGGAGTTGTTACCTCGCAGAGGCCGCATTTCTCACCCGATTTCGATGCGGCTTTCATCACAAGTTTGCAAATGGCTGCCGTAAGGACATGACGGAGGCCGATTTTTGAGTTCGGATTCAGGTTCCGAAAAAATCGATAATCTATATTTCTCATGTTGTCTGTCGTGGGCGTTTTTACCTCGCCCAGGCCGCATTTCTCACCCGATTTCGATGCTGTTTTCACCACAAGTTTGCAAATGGATGCCCTAAGGACATGACTGAGGACGATTTTTGAGTTCGGACTCAGGTTCCGAAAAAATCGATAATCGAAAAAATCTTCTTACAGAAGGAATGATCGCATTTCAACCAAATTTGACACCCTCTTAGAGTCTATCATTAGAAATGTTATCCAGAAGTTTCATGGCCACTGACCCCTAAACAGCGCTGAAAATCGATATAACCCAAAAACCGATACGCTCAGATTGCGCCTGAACTGCATGTCGGTTTTCAGCGAAAACCGACCGGATTTATGAGGAGGCCATTGGGAGTCACCATGTGAAGTTTCAACTCTGAGTGCCCCCCAAACAGAGTGCAAATCGACAATCGGTCAACACTTGAAAATGTTTTTTTCTGGTTGGGTATTTCCTAAATGCAGATTAATTTAAGGTGACGCTATGCGCGGGAAGAAACAGGTCAGTGTGTGCAGTGGAGTGGAAGAAAACATTTAACCTCAAATTCTGGAATGGGTGCAGGGCCATTGAAATTCGGCTTTTTTTTATCCCTGCTACCAGTTCTGACTTTGAGCCATAAATGACATATTCGAATTTGTCAGCACTATTGCCTTAATCGTAGTAACACCAGCACGACAAAGGGCACTCCTTTAAAGGCAAGGAAGGGCAAAAATATTTTAAGTCAAGTGATAGCGATTGCTCTATGAGTCGTACGATTTTTTAATCAAGCACGGGCAACGCCGGGCCATGCTGCTAGTTAAGAATACAAAGCTAAATTTTTACATGGAAAATGAATTTTGTCTTTTGAGTGCGTAGTTTCGGGTGTTTTGTCGAACATTCGATCTTCTTGCGAGAATGTGAGGGACTCCGCTTTCTCCCTCATAAGTGTAGTGTTTATATAATGTCCTGGTCTAAGATCCTCTGAACCAGTTTTCTTCTATGTGTCTATCCCAAGTTCGGTTGAGTTGTTTATGTCGACCAATCTACCGAAATCGATATCGCATTTGGTGGTTTTAAGTCAACTTACAAAGTCTATACTCACAGATATCTCGATCTTTTATCGCTCTGATGTGACACCGAATATCAATCTGAGGAGTGATTACAATTCATTCTGAGGTTACGACAGATCAACTCCTCTCTGATTGAGATGGTCATTAAATTTGATTCACACCTCTTGTATTTACTGCCTTCTTTTTTTTAAAACTGTTGTCCTTAAGATATACATTCGTAAGACTATCGCTTACTTAGGGGGCCAAAAACAAACTGGGGAGGTTGGGAATCGGATGAGATCCTGATGAGAAAGACGGGTGCCTCGCAAGACTTCCTCCTGTTGCATCGTCCAAATCACCATTCGGTGCGTGGCCACCATTCGTTTCACTCCGGAATACGGGGGCGACACATTGTCACACGCGTATGCGCGATCAATGGGTACGAGCATATCGGGAGCGAGACGAGCCGTCAACTCGCCGACATGGCCCCATAGAGGGCGGGCGGACCCGGGGGCAATGGTAGAAGGCGTGCGAAGCTGTTTCTTCTAAGCCAAGGCGACACCGTTCACAGACTGTCAAATTCATTCATGCTCCGTTTTTATAGTGAAGGCAGATACCATTTCTAGACAAAGAAGGTAACCATGGATTATTCCACACCTGTTAATTCAGGCTGTTTATGGTTCGCATGACATCGAAAAACAGACGAACGTACGGACATACATACACTACTCTTTATTATTATAAATTATTAATCAGTAACTTCATAACTATTCTTACTGTCTTACTACTTTTCTTTCAGTCAGATTTTCCTTTCGTCGTTTGATAATTACACATTTCGGTAATCGGCTTTAACCCTAATCCTTTAGCAGAAATATAATACCATATCTCTTACAAATCCTCATCTTTATCCTGAAGCTGATTCGAATACTAGATTAGGTCATTGTAGTCATCATTTTATTCTTATTCTATGTATAAGACATCGAAATGAAAATGAATATATTCTCTGCTTTGAAAGTAATTCTCAAATTATTGAATCGTTATCCCCCTCTTATCTGGTTCCTTCTGACAACAAATCCGTTTCTATCTTGCCAATGTCTTGAGAAATATAAACTCGGGGTGACACGTTACGACACAAATTATAAAATGTTAATCACTTAGTTATTACTAAAAGACACGCGATAAGCCGTTTATGGGAAACACGATTGTCAAATGCTTTACGGGAGACTCCCACCGACCAAAATTAAGGATAAGTAAAGTCAATGCTTGATGTCTCAAAATACAGAAAAAAATTAACAGAAGCGAAGAAATTCAACGATAATATCAAAGAAAAATGGATAGGTTTTGCAGTTCAGATTAACAAAATTATATATATATACATATAAATATATAAAGGTATATTTTGACAGCACTCCTTCTTTGATACATCTTTGTTAAACAACACTGACGACGTAATTTTGTTTATATTCTCCGTTACCTCGTAGAATTCCAGTAAGATATCTTTAAACGTTGCTAAGATACAACGGTTCAAATCTTAATCTAACAATTGAACAATTTTGCTGTCTCACGAATGGGACAAAAAACCTTGCACGGATAGAAGCAACACGTGCAAAAAATCTAAACAAAAGTAATTTGTGAGATATTTTTTAAAGAAATATTTATATACATATATGTAAATTAAATGTCTGAATTTCTCGGATGGAGTATTATCTTTATTTACACTATTTATGTTGACTATTCTCCTTATCTTGTTATCACAATATTTGAACTGTTGTGTCGTCTGCCCTTCTCAGGTGAATATCGATCTGGGTAACCTACACGCAATTCTTAATTGAGCCCTTATTTTTTTAATTTAAGGGGATGGGCTCTTCTCGTTCCGCGGATGATGCCTAGAGATATCGTCTTGTTATTATTTTTTTTATTTAGTACTGTTCAGTTATTGAACTAGACGATGTCTCTAGACATGAACTTTTGCCTAGTAGTCTATTGGCCGTGACAATATTTTGAGATTTATATTCTCTCTCTCTCTCTCTCTCGATATATATATATATATATATATATATATGTGTGTGTGTGTGTGTGTGTGTGTGTGTGTGTGTGTGAGAGAGAGAGAGGAATTACAATAGGCTAATAAAAATTTCGGACAAAGAAAGAATATATTCTAGGATTTATGAAGATAGCTTTTTTTATCGTAATAGCTGTAAACTGTACAGAGATTAGGATAACAAAAAACAAAACCTGGCGTTCAGTAATCAATACGCGATCCACAAGAAAGTGTTATCGATACATTTGGTAATTCGATATGCGCCTCATATTCATAAAATAGAATTTATATTTTGAATGAATGTCATTTTGTTTACATCCCTGTTTTGTAATTCTGATCAAAATCTCTTGGTTCCAACTAATTCTGTTTCTTCAATTCGCTTCGATATTTTTTGACGGGAGGTAAACTGGTTACAGTGATTTTATTTAATCTCATGCAAATAGACAAGAGAAATGTAACTTTCAATAATCAAATTACTCGGGGCTCCTTTTACATAATTTAATCTAGAATGCCGACAAACTTCTCCTCACCGAGTTATCGTCACCTTTTACGCTTTCGCTTTATATGATGATCAAAGTTTTTTTTGTTTTATATATATATATATATATATATATATATATATATATATATATATATATATATATATATATATATTATAGGCGGACTACCTTGGTTGGTTACGTCAATGAAAACACGCTGACTACGTAATATTAATATCGCTACGGTAGCAATCTGAATATTGATAAATGTCAACAGGGATTACAATGACCATTTCCATCTATAAATTTATTAATATCTTTCAATCTTTATATATATATAATTATTTAAATTATTTTAAAATTTTATATCTATCCATTTTAGCTATGGAATTCGTACAACACAAATGCCCCAATATAAGTGAGCTAACCACAATTTGGTAGAAATACAAAATGGCATTAAATGCTAATTAAATTGCTGCCCTCGTATAAGATTTTGGTGATTTTTGGTTGGTTGTTTTTGATATAGAGAGCCACAAGAATTTGAAATATATATATATATATATATATATATATATATATATATATATATATATATAGTATAATTTGAAGAATATATATATATATGGTGTAAAATACATCTATTTTTAGATATGTATATATTATATATGCATGTATATACGTGTGTGCGCGTATACACATAATATATATATATATATATATATATATATATATATATATATAACAAACATATATATTAAATATCTCGAACTATTGATCTTTTCATGGGCACAACATAGAGCATTTATTCTAACACACACACACACACACACACACACACACACATATATATATATATATATATATAGTGTGTGTGTGTTTGTGTGTGCGCGCGTGCCATTGTATAAATGTCACCGTCATATTTAACTTGGTCTTCTTTTTCTGTGAAGATCATTTCTCGCGTTTTACATGATTTTGTATTTGTAGATAAGACACTCGGATTTTATTTTCTACCTAAAATTCGGGGAGACTGACTCCACATTTATTTTCATTGGCCACCACCAAGGTTTCTTCCATTTGCCAGTAGCTTTTTTTTAATAATGAGATTGTCTTTTTTAAAAATGATTAACCTTTAGGAAATGAATCTTATGAGCTCGCCCTATTCGTCGGCCAGTTCTATGTAGTGTCTTATTAATATTTATTTTTGTAGAAATAACAAAAATGTGCTACAAGGCCAAATTACGGATGGGTAAGTCTGGACTTCATCTGTCTTATCTTAAATTTAGCTAGCCACAATCACTGACCAAACTATATAATATTCCTTGCGCCAAAACATCACATTCTTACTTACCATTCTTACAAAACCACTATAACACTTCAAAATTTCTATGAAGTCCTATCTAGTCCCTATATGTACAATTTGTCTCTCAGGATTGGGGTATAAAATTAAAACTTTTGAAAATGAAACAATGAATATTTACAAGGTGAAGAATACAGTAAATTAAACAAAATGGTCTTAGCAATAAAAATGTCTTCAATACTTAATTGTTGCAGGAATAAGTGAAAGAAATTAATAAAGAACTTGGATAAATCAAATCCAATCATTCACCCAACCACACACACAACTAAATGTTCATTCAGACACGACGTCAAATACGAAAAGCACGCTAGAAAAACGGAAGATATCTCGCATCCACCAGAAAACTGATATTTCTGCTCACCTGACGAGGCAGAGGGGGAATTAATCTAAAGAAAATGGGTTACAAAAATAAAAGCGGTCAATGAGCATTACCTAGCTAAAAGCATTATAAGCATTACCTAGGTAAGTTAACTTGGCGGAAAAATAAAAGCAAATCAAGCCTAAACTAACCTATTTAAGGATGGGTTGCCAATGATGAATAGATAGTTTAGGGTCTTATTAATAATGCAGACTCTTGTTATGGTCAAGAATGATGATGATAGTTCATCATTCTAAAAATAACATTGCCATCATTGATGATAGAAAATAAGGATTTTTCATCAATCTAAAAATAATCTTGTCATCAGTAATGATTTAAAAGAAGGATATTTCATCATCCTAACCCCCATCATTATAATAACGACCTTTCTACCACAAGAGAGTCAGTAGAGTCGACAAGGGTATCTATAGCAGTAGTCAGTGACGAATAGTCAAGTAGCTGTACTGAAACATATGTCTATCCAACCCGGGCGCTGGATAGACATATATTTCAGTACAGATATGTTTCAGTACAAATCGAAAACAGACGATTTCAAACGCCATCCGCAGAAGCGAAATTCTCGGAACCAAACAAAGTAGTCACTGAATGTTATACAAATGAGACACGTTCAAGATTATTTGCTAAAATAGTTTTCCTTCTTGAATTTTCAAATGATGTTTCGGACAGCTGCTTAGGGGATAGTAAATAATTTAGAAATTATATAATATTTTATTTTACAGTTTGATTAAAAGCATCAATGTAGATTCTAAAAATAAATATATTAATAATAATTATTTAATAAAGGGTTTGGTAATCTGTATGGTTAATTCCAAAACGGATGTAATCCAGAGAGCTCAATGTAACAACGGAGCCAATATTGATTAAATATTTATGATAGAGACAACCTTCAGTTTCCATGATTATAATATATTTCCCCAGAAAATATAATTTTCCTGGTTCATCAAGTCACATATATATATTGAAAAATATTATTGCAAATTTGAAAAAATATTTAGTGACGCATTTCATCCATTAGGATTTCATCGGACTGGGCTTTGTTAATGTTTTCACGTCTACGCATGTCTATTCATGTGCACGAAACGAGAGACGCTGGTAGTTTCAAAATATTTGAAAGAATTTTTTTTTGAAAGAATATTTTTTCAGTCTAGCCAAATTCATCTATATTTTTTCTTTTTCTCTCTATCACCTTTGTCCCTGCCTATCCCACATAGTTACAAGAGAAAATCTACCAATAATGGATAGATCTCCATAAGAATCTACCAGGAAAATTTATCGGTGTACCAATAATAATGACAATGAATTGAAACCTTGTGGTTTTTTCTATTGGGCTATGTGAAAGGACAGGTCTATATCCCCTTCTTTCTGCAAGTCTAGATTAAGCAGAAAATCACTGAGTCTCTGAAGGATGTTACATAAGACATGCTACAGCGTGTTTGAAAGGAGCTGGACTAATGACTTGAAGTGTGTCGTGACATAGTGATAATATTGAACCTTTTTGAAGTGTTGTGGAGTCGGTTATGAAATCTACTTCACTTTGAAAATCTTGTTCGAATTTTGATAAGGTAATGTTTTATTCTCATCATGAAGTCTGTTTAATTTCGTTTGTCTGTGCCATATGGTTACTCAGATATTCACATGCCAGTTTTTAGGGACACCCTGTATAATTTATCTCTTCAGAAAATACTTGACTTCTTCTGTAAGTCTTTATGTTTATAAGAATCAGATTCGACCAAAAATAGAGTAATACTCCCATATCTTTGTCGAAGATGCTCAAGCCTTCTTTCCCAGGCTTGATAAAATCAAAACCGTTTACGCAGCCTTTTCGGTGATAACATATTCTCCATTCTGTAGCTTAATTCCCACCGACACAACTCTCGCAAACCGACCCATTTTCTATCGCTGTTTTCATCAAAATATCCAGATGCGCGTCATTCTTTATTTACCCCAATTCAGACAATTACATTTAATACATGCCATGCTACTTACACTGAGTCGAATCACATTCTGTTCTCCCATATTCCAAAATGCAAAAATAAAGTTTCACTCAGATGGATAATTTTTCCTACGTAATGGAACCAACTGTCGCGTGGATGCTTTCCTGGAGGCTAAAAGCTTAATGTTTTCTAGTGAAGAGTCAATCATTAGCTATCCTCCTTATCCTCATAATCTTCACTTCCTATCAGCTTCTGTTTCATTCATATCACACACTTCATTTAACATAATCATTATAACATAACCCTCTATCTAGATGGCTCTTGCACCTTGTATTCATTAAGCCTTGGCAGAAAGATTAAGAGTTAACCATTATTATTTGACGACTAGCATTTTATATTGTTTGCTTTCGAAAAGCGCAAAGCAACAGCACTGAGAGAAATTTTAACTTCAGTTAAGTAAATTAACTATTGGGGGGGGAGGTTAGAGGTCAAAAATAGGCATTAGAAATTACCAAAATTTCCCTTGAGGATTAGGCAATTGAACCTCCATTTTGATGCGGTTGCGTTGTTAGAATTCCATTTGTTTGCTTTCTAACTTATTTAGAGTATATTATGTTACTATCGCCATCTTTCTCACAAATTATTTTTTTCTGCTTACCACAAAGAAGTTTCCTAAATCCAATTGCATTGAATATAATATCTGCGCTGCGATACCGTCACCATGGAAACATATGACGTCATTGTCTTTTATCACGTTTCTGAAGAGGCAGGCTCCGATCTGTAATTAGTTCGTTTATAGTTAGATTAACGAGGCAGTGTTGTATCAAATGGAAAAATAAAATACTAAAACAAGATTTTTTTTTATTGTTTTCTTCCATATTCATGTAGTTAAATATGAATGTTGGAATTAAAATTTAAAAATAAAATAACGACTTAAACTTTGTAATAATAATAATAATAATAATAATAATAATAATAATAATAGTACGGATGAATGCGAAGGTATGATAAAAATGAGGATAATTCTTGTTTTTTATTGTTAAATCTGACGAAAATGATAGTAACAGTGAATAGAAAGAAAAAGGAAAAATATTTTTTTAATATTTATTGTTTCCTTTTTTTAACGATTCTCAGCCGATCCATGTTTTATTTTGTTAAAGTGGCAGACAATGAAAGAACTGAATTTTGATGGCTTTTCTTAGATAGAAGAAGATGCTTCTACTAAAAACGTCGTCATAAAAGCTTTCATGGTCACTGTAGTCGACAATCTCATACCGTTGGTAATATATCAAATTTTCGCCAATATATTTCTGAAATTAGTAATAACGTAACTTCATTGATCTCAACAGTTTAACAAGCGGATGAAGGTGGCTACGTATAATGGACATTCTACAGAAGACTTCACTCGAAATTATAAGAGTTAGCGGCAGTTCTTTGCAGTTTTATAACTGGATTCTGCATGTCTCATTCCATATGCGATGGGATGGTACAAGTCGAACTAGGAGTGATGGGGAAAAGATAATTCTTACCAAGAGCTATTAAGGATCGGAAGCGGTGGAGAGCCATGATGAACCACACCCTGAAAGGACACAACACAAAAAGAGAAAGAAAACATTAGTATTTATTCTTACCCGGAAGATGAAACGTTTCCAATTAGCCAGGAGAAATGATGACAATTTGACACTGAGTTTTTTCAGCTTCGAAACGTGTATCTTTAAATCGAGTTCACCCCAAGCAAGGCATTAAAGCCACTAAGACAAAGGTTTACTGAGTGTAGAAAGATTTCAGAGTCAGCGACAGTCCGTTTTAGTTTCATAACTGGATTCTGCCAGCCTTATTCCATAGAGGACGTAGAGGAAGGTAATGAAATCAAGTGTGCGGGTCCCTTTATGTACAGTTGAGGTCCAGAATAAACAAATTCACGCCATTGACACTATCTTCTATTCTGATTTCGTATCACCGCTAACCAAATCTGGCAAAGGCAAACAGCGATAGGACATGGATGACAGGAACAGATTTTGGCGAAACTGGATACTTCTAGTCCTGAGCCTGCGCGTCGGTGGCGAATTTTGTCATCATAGCAATCATCATAAAGGAAGCGTTCATCAAAGAAGAAATTAAATTCCTGGATGCGAGATAAAGTCCACGACCTTCATTGACCTTTTTGTATGTAAATTATTTTCATGCTTGATTATAACACCCAATATTATAGATTTTCACTACGTTTTATAGAAGGTGCATATCAATGGTTGGAAAGGGCTGTGAGCGAGTAAAACCTGTTGGTTTTGGCGAGTACGATCCTTTTTTTTTTCAACGTTGTGGATTGGCGCTACAGAATCACACGCAACATACTGTACCGAATAACTGAAACCATATTACTTACGGACTATAAATAGGGGCAAAAACTAAATGGAGAAAACATGTAATCCGAAGAGAAAATAATGACCTAATCAACATGTTAACGTCCCACACTACTTTCAATAAAATATTACAAAGAATAACCCAATCAATAAGGTCAATAGCGATAACAGATACCGGACATGAGAAACCTATTTTCCAGAAGGAGTCTTCTATGAGAAAGATTTTATAAATTTCATCCTAGAGCAGTCCTGGTTGTTTGGTCAACGAAGTGCAAATGTTTCCTTGTAAGGAAACGGCAAATATTGCCATTAAGATTACCACTGGCACATAGAATTGAATCAACCCATAAAGATATTGATATTCCGCTAAGTAAAATAAACCAAAAAGAAATCAACTTCGGATTCCAATCGATCTGTTTCGCCAAATATTTTGGAAAAGATATGGATCCCCCTCTTCTCTCAGAAGTTAGGGTTTAATAAAATGGCATAATGAGATGACTAGCTTCGGTTGGCCACCAGATGAAGAAGATTTCTGAATTCAAAACCGGCTGTGTGCAACTGCAGAATCTACAGTATGAGCTTCTAGCTTGATGAAGATTGCGGCTGTATGGGAGTCTATATCACTTACAAGTATATGGATACATCGCAGCGTCTATCAACATGATATGTGGGATTGGTATGCCGAATTAAAATTTCCACAGAGGACGTTACATTTAATTTCGCAAAAATACCCTGGGAAATGTATAAATGCATCTCTTATTCTTTCAGCAAGTGGTTAATAACAACAGAATGCGAACTCTAGACTTGATTGGAAAGCAACCCGTCTAAGATAGGGATAAATCTGAATTCCGAAACCTGTTGAGCATGGCGGTAGCAAATCTACCCCGTAAAAATTTACTTAATCTACCGCAGCAACAGCTAGTGTAGTACGTTTGTGGCTATATACTTCACATGTAAGTCTGTAGCACTTAACGGATGTTAGTGTATCGTAGGAGATATCATCACGGATGGCGGAGGTGGGCAATGTTTCGGGTTCAAATTCCAGCCTAGAACATCTTATTCGCTTTCGCAAAAATACCCTTGAGAAGCTATAAATTCATCTCTAGACCCGCGTAGTTGTTAATGGGACATTCTACGTGGCTTACATTATTGTATGCGTTTTTATGCCAATATTTTAAACTTATAAATTATCAAGCCATTTACTTATAAGCAATTTGAAATCGGTATGAAATATCGTCCTTTTGTCAAAAACCAAAATTTCATCTTCAGGAGCGAGTCTTAACTGTATGACGTTTTAAGTAATTAAGCCACTGGTCAGTTTATTACAGGCAGGATTCTCATCCGTTGGAAAATATCTGGTTATGCTATGTATTATTATTCATGTTCTACTCAATAACATTGAGTCATTTTCTAAATCCGGAAGTGAAATGTTTCCAGAGTTAATTTTGAAAGATTTCTTTCAAAATGCATTACGTCTTTAATAATTCCGCCGTTAACATATGCAGAATCCAATTAGAATAAACATATAGTTCCCGCCAACGCTCTCTCATTCTACCTGACAGGAATTTGTCTTACATGCTTGTTGATTTAACCAGATAGGCACTGGAAGTACTGATAATGTTTAACAGCCCCACCCCGCCCACAAGTCCAAGTTTGCCGTGGGTTCTCTGAGCCCGTAGGCTCAGCCAAAACTATTTCCTTAGAACTCGTATAAACGAGTTCAGGGTCTGTCTACCTCCCCGGACGAAACTTTGCCCTTCGGCAAAGCTTCGTCTGGGTTTCTCTCTGCTCAAGGTAGAGAGTTCGACAGTTTGGAGCACTTCACTGGAAGTAATGATGGCCAAGAAAGTCTGTTATTTATTGCCTGATTCCATTATTTTGCAACATTTTTTTCGTTAGTGCATAGCAAGGGTAGATACAAGAATAATCTCAACTTCTTTTTCAGATTCTGAGATAAAAGTGTTTCTTCTAAAGTGATTTACCAAATTCCTTCAAGGCAACACCTAGTACAACTCAACAAAATAGCAACTTCTTATGTTCAGAAGGATATAAACCGATTAAATAAGACTGCAGACAGACTCCAACGCAATAAATAAAACTAGATACGATTGAATAAAGACGGTAGTTGACAGGCAAGTGATCAAACACTTCCGGTTCCGCTATACAAAACGAATAGTAGGAAAACAAAGAGAACAGAGAAAGCAGCATGCTTCAGATTTTGAATATAAAATCGCATTATCTTATGCAGTTCCAAATCATATATCTAGTCGTCTTATGCAAAACAAAGAAGAATAGAAAATGTGTCAATTACTAATTGAAATCTTTCTTGTAGACAATAAGTTAACTCTGTGATTAAATCTGAAATAAGAATAATACCAAGATGGATTTCTTATACAAGATTTTATATTAGGAAATTGTTACGATTCCTTAGCCAAAGACACCACTCTAATGTTCCTAATGTGGAGATCTAAATATCGTTTTAAAGAAGCCAAGATTCCAATATAGCCATCGTGAACAAAGAAAGGAAGGAATGTGGATCTAATATAGGTTAGAACAAAATATAAAAATAATGACATTTCTAAACAACGATAAAAAAGGATAATATTGTGTCTTTGACTATATAAAATAATCATAATCTCGTTGACTATATAAAATGATGATATTATGTATTTCACTATATAAAATAATGATATGCCCATAAATGCGAAACTGAGTGAAAATATAAAGTTTCTAATCTACTTTAGGATTTGGGTTTCAAGGCTGACCACAGATTCCTTACAAGTATGTTGTTGTGGCTTTAGTAGCAAACGAGGAAGGGAACACGAAAGAGAAAGACAGTCCTGCTTCAAAGCGCTTGCGATCATATTAAAGAGAAAACGATTTGCACAAATGCCATGTACAAAAATCGATTTCTCCATCAAAATGCTTACTGACTACATTTGCGTTGCGCGGCCAAAGCCACATCCATACGATGTGTACTCAGTTGATTGTGTGATGCGCGACCCTTATTTTTATGATCAGATTTCTACATTTAAACACTTTATGTCAGGGAATATGGTACGATAATTCAAACCATATTCACATTCGGCTAATACATTTACTGGAAATCTTACGCGTAATTGATCAGATCACGACAGTGTTTGTGTCTTTGATGTGTATGTAATGCTATATATCAAAATATATGGAATAATTTAAATATCGGAATAAGAAAGATAACTGATAAAATAAATTCTGCTAAAATTGTAGATATTAATGTCAACATTACTAAGAACAATTTCGCATTTACTTCCCTATGAATGTCATACAATAATAATGAAAATCTTATAAAAGGGATAATGTCCATCACTTAATTTTTAAACTTGAAAATATAATTAACTTCATTGCATTTTAATTATCACAATTATGTTCTTAATATTAGGTTGATGCAAAAATAATATCGTTTTTTGACGTTAAAAATACGTCAAAAAACGATATCATTTTTGCACCAACCTAATATTATTTTTCAGTTGAATTTCGTTTGCTTTTTTATGTTTTAACTTTAATCTCAACTTTGATCAAATAATTGACAATTTGATTGGAGCTTGGCCTTAATTATTTCTGTTACTTCTTTTAAGAAAATAAATTAATCCGGTTTAATCAAATCAACTTTTGTTCCAAGTTGTAGCGAACAGAGCGAGCATTTCATAAAACACATGAGACATCAGATCCGGCTTTTTTTTTATTGAACTTCTCACCATGTTCCAGAAATATTACCCGTCTTTATAACTAATATTGTGCCTCCAGAGGATGTTGCCGGACGATTTACATCAAGGAAAAACATAACCTTTGACTACAAGGAGACAATAAATGACACTTCGATATTTTTTATCATTTTTTATACTTTATAAACAGCATTTTTTAAGAATTAAAAACCTGCTTTCTCAATTTCCGAGATTAAGTATTTTCATCAACTCTAATTATGAAAAACGACTCTAGAAATCAACTGAGTACACGTCGTATCGCTGTGGCGTTGGACCGTGTATAACTGTTTTAAGCAACATAAACGTAACATACTAGGCTGCATAAGAATTTACGTTTTGGTTGATCAATTTTATTTATGTTTTATATATATTTTTTAAACATTTCATCCCAAGTAAGACGAGGATATCACTAAGAAGCAAGCGCTTACTGGAAGTGAAAGACAATTAGAAGAATGTAATGAGGAGAAGTAAGGAGAATGACAATAAAAGAACGGATATCAGGAAGGCAGATGATTTATTCTTCGGAAATGGAAGTACAATTATATTTCATTATATATAAATATAGATTTACCATTGCTTCCAAGCTGCTCATCGATACCTTTTAAATAAATTTCCGCAGTTTTTGAAGTTGTAAATAAACAAACTCTTACATCTGGCTTACATTAAAAACAGTTTTTTCAAATCTTAAAGATTTTTGCTGCGATGGAAGAGCGGTGTTACAAGAGAGAACAGATTTTTCCTGGGTTTAAGGTGTCTTTTTATCAAATTTCATGAATACATTGTAGATACTGGACAAATCAATGTACATTTTGAGTTTCATTGCGTTTTAAAAACACTTACTGAATGATACACCCACGAGCTACCCCACATAGAATATTCCCTCTTTTCTTTGGGGCCCAGGTCATGCAGTCGGTTGGGTAGATTTATCCTTGTCAATCAGCGACCTTTTGAGTTGAAATTGTCGTATTCAGTGTCGTATTCAATTTATTCCTAACTACCACGAAAGTTAGGTTGCTACATACGTTGTTACAATAGGTTTCACAAAACAGTAATTATTTAGGACTCAACCTAATATATAATTTACTAACATTTATCGATAAGAATAGTTCCTTATTATGCATGTCCGAGGGTCAACAAATAGTAAGAACGTGTGTTTAATTAATATTATTAGCAATTATTTGGCCTTATGAGGAACTACGATAAAACAAATTTGAGTACCATGAAGCAATCTGTTTTAATTACTTTTAAAAATATTCGTAGGGTATTTTTAATTCTACATATTAGGGCGAATTTCACTAGACATTATTAGCGGGCACAATATTAACAACAAAACATATTCAGATGACACAGAGTTGATAGAAGACACAGTATGGAAAGTACAAGAAATACGACAGAAAGGGGTGAATGAAAGCGAGAAGAAATGACTAAAGATCATTTTCAAGAAGCCAGAATGCATGGTTGTTAGCAAAATGAACAGCTCAACATGCTAAATTACAAATTGGGTATACCAAAATCTAGCAAGTACAAAAATGTGTATAGCTGAGAAGTGTTTTAATAGAGGGCGAGAAGTACAGTGCTGTTCGATAAAAGTGACTCACCTGATTTTTTTTTTTTTTTTACTAAATTTTCTCTTCTTCAATTAAACGAAAGTTGAGCTAAATTCAAAGGATAAGCGATCTAAAATCCGAAGAAGAAACTTTGAAAGCTCTTTGAATTTAGCAGTAAGTACTGTCAAGCATTCGTTCAGTATAATGTTCTGGAGATGCTTTTCTTTTCAGGGAACTGGTTTCTTAAAACCTATTGAAAAGACACTAAGGAGCGAGAAACCAGTTCCATGAAAAGAAAAGCATCCCCAGAACATTATACTGAACGGATGCTTGACAGTACTTACTGCTAAATTCAAAGAGCTTTCAAAGCTTCTCCTTCGGATTTTAGATCGCGTATCCTTTGAATTTAGCTCAACTTTCGTTTCATTGAAGAGAACATTTAATAAAAAAAAATCAGGTGAGTCACTTTTATCGAACGGCACTGAACTATACTGAAATCCAAATGTTCATTGAGGTAAGACAACTTGTCATTCAAAACTTAAGTAAAGTATTAAGTAACAGAAAAATTTCGTTTGAAAGAAAGAAAAGAGTAAAGAACTATTATGCAATATCTGCCTTTTTGTATGTCAGGGAATGCTGGACAATCTCCTCGCAGATTAAGAAGGGACTTGAAGCAAGAAAAAAATATTTCTACAGAAGGATACTGAGAATAACATTGACTGAACATTTGAGCAACGCCGAAATCTCAGAGGAAAATGGAATCGGAAAGAAACAGTTGAAACTTCTAGGACACATAATGAGGAAAGAGGGCTTGGAAACATTGATACTCATCGGACAGATTGAAGGCAACAGGCATAGAGGAAGACAATGTATACAATATCTATTAAGAGATACAAAGGACATGAAATTTTGCAGAGACATGATGACCAACGTCCTGATGGGACACGGTACATAGAAGAAGAACTATTGTATTGTTACTTGACTACATATCTAAGTGAAATATGACTCCACTTGTGTCATCAATGTTTTATTGGACGACGTGTAATAGAATGTTAAACAAATGTTGCTGTGAAACAAAATCATTATGAAACTATTAACCTTTAATAAATAAGAGGCCTTTGATGAGAGTTATAATAGGGGCCAGACAATTCTGTGCTTCACACGTATGTATGCGTCTGAGCACCCAACTTCAAATCGACTTCTGGTCACATTCTACTACGTTTGGGAAGCGGATGAATAGAACATGCGTTGGTACAGTATTCATGTCAGTCTAAAACTAGATGTTATCATTCAATTATCTATTATTATTATTAGTTTCATGGTTTACCATCAATACAACAAAATAAATCTATATGCAAATATATGTTTGTTAATTTATATTGGAGAAATATTGCTTCAAACAAATAGAGTTTCGCGCGGATTTTTCGAAAAGCATATGGCAAAGCAGCAAAGCAGATGAATTAGATTAAATAACCAACAAGATAACATTTAAAAAAAAAAAAGTAGTTGACATTTTAAAATAAATTAATAGAGAAAATACGAGATAGGGATCATGTATATATTTTGCCTGATAGACCCAGCAATTTTTCATTCTCTGGCTGAGATGCAAAATGATTTTTTTTAAATGAAATCATCCCATATTTCTCGGCTTACAAGCCATATCAAGTTGGAACACCGGTTTTTGTACAATCACCGAAGTTAAGCAACATCGAGCAAAGAATGTGTAATCGCTTGGCAATATCAGGTGCTTTAAGTTTGGATGTGCTGGTGGTGTAATGGATAACAGATCGAAATGGGAAATCAGAGAGCCGAGTTCCATTTCCAGTCAAGTTAGTTATAATCATTTACGAGCACATGCCCTTGGAAAATATACGAATCCATCTCTCTCCCCACACCTGCTATTAGTAGGTCGTGTATCATGTGTAGCAATATGGCTCAAGCTGAGGTCTTTTTAAAGTGAAAAGCAGCGGGATTTCTCGCACAACTCGATACGGAAAGTTTACTTTCGACCGATCGCTATCAGTAATTGGAGTCAGCTTCAAAGTTCAAGAGCAAGAGGCTCAGACTGAGAGAAACTGATGGAACGAATATTAATTACAGTTTTAGAAGAAGATGCCAGGACAAAGAAAACTGTTCTTTATATAACTGAGCATTCCGCACAAATGCAATCAGAAAGAAGAAAGTGGGCTTCGCAAAAGGACATAGACGATGGCCGCTGAACTGCGCACCCCCCCCCACTCATTTATACCTCAACCCTACTTTGCTCGCTTATAGTAGTAAGTTACTACCTAAGAATAAAATTTGGTTTAGTGCTAAAAATTGTTTTCTTCTTCACTCGTGGGTAACGATCTGTTCGAAGGGTAATTTTAAGCCACAAGTGTTTAACTACAAGAAACTGCACCATGTCAAGAATCTGGTGTCTGGTCTGAACTCCAACATGATAAAACATTATTATGTCCCCAAAATCGTACACTCTAAAAAATGATTTCTGCTTTAATTAACCTTCAAATGGTTAAGATACCTTAAAAAAAATTCTACAAAAAGCGGATTGTTTTTTTCTTTTTTAACTTGAGCAGGGAAAATTATGTTTCTCACCTTCATGAGTCTTGGTATTTCAAGATGGTCTTTTCTCTCAGAAAATATTAAGATTGATGACAGGGAGAATTAAATTGATGTTTTATTTTTTATTCTTACAATCCAAAAATACATTCTAGCTTTAAATAAAATGACACGAGACTGATAAGCCATTAAAAAAACAATCAATCAGATATTTTTCTTCCTTTCTGTGTCGCGTCTGTTTATGTTTCTGAGACCTTTTTATTATTGATTTTTAAATAAAAATTCAAGTTTCCCTTTTCAGTAACAAAAATCTGACGCTCCCAAAACAATTTATTGTCAATATTCTTATTGATCACATATATTACAAGGTGAAACTCACACGATATATTGCTCATAATAGTATATTCTCTAAGATTTACGAATATATTTCGGGTATTACTAATTTTATTGTGCATGCATCGCACGTTAACATTGTGAAATGATAAAAAATGCTTATATTTCCTCGGAAGGACAAATGATATCAGTAATCCTAAGAATTTAAATGTTAAATGTTAAAGAATTTAATGTTAAATGGTTACCGTATGTAAGGGCCAGATGTTAAATGGTTACCGTATGCAAGGGCCAGATCTTCTGCAACTGAACGACCAATATAAACAGATGAAGATCCTAGGCTGAAATAATCAACATACGTCCTCTGGTACCTGGATTCTATCACTGAAAATACTTTATTCTTATTTTCATTAGCAACCTTCCTGATGTCACCAGTTCTGTGCTGATGACTCAGCTATGTAATTCTGTCTTAATAGTAAACCAAACCTACTCGATAAGCTCAAATTCACAGCTGATATAAAATGACCTACAATCCGTTGTTAAATAGTGCAAGAAATGGCTACTTAAGTTTAACACCGCCAAAACGAAACTTTTTAGTTGTATATTTTCCTACAATCATCTTGGCTGATGCTAACCTAGAAGTGATTCATTTTAAATAAAAATAGAAGTGATTCATTGCCCTTCTTGGGCTAACGTTTTTCCCTGACATGAAATGGAAATATTATATTGAATCAAGTGTTAGGTTTGCTGTTAAAAAAGTTGGTTCACTGTGACATATTGCACAATTTTTCTCGACATAATCTATGTTATATATTTATAGGTCTAGCGTTCGCCCATCTGTTCTCTTGCTTATGCTATATATTTAGAAATTCTAAAAAAAATACGAGGAGAATTTGCAATGTTATTGGTCCTGATCTAGCATCTCGACTTGAGTCACTTTCCCACCGCCGTAACATAGATTCCTTGTGGCCTTTCTACAAATGTTTCAATAGTAATTGTTCTGATGAGCTTTCCTCTTAACCTAGACTTTATAAATTTCAGCGTATTGCTAAATTGGCTTCGAGGCGTCATCATTTTAAAATTGAAATGGCGAGATGTAAGTTTTATTCTAACTGTTTCTTCTGTCGCACTTCTAGCTTGGGGAAATCTCTTCTGGACCCTTCATTTCCAGTTAGCATTGATCGACAAAACTTTAAATGCAATGTCAAACATAATTCCTGTTCGTTTTATTGTTCGCCCTTCTTAATAATGTTTTCTTTTACTTATATTGGTTGATTTATTTCCCTGCTTGTGGTGTAATGATTATAAAGAAAAATACAATTTCTTTCAAAGCGATACGTAAGTATTGTAAACTTAATGTAATATCTCATCTCAGAAACATAAACAGTAAATGTGACTTATTATATATTGAACTTTCGTGGGGGGTATGTTTTTTTTTGTTTTTTTTTTTGGTGGGGGATATAAATATTCCCACAAAACCGTCTTTACTTGTTCATGTCTCAGGTAAAAATAGAATTCGATATTTCATTCAATTAAACAAATAACCTTATTAAAAATTATAAAAAAGGTTAATTTTAACTGGATTATTGATTTATTTGGCTTTACTGCTTATGAAACAATTTAAAGGTTATTTAAAGCCAGAAAATATATTTAGATTGTAAGGTTTTTGGGGATTGGTGGAGATAAGAATGATCAACTGATACGTCATAGGTGATGCAGAAGAAGCGGTTCCATGCATTTCCCAAGGATATTTTCGCATAGGTGAATGTAAACTCGGTGTGTCAAATTTACACCAGTGAAATACTACAGCAATCGGGTAAAATCATATCAAATAATAATGAGGTTTCTAAAATAATTGGAAATGCGTCCATATCACGGAATATTTAAGTTGGTTAAATATAACTAAATTACTAGTGAAGTAATAAGAATATTTATCAGAAAGGACATATGAAACACACACACACACACACACACACACATATACATATATATATATATATATATATATATATATATTTATATATATATATATATATATATATCCGACGGGTTCATGCGTGTGTAGAAACAAGCGGGGGTAGTTGGAACATTTGTCAAGAGTTGGTTTGTTACAGGTACAACGATGACCTTTAGTACATTTACTTGTTTTGGTCTCTGGAACGCAGCCCATAGTTTGTAAACATATTTTTGATACACCCTATATATATATATATATATATAGATATATACATATGTGTGTGTGTGTGTGTATAATATATATATATATATATATATATATATATATATATATTACTTTTAATTTATTTTGTTTAGCTTCTACTTGAATATGAGCATTCATAAAAAAAAAACTTTTGAAATAAATTAAAAATAAAATATGTCGGATTTAATCCATGTATGTAAAAGTGGAAAAAAGAAATTTTATATACCAAAAGCACATATTTAAAAAATCATCTTATATTTAAAAGTCCCAAAACGCGCTTTCGCACGAAAACATTTCTTTCCCATGCATGCATATATATATATATATATATATATATATATATATATATATATATATATATATATATAATGGTCAACTTCCCTGTAGGTTTCGATATATGAATCGAGGAACAGTTCATTTTACGATGGTCGGCTAAAATTTACGTAGGCTGACAAAGATACTCTCATGGAATGTTGCCACATCAGGTTTACTTTACAACATAGTCCCTCTTGCGATCCGCACAGCACTTCCTTCTATGTCGCAGTGCTTAGATCCCATTAGTGAAAAAGCTTTCATCCACTTGGCCATAAAAGTCATATACAGCAGTTACGATGTTATCGTCAACGCGACACTCGTCCCCAGTCAAATGTTAGGGAACAGATAATAATCAAGTGGTCCTAAATCAGGAGAATATGGAGGAAGATCAACCACTTCAGGTCCGCAGTCAAGCACAGAATCCATTAAAACCAAGTACTTTTGTGCTGCAACATTATTTTGATGAAACGAGACATCTTTCGTCAGTTTTCCTGGGCGTTTATGTTTGATAGTATTTCGTAATTGTCTCAACTATTGGTATAGTACTCACCATTCAAGCAGGTGAGGATGAGTGCTTCTACTGCATAGATTGTATTTTTGTTTCTGGCTCTAGTTGATTGATCCAACATTCATCCTGTGTTAGGAATCCTTGAAAAAAAACAGCTGCATGCTCCTAAAACAATGTCAGATTTTCCCGTGATGCGATGATCCATCTGGTGCGCTTTGTTCAGGTGTCAAAAGAAGTGGAACTCACCGAGCAGAATCTTTAATCCTGCCAGGTTCATTGTGCAGAATATTCTCAACTCACTCACGGAATATGCTAATAGCATTGGCTATTTGATTTATAGCCAATCCACTGGCATTTATCTCCATGTGTTGAACATTGTCTTGGGTATGACGATAAACTACATCCGCGTCCAGGGTAAGACGATAAAATACGTCCAAAAGCAAGGCCTCTAATCAGGAGGTTTTGAGGAGCGTGGAACCACCTCTTAATTGCTGGTGTTCCCAGATTCACCTTGACCCGGGGTGGTAGCACCTGTTAGAGTCCGAGCTATGGGCAAATAGTTAACATGCAAATGTGTGTAAAAATAGATTTTAGTACCAGAAATACTTTGTAATAAAAAAAATTATTACCAGCAATAATTTTGAAGGAAAAATTATTACCAGCCACACTTTTTAAAAAATACCAGCAATACAAACAGTTGTACATTCTATGAAAAAAATATGACCAGCTATAGATTTCTTCAAGGAAAAATATTACCAGAAATAGAGTTTTGAAGAAAAACATATTTAACAGCAATTATAAATTTTAAAAATTAAATAACCCATTGAGTTTGCTATGCCGTAAAACTTAAACCAAACCAAATACTATGTGTTGAAAACTATAAATATTTTCCTGTGTTGTGGCAGCTGACGGACTTCCAGACGATGAGTCATCTTCAAGTCGCCCCCTTACACACCTAAATTCAACTGGAGAGTCATTCCCTACTGTAGAAACGATGTCAACATGAATATCCAGGAGGGCTAAACCATTTTTTCAGGTACTTGATAACTCCACGATGCCAAATTTTTCTCCATTTTGAACAAGATCTCTAAACTTTACGCTTGAAGTCTTGATTGAACTGTCAGATGTCAGTTTATCTGAAATTAGCAAATGCAATTATTGATAAGAAGAGTTGAAATTAAGGCATGAAAGATGTCATAGATACAGCAACATTCCTTCATAGTCAGCCGATGAACTTTTGCAGCACACATTCGAAGCACGGAGCAGCGATATGACTGAGATATAATTTGGCTATATAGTCTGGTTTTGTAGAAACATCCAGTCTTTTAGGTATAATTAATTAAAGATTATTGGTTCACACTGTCCACTGCAAACTTATCTCCTAAAGTTTTAAGTCAGGAAAGACGGTTCAGAGAAACTTGGTATTTAAAATATAGCTGAACAGAGTCAAAGGCATTCTCGCAAAATGAATGAATCAGAATCGATCGGAATTTGAACTCGGCAACTCTTGAACTTTCATTTTATAATCTATGTATAAAATGGATAATCTGAATTTAAACTGGTTGGCCGTGCATATGGCTTAGAGGGCCAGAAGATCATGGGAAGATGGATAAAAGGGCGCTAAACCTTTAGTTTATTTTTAAAATAGCATGTACTTTCAGGGTGTACACGTTCAGGGATCACCATACATTCCTTTTTCTGAATTGCCTTTGAATTGCCATTTTAATTTCATAATAGTCATTATTCTTGACTAGCTGTCATCTAAGGCTAGACAACCTATCCTATTTACTCTTCTATTTAGCACATAACTACCGAAGGCGATTGAAAATGGATTTGTTCACCTATATTTAGCTGAAAAAATTTCACTTACAAATTAATTCTGTTTAAATTTCTATGATGAATTGTCATTATTTACATTATTTGCATTTGGATCAATATCCTTATTATTATGATCATAACATTTCGATCTTAGTGCCGTTGTCATTCTTTGAATGTCTGTCGATAACTTCATTGAATTGCGAACTGCATCATTTACTTCATTTCCAAGGGTAAATTGTTCTCATTTCACTGTCTATCTCTACGTTATTTCCTTCTTTTTTCTTAGTACAGCTCATTTCTTGCCTAATTTATACTAAACCTTAGTTTGTACAAGATGGCCCAGGATTACACCGATGTCTATTTTCTTCGCGAAAGACACTTGAAGAATCCCGGAGGGTAAAACGGCCTAAATTATGTGATAATACCAGGGAAAATAAGCAAATTAATCCGATGCACAAACCGTTCCTTGAAAGAATCATCATCATACATTATTATTATTATTATTAGTAGTAGTAGTAGTAGTAGTAGTAGTAGTAGTAGTAGTAGTAGTAGTAGTAGTAGTAGTGTCTTTATTGTATTTATGAATATAAATTAAAATATATAAAATTATTTTCTCATCAAATTATTCTCTGGAGCTTTACAAATTTATTTCACCTTCGTAGCAAGTCGACAATTTGTTTCTTAACAGATATTTATTCTGAAGGATCTTTAATTTAGTTGTAAGGTTTTCATTTCTGGTCCTGACTAAAGAATATTTTGTTTTTAAGGTTGATTTCAAGATGCTCAAATAATAATAATATTCTATGCCGAAGAGATTATCCGAATATTGAATTAATTCAACATTACCAACGTTATATTAGAACTATATTAGTAGTTACTGTCTTGTAGGTAAATGATACGCATTCTTTATTTGCTTTTCCGCATTGTCTGGCCACTTTGAAGCAGTCACTGATATGCCGAACAGCTCTTGCTTACTAAAACACACACTGTTAGCTGCCGGAAATAATGGCACAATATTCATTCATATTTGGTGCTTCCAACAGATTATCCACGGTTATTATATATTTATAAAATTAATTTCATTAAATGTGACGTTACGATGCAAAAATGATCGATTTGAGACCGTTCGATATGATTAATATAGAGGTTCTTACTTTTCAAATTTTTCTCCTTCATTCAACACAAACAGAAGCCATTTGTGATTTTTCTTGCGAATTGAATGTTTTTTCATTGGCATTTCGAGAAAAGCCCCCTACACAAACTTGTAAATTTGTCATTGATTCATGCAATTATGAAACCAAAATCGTATTCTTATTTTGATAAAATCATTCTTTTCAAAATTATAAATATTTACCCAGTCTTTCAGCTCCATTATGGTCTATTTAATCTCATCCAAATATAAAACTCAAGAGACATAGAGTGAAAAATTCTACGTTTGCCAAAGAGCGTAGTAGATATTAATATAATTAAAATATTGTTTGACGAACAAAATAATAGATTATTTCAGAATAAAATATTACTTAAGTTTATGTTGGATATGTGAGGAGCATAACTGTTTTGGTGGTGAAATAGATCCTCTAGTTGAGTTCAAATTCCAACACGAAATGTTGATTTCACTGTCAATAAAAAAAAAACTTTTGAATTAATTCATTAATTACATCTCTCTTCAGTGATATGTGTTAAATAGTAGGGTAGACTGAATTC
The DNA here is from genome assembly GCA_963932145.1 of Acanthosepion lycidas. Classification (NCBI taxonomy): domain Eukaryota; kingdom Metazoa; phylum Mollusca; class Cephalopoda; order Sepiida; family Sepiidae; genus Acanthosepion; species Acanthosepion lycidas. The sequence continues at coordinate 97,455,376 of OZ010571.1, forward strand.
TTTAACCTTGTAAGTTAAACAGAAATATAACGTTAAATCCAAACCCGTGGAGAAGGCAATAGGAAACAAAATCGCGAGAAGTCATGCTAATTCATAGATAAAGAATTACAATCTGCAAAAAATAATGATCGCAAATGTGCTGAAGGACCATGGCATTGAGAGAAATGTTGTTCTCGCTAGACACATTTTGGTCGCCTACATTCTCTAAATATATGGCGTTTTTAAAAAGCGCATCATATGTTTTCGAGTAAAATCCTAATAACGTAATTAAAACTAGATCACGACTTAATTAAAATTGTATTACTACGTATGTATAGTGACACGAGGTTCTTCTGAATTTTGGGGAGAAATATTTGGCGCATAATATTTGATCTATGTGATTCTTACAGAAGTGTGAGTTTAAAAGAGATCGATTACGATATTATGTTCATTATTAGCCGACTGATATATCAACATGCTTACATAGACACACATACATACACATATATTTTATATATATATATATGTGTGTGTATGTGTGTGGGAGTGTGTGAGTGTGTGTGTATGTGTCTGTGTGTTTATGTGCGTGTAATGTCGTTTTATCACCCAGTAACATATGGGAGAAAACGACATTATTTTTGCACCAACCTAATATATATGCGTGTGTGCGTGTATGTGTGTGTGTGTGTGTGTGCGCCCGCGCGTGTGTGTGTGCGCCCGCGCGTGTGTGTGTGCGCCCGCGCGTGTGTGTGTGTGTCTGTGTGTCTGTGTGTGTGTGTATCTATAAATATTATATGGATTAAAAAATCTGAATTCAAACGTCAACCGACCTGCATACTCGAAAAAACTTGATAAAGAGAACGTACTCTCCATCATGGTTTGGACCCGTGTTCCCCTTTGTAGGTTGCCAATGTTATAGATAGCGCAGTCTACTCTGATATTAACTACTAGCTGGCGGGGTAGAAGAGATGCATTAACACCTTTCCAAAGATATTTTTCGGAAAGTCTACACAATAGTCTCATTTGGAATTTGAACAAACCACATTTTACGCTCCGCACATAACCTAGAGTGTGCATAGGATTGAGGAATACGAGAACCAAGTTCGAATTACATTCCCTTAAGTGGTAATACCCTTTGGAAAAGTATATATCTATCCCCCCACCCGCCAGCTATAGGTAAATAGCAGGACAGGTTGGGTTCTGAGGGCATTGGGTGGCAACACATCTAGAAGAAGAAAAACTCTAAATTCAAAACAACCTGTAAAGAACTGGGCTCTATCAGGTTATCTTGTCAAAGTCACACCACTTCTACTGCGGCTCCAGTACGTTTGGTGGTTCTACGACCCTAATGGATTGCGGGGCCCGTAATCGTGACATCCTAGTAGGGAAGTAGATTATGGCAAGTTCTTAATGAAGCTCATGTCTCGAAAATAGTATTTAACGCCTTATTACTTGTCATCTTCATTGCTGATACATACATATCAATTAAGGGGACAACGCCATTAAATTCAAGACGATCTAATATAGAACAATGCCGAGAAAGACTGTAATAAATCTTGCGCTGACTTTTAAACTCAATCGGTCAACAAGTCATTTTTCTTTGTCTGTCGCTTTATTGTTTCATTTTCATTTATTTAGACATTTATCTCCTAAGATAAGAAAATTCGTAAACAATAAGGAATTGCCACTACTAGACTACACAGCTCAAAGGAAAACTGTGTTATGCCAGTTTTTCGAATAAAGAAATCTTGCTTGCCGAGAAATCTGCAATTTAACATCTATGCTTTTTATCAAGCTCGAACTCATATCGGAAGTACCATTTCATTTACATGGGAGCATTAAAAACATTTTTTATGGACAGAATATACGAGAAAAGAAAAGACTGCTGAAATGCTATGCAATATCACTTCTATATAGCAGTTAATTCTAAATAATTTACTCAGTGATTTTTTATGGCTTCTGAACCCTTTGCAGGTTGCAAGGCCAGAAATTATTTTTAGATTGTAATGAATTAATGATTTACTGACATAAATATCACTAATTAACCTATAGCTTGGAGAGAAGAGGTGAATTCTTACCCTTCCCAATGGTATTTGAGCGTAAGTGATTATAATGAATCCAAATGGATTGGAACACAGCTCACCAAATAACAATTGTGAGTCATTATCTATTGCACCATCCGCACATCAAAGTTTACAGGACATGGTATTACCAAGCGGTCACTCATGTAGGTACTGACTTAGCTGGATGTTGCTTATCTTCGGTGACTTGACGCGATCGACACATACTTGCGCAGAAGTATAGTGAGAAGACTATAGGTAGAAGCTATGAGTAACGACAACATCTGAAGTTGGAATGAAAATAAAGAGGAGATATTTGGATAGGATCAGAAAAAGACGTTTGCAATTTCTAAAATATATAATGAGGAAAGAAGTCTTGGAGAATTTAACACTCACAGAACATATTGACGGAAAGATGAACAGAGAGAAAAAGGCGATCTCTCTACCTCGTGGGAATAGATGTTATAACATGGTATAGAAAGATATATAAATCTTGTTTAAAATTTAAAATTAAAGAACGTTGTGGAGATTCATGAACCACCTCATCCTGAAGTGACAGAGGAAAATAAAGGAGACTTGAGAGAAAAAAGGAATCTATGAATAATTGGTACTACAATGTATTGGCTAGTAATTATAAAGTGTGCTGAAATCTTTTGGGTCATATGGTGAGAAAAGAAGTCTTAGAGAAGTCAACACTCTCAGGACACACTGAACACAAGAGAATCAGAAGAAAATAAACAGCAACTTATTTGATGATCTAAGGACATGAAGAGCAGAACGAGGACCCTAAATACAAAGAGAGATATTAAAGGAACAAGAATTACTTACAGTATCAAATGTCAGGAAGCTGTAGAGAGCCATGATTGTCCACGTCCGAAAAGGGCACAGCAGATATATATATATATATATATATATATATATATATATATATATATATATATATAGAGAGAGAGAGAGAGAGAGAGAGAGAGAGAGAGGGGGGAGAAATTTTGGTTGATTAATTGATTTGTCGGTTATTTAAAGTCATAAAATATTATTTGCTTGTAAGAATATTTAAATATAATAATGATTTACTAATACATGTCCTACTGATTAACCCATTACTCGGGGAGAAGTGGTGAATTCATACTTATGCCAAGGCTATTTGCGTATAAAGGAACGTAATGATCCCGAATGGAATTTGATTTCGGTTCTAGGATTTCTAATTCCGAGCCTGTATCCATTCCACCACTGGCACATCCCGGCTTACAGCTCCTCCTATCCCCAAGCAGTCATGCATCTACGTATTAACCAGACTCGGCTTGCGTAATCATACGGGAACCCATGTTTGAAAGTGATATGGCCGTAAACCGAGAGTTTCAAAGAGAACACATGAGTTCAGAAACAAAAAAAAAAACATCTTCCATTACCAATATTGGATTTTGTCTCTATATTTGCTAAGTTTATAATAGTTTAAACCTACCAAAGACTTACACAGTTTAATATTTATTAATTTATTAAAGTTTAGGACGACTAAAATCAACCGGATGGAGGAATATTTTTAATTTGGTGATCATCAGTCGAAATCTTTGCTTACATATGTTCTTGAATACTGATTGCTGGTATTGATGGGTAATACATACTTGTTTCAATCACTTCGAGGTGCCTTTCGTTCTCAATATTTCGAGTTTCTCGTCTTTGCTCAGTAGTATCAAGAAGATCCAATTTACAAATTGATGAAATATAGGAATAGCTCTCGGTAAATACTGATTATCAGGGAGAAAGAAAAACACGAAGAAAGTAATATTTTACAGCACGAAGGAAAATATATTTTTTTTAAAAATGTATTTCTATGACTTCATTAATATTAGGTATATTGCAGTTGGGTTCACATTTGCCTGTCGTCCTTGCCTCAAACTTTCGCAAAAAATAAAACCTTATCTATTAATTTCGACGTTGTAACGAGTAAGAAAGCGCAATAAAAAAAAGGAATGAAATTGTTTTAATTATATAAGTTTCCCTCCTTGTTCAAATTAGGGATATTTTTTTAAATTTTCTCGTGTCTAATTGTCTCTAGCGTTTTTTTTTTTTGTTTGTTTTTTTTTAAACACAATCACAAGCCAATGATCTGTTAGGCTTTGGAAAAGAAAATGGATCCTCTGCTATTGTGTTCTTTATGTGCAATTAACGCCAAATTTGGCAAACAATCTTTTTTCTTCTAATTGAAGCATTTAAGAGGACCTTATCCAGAAGCAAATAATTTTTTCTGTGTTATGTTCATAATGAAAGTCGACAAGGTAAAGAGAAAGTAAGTGTTCTAACTGATTGATTACTTTTAGTTGAAAGTTTTATTTATCCCTCACAAGTACATTGTAAGATAGATTTTAGATTTGAGTTTGAAGAAACACTTTATATATAAAGAAATACGGTTAATTTTGACATTCCGCTGTAGTGTGTTGAGTAGGACGAAAATATAGAATGCAAATTCTCTTGTTTTTTTTTTACTTTTTTTTAAATTTTGTTCCTTATAAGTGAGATATATCGTCTGAATTCAATTGTATCAAAGTGTTATTTCGAATCGAATTTCTAGTAATATTGGTAAGGTTCATATATTTGTTAATCTATAGCTGGTTAAATATTAGGCAAATAAAGAAGATAGATAGATAGATAGATAGATAGATAGATAGATAGATAGATAGATAGATAGATTTCTGAGATGAGGTATTATGTACACTATTTACATTATTCAGAGTATTGTTCTCATCTTTGTTGCCATATTTATCACAGTGTTTCGGCAGTTGTACGCTTCGGCCTTCTTCAGTCCTCACGGACGCATGGCACTGTGGATAAAGGCGTTAGTTAGATCCAGTGACAGCACCCAAAGAGTGTGAGTTCAATACCTGGTTAAGACGGTGGAGAACTTGGAGAGGGGAATTGACAGGAGATAACAGATAACTGACATCCATTAGAGATGGCACGTGGAACTAGAACAGTCTACCCCAGCGAGCGAAATAAAGATTTCAGTTCGACATTCCAACCACCTGAAAATGTTCGGAGCGTACAACGGCCTAAACGTTGTAATGAATATGGCAAAAAAGATGAGGACAATAGTCCGAATAATGTAGATAGATAGATAGATAGATAGATAGATAGATAGATAGATAGATATTAAGCTTAGTTGAGTGTGGCGTGAAACCAACAATGTAGATCACATTGTAAACGCCGAAAACATAACACGTGTAATTAGCCTATGGGACTAGCTACGTAACTCAATATTTTTTAAGTTCAGATGAAACTATTTAAAAGCCCCACTTGTAGTGCTTATTGTGAGTACTAAACCAACAACATAAAACTAGTCCAGTACTACTTCGCTTACGTCCTATGAAACTTTCATGGCTCTCCACAACTTCCTGTCGTTTTATTTTTTTTTATATAAACTTCAGCTCTTTTACGATACTTTTTTGTCCTAAATGTCATTCATTACCCAAACTCATCAGTTAGGTCGTTTACTATAGTTTGCTTTTCTTAACTGCTTTGTGTCCTGTGTGAATTAAAATCTCCAGACCGTCTTTTCTTATAATTTATTCCAGATATTTCAGTTATTTGTAAGTATGAGTTTCCTTGCAGTCTATTTTTCTTAAAACTTCCACGTTTCGCATATAGTCTGTCTCCGGCTTTCTTAGCATTCGTCTGTCGAATAATATCTTTGTCATTTCAACTTTAACCAAATGAGTGTCTTAATTATCACTCAACGTCTGGCATTGTATATACATATGTGTTTAAGAATAGTTTTGCTTGATAAGGAACACTTTTATAAATTTAAAGGCGAAAATTATATTTTTCTGATTTCATGTTGTACACCAAAAGAAACGAAGTACAACTGGATGTTTTAGTTACTAAACAAGCATCAAATTAATTCCTTATCGGATGCAATGTATGAGGATCTTGATGAAAGAATTTATACAACGCAGTGGCTGTCAATTCTTCGTGCGCAGAGATGTTTGCATTAAGAGAGAAATTACTCAAATAACATTCACATACGATGCAGTTGGATAATATATGCATATTCAATAAGTAACTTCACTGATCGTATGTTTCCATAGGATATGATTACATAAGTTTCAACAAACACTTCATGTTGACAGCATGTCATCCAGCACAATGCCTAGCTTGGTCTAATGATAATGCCAAATGGTCTCTTGATAACTGGCAATCTGTGACATCGATGAATCCATTTAAACTTGCTATTGACTTGTAACCGCTATGTTACATTATCCATCAACAATTGTACATTCATGGTCCTTACGGTCATATCACAGATTCTCGTATAATCAGCGAAGTTAAGCAATGTCTAACACGGTCAGTAGCTATATGGGTGACCGCTTGGGACTATCAAATGCTGTAAGCTTGATTTTGAGGATGATGCAATGGATAAAGGCTCTGAATTTTTAATCGAATTGCCGAGTTCCAGTTCCCGGCGTGTTCGTTATATCCACTTACGCGAAAATCCCCCCCTAGGGAAAGGCATGAATCCACCTCTTCTCCCCACAGGTATGATTTTAATTGATAGGACTTGTATCAGTAAATCCACATAAATTTGATCTGATACACATTGTTCATTCATAGCTTCTCAGGCTAAAGAAAGAAGAACAGCCAAAATGTATATGTGATAAAGTAATCGCAATTAAATATATCCTCTTGGAATGTGCAAGATTGTTACAAGTCAAAAGGAGGTGTTATCAGGCAGGGAGCCTGGCTGAACTCTTTCAGTAGCGAACATTATGGAATTCCTGAGGAAGACAAATATAAAATATAAGCAAAATTTTAAAAAATGTTAGACGTTTTATACAAACATTTGTACATTTATTTATATATCCAAATTTTAATTTTTAACCGTGTCCAAACAAAATAACTGCTACCTAGTGATTTTGTTTTTAATATATATATATATATATATATATATATATATATATATATATATATATATATATATATATATATATATAATGATATTACTTGTATATTTATATTCATGTTTTTCATGAACAAAACGATACTCATATTTAAATTATTTATTTATCGTTAAATTCTAACTTTGTGCATACACTAAATTCTTGAAATTATTTTAGCATTTAAAAACTTTGCACACTAATAAACTTTATTTTCAAATTTATGTATAAACAGCACTTGGCTTTAAATGATCCATAAAACCCAAACAAACCAAACCAAATCCACATTATCTCCCAAATATCTGGCTTTATATAACCTGTAAAAGCAAATCAATCTAGCCCTACCTAGTCAAAGAAGTATATTTATGTTTATAGCGGCTCGGATTGAGGAATCGGAGAGCGGAGTTCGAATTCCAATCAAAATCCATTAAATTAACTTACGTGATAATACCCTTGGGAAAAGTATGAATCCTCTTCTTTTCCCCACCCAGCTATGGATAAATATCAGGACCGGGTTCTATAGCCTTGGATGGCAACTGGTCTACCGCAGAAAGAAATGGCAACATACTGCGGGAAAAATCTGCCTCGTCAGTCATCTATCGAAAGATACATGGTAACCTAAGCGTGTATCACGCATGGCACATAACTGACTAATAATCTAGAAAATCGAACATAAAATCTAAATATAAAATTGTCAGCAAATGTAAAACTCCAGTGATCAACCTTGACAATAATATTATTCAAGTATCACAGACGTGTGTAGATCAATGAGTTAGCCACCTGACATGTGGATACAGCGATTTACTAAGCGTAGCTTATGTGGCACAGGGCTGAAAGTATGACAGTTATAAGCGAGATCGTATTGTGATATTCACTTTGTAATAATTTTATGTTTAAATTATATATATATATATATATATATATATATATATATATTTATTTATTATTGTATCTTTTCCAATTTTCAAGGTACTTTTTAATAATTTGAACGTACAGATATCAGATATTGTTGCTGGATAATGTAACTTCTATTACTATGAGAGTTCATCGAATTATGTGGTGTTAATATCACTATTCGCTGAAGGGTCGAGTAAATTAAATAAGTTATAATTAGGAATATATATATATATATATATATATATATATATATATATATATATATATATATATATATCAGGTATATCTAATTTTGCCTTTAAGTGACAATCATTCCTTCGCGATATATATGCACAAATCTGGCTGACTTCATTTCCAACAAAATGCAAAATACATCTAATAATCTCTTATAGACAGCAATATGTCTGATGCTTTTGTCAACGAAAGATTTATATGTGTCTGTTTTCAATTCTCTTTGCAAAAGATTCGGATATAAAAATTGCATCAGGTTTTAAACGTGTTATATCAGTAACACATTTTTTTTTAACTTTGATATGTCATTGTCTTCCATCTTTTCTTGAAATGAAATGGTTCATTGTATGCTATCTTAATTCTGAGGTAATTTCATGGTGTATAATTTCATTTTAAAAAAGATATTTATTATTTTACTTCGGAAATATTACATCATCTTTATTTAAATATGTATTTGTAATAATCTTATGGCTATCAAATTAAGCACACAATTATTTATTTATTTCATATTATTATGCACACTTTCTTTTCTCACTAAAACCAGACAGCGTTCCTGCTATACATTTTCCTTCCGTCTTTCTTCGTAATCAAAATGGAACGGCTCATTTTTTTTATCTATAGCAATGGCAGAATGTAATGACAATGCGATGGAAAGAACAAGCCGAATTATAAGATGATTCTTCTAATAAATACAGCTTAAATCACTTCGCCTTTTCATGACGAGATATTTCCGATGAGCTGTACTCTTCGTTTCTCTCAAATATAATAGACTAAATAAATATTTAAAATATAATTTTAAAAAAAAACCTTTTTAAAAACTTTACGACATTTTGTTTTCATTTTCTCAAACTTTAATACCGAACTGTGTTTATGTTTCTATAGAAATAAGAAACTTATTATTTACACTATTTACATTGTTCGAACGGTTGTCCTCATCTTTGTTGCCATATTCTTTTCAGAAGGCCCGAGCGTACAATGTACAACACAAAACAATGTAAATAGTGTAAATAATTACAATATCTCATCTCCGAAATATAGAGTGATGTTGTTGCCATATGCTTATTTTTTAGTTCCAAAGTGCATTTAGAATATATATTCAATAAAAAGCGATATTTATCCGAATTTGAACGATAAATTAGAAAGATAAGGAATTATTTAAAAACCTTTTGCGAAATCCATAACACGTTATGTCAACTGTGTATTCACTGACTTTCTCAATGAGATATCACTTGCAATGCATCTATAAATTAACATAAGTTGCAATACATTTCTCTATTAGAAACTATTTCCAATGGACTGTTAAGCTAAAATAATTCCTGTTGATTTTTATGGTACAATTATCAGTAATACATTTACATAAAAGATAAAATAGCTTTCTTGATTCAATATGACTTGAAATTATTCCTGACCACTGTCAAACATGGAATCGTATATATACACTGAGCACTTCAATTTTGCGTAATGGTTAGCTAGATCAATCACCAATGAATAGTGAGGTTTCGGCCTTGTAGCGCATCTAACCTAAACTTAGTAAATTGTTTGGGTACTTTGACGTGGTGTAATAGTTAGCAAGCATATCTTACTGGATCAGTTACCACTGAATAGTGAGTTCGATCCTCACTAGGTACTCCCTACTTTCGGCTCTGTGCTACATATAAGCTATGTTTAGTAAATCACTTGACATGGGTATTTTGAGGAGGAGTAATAATTACCAAACTTGTCTCAATTAGGACTGATTAGTGAGTCCGATCCTCACTGGGGGCTTCATACTTTCGGCCTTGTGCCGTATCTAATCTACGCTTAGTAAATCACTATTGCTTTCATATATATTGGCTGTAGTGGTTATTATAGACTCAGTATTTCGGCCATCATTCCACTAAAAGGTTATCCCACTGGGAATCCAAATTTTTGTTTGTAACAATCATTATTGAATGTGAAGTGGCATTTATTGATGATGAAACAGCAGAGTTTTATTATTTTAGCTGTTGGTAGAGGGAGCTTTATCTTTGATTGTATTAGATGTTATTTTAGGAGAGTTGGGCATTTTTCGACTGGGGCGTTGATGTAGAGGGATTTTATATTTCGGCTCGCTATGTTCCTTTCTCTTAGTTTTTCAACTCAGCTGACTGAGTTCTTTATGTGAGATGAAAATATCTTTCCAAAAAGTGGGGTTAGAATATTTGTCATGTCTTTCGCCAGTTTATATTTTCTATGAAATTTCTCGGACATTAAGGCAGATAAATGTAGCTAATACTGTGTATTATAAACGGAGCATTTACTTAAATATTTGTATCTATAAAAATAACGTATAAACAGAAAATATATTAAAATAATTACCGGATTATCCATTTCATAATATATAATTTAATTTATTTACGTTAAGTGCCCTTTTTTGGTTATTTGTTTTTGGATGAGTAGAAGATATCTTGTATCTGCGGAATATAATGTTGCTTTTGTCCTTGAGATGTTGGTTCCTGTTCACTGCTACTCAACCAGAGATGAAGATTTATCTTATCTGCTCTGAAGATTGAAATATCACCCACCTGTATTTAATAAGCCATTGGCCTGAAGGATATCTAGTGATGTATTTTTAGAGTTTTTAATTCAAAATGTTGATTCGTTTTGACACTTGGATATCGCGACGGATTCAACGTACTTTTGATAATGTTCTTGTGTCTATAACAACAGAGGATTCGAAGAATAGTTCGAGAACAAAGAGGAAAATTATATTTACAATCCGAACAAGAGTTAAAATTTCTAAACATGTAAAATGAAAGATAAAGTCATTGGGAATTTAACCATTGCAGTATATACTGAAGACAAGAAAATCCAAACGAAATATTGAGTAATATTTATGTGAATAGATTGCCTCACACTGATAAATAGGCAAAGAGTGAAAAATTATTCAGACAAATAAAGACTAATGTATATACTTGTGTATAAAACGATTTCTTGTATAGTGCGAGCCCTTTACGGCGGTGGGAAATTGACTGAAGTCGTGACACCAGATCAGGACCAATAATATTACTGATTCTTCTTTGGATTTCATCAAGAATCTCTAAATATATAGCAGAAGCACCGGTCCACATGTGGTAGCAATATTCATATCATGGTCGAATGGTAAACTGATAAACATATAATATAGATTCTGGAGAGAAAATAAAATGTCTATCGCATCAAAGTCAACCTACTTTCTCAGCAGCTGTCCTAGCAATGGATTCAATATAATCCTTCCACTTCATGTCAGCCGAGAACATTGGCCCGAATAAGCGCAACGATTCCCTCTCGTGGAGGTTAGCATCAGCCATGCTGACGGAAGGCAGAGAGGAGTGTCCTAAATGATTAATAGAAAGCGGTTTAGTTTTAGAGACGTTTAACTTAAAAAAAAACCTTTGTCCCAGTTAACAACAGGCTGAATGCCGTTTTTGACATCAGCTGTCAATTTCACCTTAGCAGACTTACTATCCAGACAAGAGTAAATAGTTGTTTTATCAGTATAGATACCAAGTTGATAGCTGATGCAATCGGGAAGGTCGTAAATGACAATTTCAAACCAAAGTAGGGCCAAGGATGGAGCTCTCGGTGACACCCGCATTAGTACGAAAGGATCAAGGAGAGTGACCGTTCAAGATAACCTTTTCACGATTTGATAGGAAAGGCTGGATCAGTACAAAAATGTGTCCGGAGACACAGTAACTTTTCAGCTTATGGGAAAGCCATACTATGTCAAAGGCTTTCGAGATGTCAACAGTTACAATCCGGACTTCACCATTCTTATCTGGAACTTGATAGACTCCTTCCGAGATTATCGTTAATGCATCAGTGGTTGACCTGGAGGACAGAAAGCCATAGGCTCTGCGATGGGAAATGCTTCAAAACTTGCCTGCGCATAGTGCGACACCCAATATTCTACGTAAAAAAAATCATAAAATCTTGCACTATACTCGAGAACATGAGGTAATTGTAGGGAGCCATAGCTACTAACCTCCGGAAGGGACATGGTCCATAAAAGAAGGGTTCCTTTCTTATTTGCAATGCACAACATACAGATAAAATGCGTAAACGTGTTCAAACAAAAACTTATTAATAATTAAATGCTTTTATTATATCCCAACACAAGATCCAAATGCAAGTCAACGTAGTGGTTTACTGAATGAGGTGATTGATATGAAATCTTCATTTACTACGTCCTGCTCTTAGAGCAGGACGTAGTAAATGAAGATTTTAAGGGCATGAAGGATAGAAAATGATTCACTGTAGATGTTAAATATAATGTAATTGAGATAAAATTCAGAAATAATTTTTTATGTTTAGGCAAGGAATCTCAAATAATAGTTTCAGACTATTATCTTTTGGTATCAGTGTATTTTGGCTCAGACTTTCTAATGCTGACCTTTAAGGTCAGATGGCAGATAAAACAAAGGAAGTCATTTTTGATTGGTTAAAATTAGCGTGGGAAGGTTAGAGAGATAGAAAGGGATTTCCGGGAGTTAAGATTTTACACGTCTTACACAATAGACGTAGTTGTTTTCGTGTCTCGTGGAACTTTCTCCCCAGTGGAGGTGATAGAACGACTGGCTAGTTAAGAATGTACACGTCGACGTATTTAATAAAATAGATAAGTTTAAAATCCCTTTTGTTGAAGTTCTCATTTTGCCTCCGAATTAAAAAAAACAACTAGGGATCACCCGGCCGAGAGAAGAAAGAGAGGAATACAACTTTATGATCGTCTCAAGACCGTCAAAAAAGAGATCCCCAGAACGAGGGAGCTATTAAACATTTTGATTATTTGGTGCAGTGTTTAAGATCTCGCCAGAAGAGAGGAAGCATGTGATATATATTGGAAAGGTTAAGATTGTAGTGTTTCGGGAAATATCCGCTTTGCAATTATTTTTCTAAATCGAGTTGAATGGGACGCATAGGATTTATAAGGAATGAGGGCGACTGATTCAAACCTGTGTACATAGCAAAACGGGTCTTGACTGTAGTGATTTTCCAATCGTAGCTTAGAGATGGCACAAGGCCGAAAATATGGGGCACCCAGTCAGGATCGAACTCACTAAATAGCAGTAATTGTTCTAGCGAGACAAGCTTGCTAGCTATTACACCACCTTAAGTGATTTACCATGCGTAAATTAAATGTGGCACAAGGCCGAAAGTAGGAGGCACCCAGTGAGGATCGAAGTCACTACTCAGTTGTAATTGTTCTAGCGAGACAAGCTTGCTAACCATTACACCGCCTTGAGGTGCCCCGGTCTTGACTGTAAAGGTGTGTAATGCTGAAAGGTGTGTAATGCTGGAACTAAATAGCGAAGCTCGTTTAAACATTTGGGATCAAAGTAACGATAGACTAGCGATGAGTTTACATCGTTTTGTCTGTTGGAAAGAAGAATATAAGTCATCTTGCATCAAAGCCAGGTAAATGATTTTGAATTCAGACAAAGAATGAAGTGAGTATTGGGTAGCTCCAGTGCAGATATAATGTTAGTGCAGAAAAGGATGAAAACTAACAGATAAGCGACAAGAGCAACTATTAACTACTAAGCTATGAAAAAAAGTATAATATTATAAAAGGGATCTTCACTTCATTTTTATCTCCTACTGAGAGAATTTTCTCGCTTTCCAGTCTCGATAGAATCCAAAATTGTCACCGAGTCCTTTTGGGTGGCAAATTATTTTCCATCCTCCAACATCTCTCGCACAGGCGGGATGCGGCAAGTCTCTCACCGCTCTGTTGCTACTTTCCATGGAAGTAGCAAAAAGAGCAGTGAGACGAACTACCGTCTTTGATGCCGTCAATTCTAACCTTCACAGCTAGGACCCGCCGTTCCACTCACATTCTAGCAAACCACCCACGGTCTCTCCGAATTCCATTGGTGAGAAGTATGTTCCATTAACACATCTTCCCACGAACAATAACTCTAAGGAACCGACTCCCAAGACGATGTTTCCCCAATCACTACAATCACCTGTTCAATCTAGGGTTAACCGTTATCTTCTTCTTTTATCTACATGAACTGACTCCTAATGTTACTCTCTACCTTACTGTAAAATGTTCTTACTCTTATTGATAATATCACAGGTCACATTGACATTTAACTTACGTTAGAAGTAGATTAAATATTTACAATCTTTAAAAGTATATTTAAAAGTTTTCAGCGAAGCAAGCTGGATGTATTTATAGAAAACTTTTGCACTGGGTTCTCATAAGTAAACTATCTGATTAAATAATACGATGCCTTTTACATTTTTTACCTTGTTGCTTTGAAATGCTTTAGGATAATATTACGTATTTGGCAAATTTTCGTGAGGAAGACATTTCAACGCGACTCGTTTCAGCATTACCTGAGTTTGAATGTTAAATTAGTACTTGCCAGCACTAACGAAAGAGAGACTAGAGTGTGGCCCGATGCTGCTCTTAAGAAAGCGAAATCAAAGACTAGTTTGGTTGGATGGAAAGGAAAAAGAGTGCTCGCATTGAGTCAGGTTTGAGATATGTCACCTACGCGCCAATGAAGTCAGCACTTCCCTAAGGTCTTATCGACATATGAACCATTAATATTATACTTAAAATAACGTTCTCAGCCCATAAATACTGATCAGATCAAACACACACACACACACACACACACACACACACACACACATATATATATATATATATATATATATATATATATATATATATATATATATATATATATATATATGAGTAGTCTAATGTCACTGGTGATATTGTATGTAACAGCATTATTTCATACTTAGCTTACGACCATATCATGTTGAAGCACTAGACAAAAAGCTTTGTATACACATAAACACATACACACACACACATATATATATATATATATATACATACACACACACACACACATATATATATATATATATATACATACATACACACACACATATTTATATATTTATATATATTTATATATACTTAGCTTACGACCATATCTTGTTGAAGCACCAGATAAAGAGCCACACACGCGCGCGCGCGCACACACACACACACAGATATAGATAGATAGATAGATAGATAGATAGATAGACAGATAGATAGATAGATAGATAGATATTCTCGGGTTAATGTTCTCAGCTGACATGAAGTGAAAAGGCTATATTGAATCCATTCTTAGGTCAGCTGTGCCGAGTGGGACATTTTTTTTCTCTCCAGAATCTATTTTACATTTTTATAAGTTTACAATTCGGCCATGGCTTAGAATATTGCTGCCATTTTTGGTCCGCTGACCCTGCTATTTACATTAAGCTCCTTGATAAAATCCAAAGAAGAATCAGAAATATTATTGGTTCTCATCCGGCGTACGGTTGCCTTCTCTCTAACCATAAATTCTAGGCTAACAGAATACCAGGTGACGTAAACCGGAATGTGCACATGGTGTAATATTAATACCTCGGAATTGTTAATCGAAGAGCCGAGTTCCAATTCCAGTAGGGTTCATGTAAAATACTCCTGTGAAATGTATGAATCCAACTATTCTTCTCCAATTATGGATTAATTAGTTCAGATATAATTGAACAAAACATCATTGCAAAAAATAGTATCAGAAAGCTGACTTCAGAATGAAAATTTTTAATTAGAATTAAAGTTGAAAAACCTTTTGACACTCTTGACAGAGGTTCGCTTCAAATAGCAAAACATATAGTTTTTTTTTAAAAATCGCGCCCAAGCGTGAATGCAGAAAGATAGAAAGGCACGTAAGAAAAGGTTGTTAGTTCGCACCAGATATATGTATCCTTTAGAGTCATGATATCTTAAGAGAACTATATGTCCTACCAGGATTTATTATTCGTAATTATTTATTATTGTCTTAACGCCTTAAGACATTTGGATGATACAGTATTGATAGAAAGCACAGAAGGGAAACTGCAGAAACTCCTAATTAAGGAACGCGGAAAAAAAAGACTAAGAGTCAATTGCAAGTAGTGTTATGTAATGGGTGGGATGTGAGAAATTTCAGAGGAAATTTATATTAGGTTCTTTTAAAAAGAAAAAAAAGAAAATAGGAAAAGAAGGAATTTTTGCAATACAAGAAATTAGTAACAGGTGGGCTACCTGGTCATCCATTCGCCAAACAACAGAGGTTATTCTGTGAATAGCCTTTTACAGACGACGCCTCTGGTCAACACGGACAGCAGAGCTACGCCAGGCTTTCACAAGTGAATGCGATAGACCAGTGCCAGTTATAAAAAGCTGGTTCGAGAGAAAGCTGGTCCTTTCTAGAAGACTCTAGGTGATTTTAGATGTCTCTCGGGACGGATCCCCTTACACCAAAGGCGAAAGATGAAAGGAGATGTGGTATGAATAGGGGAAGAGTCTTCTGGCGAGTTTTTCGCTAAGGCCGTCAAACTGGGAGGTGGAAGATTGTAAGCGAAGCGTACCGGCTGACACGTAGGTCGACCGCTTGCGGACTGAATTAAGATCTGCAGATAGCAGTTTGGTAGCTTGCCGCTAGGACAGAGTTGACAGTCGTCTTTCTTTCTCTCTCTCTCTCTCTCTCTCTCTCTCTCTCTCTCTCTCTCTCTCTCTCTCTCTCTCTCTCACCTGACAATTCACACGAACAGGAGAATAAACAAGCAAGAAATTAATTGACGGAGTCAACAAACTTGCGTCTGCGTGTTTTTTTGTTTTTTTTTGTTTTTTTTTTATAATATGCAGCCAACGAATAAAGTGCCGCCGCGAGCGACTAAGTCCCATATTGCCTTTTAGAGCCATGAGTGGTTTATTACAGAAGACTGAATGTATGTTTGTCAGCAACATGGTTCCAGCTATGAATTTGAGATTTCAAAATCCACCGAATACAGAGATTTTAATATTTAGAAAGTGTTTAACTGATATCGAAAAACGTCACACTGAAATCCGAAAATAGTAAAAAAAAAATAATAATAATTCCTTCTAAATATGTTAAGAAACTTTCGTTACACACAGACAAGACAGCTGAAATTTATTTGAAAATGAACATACCGAGATTTGAACGCGGCTCACCGATTTTGCTTTTCACTGACCCTCATATGGCAGTAAATGCTGGACATCAAAGACTAAGAAGAGACTTGAAGCAACATAAATTTGTTTCAACAGAAAGTGTTTTGAAAATACCATGAACTGAATATGTGGGTAACGAGGAAGCGTTAAAGAAAAAAAAGAAACGAAAAACATACATATACTTTGAATCAAAAGAGGGAATTGAAATTCTTGGGACACATTAAAGAGGGTTCGGTGAATTTAAAAGTCACAGGCAAAAAGAACAGAGGTTAACCAGGCGAAATAAAATGGATAGAAAAATGTGGAGAGCCATTATTTCCGACATTATGTACGCACACGGAACATAAAAGAAAAAAATCTTGGTTTGTTATCTCAGGAGATCACAAATTAACACTTACCTACATAAACTAAGGCAAAAATCGGAATACAAAAAGTTGTTGTGTCATAGATACTGGGAGCCCATAATTCAAGAGGTTTTTCTTTCGACGAGTTCACTTGTCTCAGTTGCGTGTCAGGACTGCGCAGGTGTTAAAGAATACAGCTCCCCCGGGGAAAAGGAAAGCAATACTTTACAAACTAAATTAACTAACACCCCAGCGAAGCTGTTCAGGAAAACTAATCCTCGAAAGAGAAAACTCTCTAGGAAATATTAAAAGAAAAAAAATCTGAGATAAGCCGGAAAAAATAATAAGTTTTTCGTATTTCTTTCCAATGGTTTTTTTGTTCTTTTCTTCTTTTCTTTAATTGTTTCTTCTTTCTTTCGTTTTATTTTATTCTTTCATTTTTCTTCTACGATTTTCCCGTTGTAATTTCTTTTCCCTTTTTTTTTCTTTTCCTTTTACACTTTCTCTTTTTACTTTCTTTTCCCTTTTTTTTTCTTTTCCTTTTACACTTTCTCTTTTTACTTTCTTTTAACTTTCTTTTTTTTTCTTTTCCTTTTACACTTTCTCTTTTTACTTTCTTTTAACTTTCTTTTTTTTTCCTTTTCCTTTTACACTTTCTCTTTTTACTTTCTTTTAACTTTCTTTTTCTTTTCCTTTTACACTTTCTCTTTTTACTTTCTTTTCCCTTTTTTTTTCTTTTCCTTTTACACTTTCTCTTTTTACTTTCTTTTAACTTTCTTTTTCTTTTCCTTTTCCTTTTACACTTTCTCTTTTTACTTTCTTTTAACTTTCTTTTTTCTTTTCCTTTTACACTTTCTCTTTTTACTTTCTTTTAACTTTCTTTTTTTTTTCTTTTCCTTTTACACTTTCTCTTTTTACTTTCTTTTAACTTTCTTTTTCTTTTCCTTTTACACTTTCTCTTTTTTACTTTCTTTTAACTTTCTTTTTTTTTCTTTTCCTTTTACACTTTCTCTTTTTACTTTCTTTTTTTTTTCTTTCTTTTACAGTTTCTCTTCGTAATTTCGTTTACGTTTTTTTTTCTTTTGTTTTACAATTTCCCTTTGTAATTTTGTTTACTTCCGTGTTTTTTTCTTTTCTTTCTTTTTAAGTTTCTCTTTGCAATTTATATTTTACTTTATATTTCTTTCTTTTTTTATTTATTTTTTTTATTTTTCATTTGCTTTCTTTTTACTCTTCGTTCCTTTTTTCCTTTTTATATTTTCCCTTTGGATTTTGGATTTTTCTTTTCTGTTGGTTTTATTCCCAGTAAAATTCTACGTCATTTTGTCTAAGGTGTGTTACGAAATGAATATAAGGTTAAAATCAATACTGTTAGAATTTAAGTCACGGTGTCATTTTGTCGGACGTCCAGAGATAGAATAGGATAGAGATGTTCGAATGAGAAAGTTTATCAACGCCTCAGAGATTTTATTTCCTTTTATGCTTTGGACCTATCCGAATTTGTAACCGAACAGCTTTTTAGTATCCAAGTTCAAATGAAATCACTATCAATGCTTTGAACGATGAGCAATCTGACTTCATTTCCATGATAGATATTACCGTATTTATCTATTTTTTAAAACATTTTCTTCTACTTGTTTATTTTTCTTCTTTCAGTTTATTCACAGTAATAATGTTACTCTTGGTATAAAGTGGAATTTTTAATCAAATTTTACACCTAGAAAATTACTATATATTATCCAGGAAGAATAAAAACTGAAGACGCAAGAAGGCGCTTTCTGAGCAGATAAGTTTGATTTTTAAGGATGCAATCAAAGAATAAATTATCGTCAAAGTATTAAGTCTGTTATGAATAAGCAAGAGTGGTCTCCCGTTGTTTTGTTATCCTGCTCTCTGAGAGAGCTATTTCTGCTTACTGGGACTGTAAAAGAACACTCTACGCGTACCTTGTATTTTCAGTTGAATAAAAGCTTTCTTAAAGACTACACCTGCGCATTTATGTAATTACAGTCTTTGAGAAATAATAAATTGCATGGTCCTGACGATTAAAATTTTCATAATTTTTTTCGGAAAAATGAAGGAAATTCATGATTTTTTTAAAATTTTAAGCTTAACTTAATAATCTGTGAATTTTATCTAAGATTAATTCCCCAACCAATATTACTTTTATTGTGACATATATGAGTTTCTTAATTCAATTAAAGCCGTTAAATTATTTTAATTCTATATGTTTATGAATTTCAACGTTGCTCCTTACCGGACTAACGTTTTCTGTTGAAATGGAGACGGAAAATTATATTGACTCAATTGCTACGTCTGCTACTAGAAAAGTTGTTTCTGTCTCGTGCTAGACAATTTTCTACGACAGAATCTATTTTCAATATTTATAAGTATACCATCCGTCCTTGATTTGCATGTTGCTGCCATATCTGGTCTGGTGCTCCGGCTGTATATCGAGAAATTCCTGAGAAAATCCATAGAAGAATCTGCAATGTTATTGATCCTGACATGGTATCTCAGCTCCTGTCACTTTTTCGACTGCCACAACGTAGCTTCACATTGAGTTTTCTACAAATACTTTCATGATGGTCTGATGAAATTCCTTCTGAGACGTAGACTTTATGAATTTAAGCGTAGACTAGATTAGTGTCAAGGTCGCCTCATTTTACAGTTGAAATTGCTAAATGTAAACGTAAATTCTATGCTAACTGTTTCTCATATCTAACTTCTCGCCTGTGGAATTCTGTTCCAGCTTCGTGCTTCCCAGTCAACTTTTGTCTTCAAAAATTTAAATGCAATGTCAATCGTTATCTTCTCTCTTCTTAATTCCTGCTTTTTTAATTATCCTCTCTCCTTAAAAGTGATTTTATCATATTCTCTACACTCAGTAATCTCTTGCTTTTCATGGCTTTATTGATTTGAATTGAGTGAAATGATTTAAAAAAACGCATGGGTCTTATAGATGATGATGCGTTATATTGTTTGAAATATAGGAATTATAAGAATTGTAAGTAAAAATAGAGTCTCGTTCGGGGGTGGCAGACTGTCCCTGAACCGGTTTATACGGGTTCAAAAGGGAATATTTTTGGTCGAGCCTCCGGGCTCGGTGAACCCACGTTAAGTCGGCCTTGTGCCACATACAAGCCTTGTGGTGGGGTAGCTAAATATACTAGATGGGAACTGTGAGTCTAGCTGGAACTGTGAGTCTAGCTGGGAACTGTGAGTCTCGCTGAAATGTTTTTCAGATGTGCTGGTCGAACCCTCTGCCTTCGGGCAGAGAGGAAGCCGGTCAAGGATATGCCGAAGGGCAGAATCTCGTTCGGGGAGGTAGACCGACCCGATCCTATTTATGCGAGGTCTACGGTGATTTTTTGGGCCGAGCCTACGGGCTCGCGAACCCCACATTAAATTCGGCCTTGTGCCACTTGTCACTGTGTGGGGCAGTTGCTAGGTACTCTAACTGGGAACTATTACGGGGAATTTTTGTGCCACATCTTACCTCGTGGGGAGGCTGGTGAATATTGTCTAGCTGGAAACTCTTAGCTCTTAGCTGTTGTTGAACTCTCTGCGTTCGAGCAGAGAGGAACACGGACGAGGCTATGCCGAATGGCAGAGTCTCGTCCGGGGAGGTAAGCAGACCCGAACCCGTTTATGCGGTGTTTACGGGGAAATTTTGGCCGAGCCTACGAGCTCGGGTTGCCCCACATTAAATTCGGCCTTGTGCCACATCCCACTTTGTGGTGAGGTTGGTAAATATTTCTAGCTGGGAACTGTTGAGTACGTCTCAGACTTAAGCGGGAACTACCGACAATCGAACAGTAGCATTCACTGCTGGACTGAATTGCGATGACCTTGTGCATAACTGTTACCTTTATGTTTCTTGTACTGTTTGTCTACAATAAACCTTTACTTATTTTATCTATATAAGCATATATTCCTATTAGCACAGAATATAGCAAGCCGATTTTAATTGATTAAAAGGAACAAGTAAATACATTCAAACTGACTGAGGTTTGTTTCCTGCCCTTTTCTTCAAGCAGTGAGTAACGTAATGGCATTATTTTTTCTTAACAGAAATAATAAAAATGTTTAGTATAGTGACATTGGTATCTTGTGCACATTTCAAAACAAAATCATCTCATTAATTGTCCGGAATTACTTCTCTTTTCTAAATACTAATCAACTTTTTCATAGTAATTTTCATTATTTTTGTGTTTCATTCCCGTAAAGTATTATTGGTAATATTCTCTGTTCAATTACGTCGGAATAATTCAAACGTGATCTTGAATTGAGCGTTAGCACTGAAACGAGAGTGAAACGAGAATTTTCACTAGCGAGTCCAGCTCACGTCTTTAATCTTGTTCTCCAGTCGACTGATGCGCATCGAGCGGAAGCGTCTGATTAAAGAACGATAGCTTTCGTGAATTACCATTTAATGAAGAAGCGTGAAAACGCTTTCTTTCATCACGCCTCTCTTTATGACCAAAAAAAAAATAAATAAATAAAACACATCCACTGCTAACGTTTTTGTTTTCCATTTTCAGGTCCTCGCCTCAGCGTCTTCATCGAAGCGTTCGAATAAGAGATTATAATAAACACACCTTGGGTGCATTGAAGCTCTGTTTATTATGATACTGGTCAAACATGCATTAAGAAAATTTCACCGCAGTCTAGCTACTCGGTAATTAATTAATAGCACGGAAACGTGATCAAAACAAGATCTTACAAGTGAATCGAGCTCACCTCTTTAACTGGTTCTCTATATGATTCAACCTTATTTTTAACACTTTCACGAAAATTGCATTAACAGCTGTCGACTCGTGTGTGTGTATATATATATATATATATATATATATATATATATATATATATATATATATATATATATATATATATATAAAGGCTTAAAAATTACTATTCCATGGTCATAATTTATTCTATTGAAATCGTAATTACGATCCAATTCATCAAACCTACAAATTCAAAAAGAAAACAGAAAAAACAACAAAATACACTCTCACTAAATTTTACTTTTTATTCCCGGAGTTATTTTATACTTGCATACACTATATCGCTGATATTGAGTACTTTAACCCATGAATATAGCTTACCTCATAGTGTTTGTTTAATATACATACATACATGTATATACTAAATGTTCAAATTTACCCCTAGAGGCCGTAGCTCAACATATAACAATTTAGAATAAGGTCAACACCGTCAGCAAATTACAAACATTCCGAGCTGGTTCTGGACGCGCAATCCTGAAATTTTCGATTCCGAAATTTTCATTACTGCGTTAGTTTTCGCCAATTTTTACTTGATGTTTTGCGACAAATTTTTTTTGTACGATAACAATGTTTATAATTTGGAAATAATTTTGGGAATAATCAAAATTAATTATGAAATCTAACGAAAGTCATTCAAAGAATAAAAATAATTGTTTGTACGGAAAGTAAGAGCCTACATACATCAAATTATCTTCAAATTAAGTGGCGTTTAAAAATTATATTTGAAATTTTAAAAGGTAAGCTTAAATGGTAATGCAATACTTAAATCCAGCGAGCAATTTTGAGTTCTCTAGTTTCTAGCATATCGTATATATTCCTCCCTACCTATTGTGATGAAGGCCCAATCAAGAGCCTATCGCAGGAAGGCGGCATTTAAGCTAATATATATATATATATATATATATATATATATATATATATATATATATGTTTTCATTGCGACACAGAAATTTTCAATGGATGAAATAGTAAACGGATAAACTATCTTGTAAACTATAGACACAAGTAAACTATAGATTCTGTAAGATTCTTACAGAATCTATAGTTTACCGGTGTACTATTTCATCTATTGAAAATCCAGATATTAAACAATTTTATATTGGTAGCTCTAAAATATATATTAAATTAAGATGGCACAATAACATGTCTTTTTTTAAAACAATGAGTATCGTAACCAATCATCCCTATGTAAATATTTTTTGAAATTTAAAACAAACAAATAAATCCCCACAGTAAAATTGAAAATATTTAAAAAAAAAACGGAATTTGTAGGCCTATAAATGACCCATGTCCTTTGTGCCTACATGAAAAGTTATTTATTATTAAGTTTCTTTAAAATAAATATTTATTAAATCATCGAAAAGTAATAACTGTCTTCTAGGCATTGAATTATGTTCATTTTAAATCATAATTAATAAAACTTTCATAATTATATATTTATTATTTGATTACAAATAAGAAATATGTACTTAATTCCTAAATTTTAAATTTTTATATTAACAATTTCATATCTAGCGTACCATTAAATATAATAAATATGCCATGTTAGATTTTTATATTTAAAAATGCAAATATGTAAAATATAATTTAATCATATTTGAAGCCCCTTTAAGAATGCCACAACGTATTTGAAAAAAAAATCAAAAAATAAATAAAAATAAGTAAATAAAAATGCCAAAATTAACCCGTGGTTCGATACATGTCACTTCCAGCATTTTAATGTATCTTATATACGTTCCAAAAAAGGTAGGCAGGTTGATACGTTTCATACAGGAAGTATCGGCAAGAAGAAATTGCATACCCACACAAAAACTTTAACCTACATTTTTCACTTTTCCATCTTAGATTAGTCCAGCTTCCTGATTCGTCAAAAATGACAACACCCATTAAATATTTTGAAATCTCATTCCCACTCTAAATTAAACTCTTAAATATGATACACCTTTTTCCAAAAAAAAAAGTAAATCATTTTTTTTTAAGTTATTCAACATCCCTTGAAAATAGAACAAAATTTAATTTTAATTTTAATTTGTAGTTCCGAAACATAGTATTGAAAACATATTTTTAAATAATAATTTTATTATGCTCTACTTTTTATCGAGCGAGCGACGTTTTAAAAATTAATGCTAAAGAACTGTGGATTATTAATCTGATTATTCTACCTTTTGTTTTGTTATATATATATATATATATATATATATATATATATATATATATATATGTGTGTGTGTGTGTGTGTGTGTGTGTGTGTGTGTGTGTGTGTGTGTGTGTGCGCGCGCAGGTATGTAGAAAAATAGGAAAGAACACGTTAGGTAAATAATCCAGGGTTCTTTAGTATTTTTGTTTTTATTTAAAAAAAAAAAAACAGTGCTCCATACAGAAGTAGAGCTTAGATTATAATTATTTTTTTAAATATGATTCCTTCGCTACATAAGAGTTCTCATGTTTCAAAACCGAGAGCCGAAACCATCAATATAATTATTAAAATTAAATTTAAAATTAAAGTAACAAGCCCTGTTTCATCCTCAAGCGAAAATTCAGGAATAATCAATTTTGAAATTTACGTATCGTTATATGAGTGTTCCTTCGTTACTATGGAAACGGCTGTGGCGATCATTTTTATCCACATATCAGTCAGCTTCAGAGAGAGGTCAAGCTGAGGTAGGGTGTGATGTCTATTTCAAAGCGAATTATGTCTTTCTTGTATGCGCATCGTCAGTTCATTCACAGAGAAAGATAGAATTTGGCACCATAGTATGTTGTTAAGTGTCTGGGTAATTTTGTTTATTTTATTTGTTTATTTATTTATTTTCAACGCGCTGTTTCATATATAAATGCGTCGCACTGAACTACAATTTGTTTCTTGACGACTTCATAAAGGGTTTTTCCCTTTAATTATTGGGTTAAGCTTTTTAGCCCTTTATTAAACTATGAAATTTGATTTTTTTATGCTAATTATTTAATGCGAAATTTTGTTGATGTCGGCAAAAAGCCGTATGTACACCCTAAGTATATACCCACATCAATAGAGAAAGGAATCATATTTTTAAAAAAATAATATATATATATATATATATATATATATATATATATATATATATATATATATATATATATATATATATATATTCTAGAAACAGTGAAATGTGGGCCCCTTGCGATGGTGCTAGAAATATTGATTAGATTAATCTGCTTTGCTGAATATCCGATTGAAACAAAGATAGCGGTACCAACTTTAGGAGAAAAAAATGTTGCATGTAGATATCCTCTCAACCACCACTTAAATTCCATATGTATGTCTCTTTAATATTTTTTATCGCCGAAACGAATTAATCCTTCAGTTCTTAAAAAAGATGTTCCTTCATGAGTCACAAAAGAAATATAGACTCAGAAGGAAATACTTTATTTTCTTAAGGATTATTGAATGCCTGATAGATTGGCATTAAAAATGAGTACATCGATACTTTAAGCTTCACCTTTGTATAGCCGACTAAAGTTATCGAACTTAGTTTTAAACGGAATGTAAAATTCTTCTTTACTAAGAGAAATAAAAGTATCAGAAAATAATTAACCTTTTAAGATGAGCATTAACTTTCCATCAAGTGAGACATATACGTCAAAAGCTTCGGATGTGTAAGCATTTGTACTTCATGTGATTTTATCCAACGAGAGTTTTGCAGGATAATGGTGACATCAGCCCAATCATTTAAGTATAGGAAATCGACATTTGCTACATTAGATTTGTTTAATCACTTCACCCGAAGCAAAGCCACTAGAATGCTAGCGGTTATTGAGAGTGAAAGAAAGAGAGGATAATAAAAGAACACGATTGAATGAGACAGAAAACAACTTCAAACAGTATTTAAATTTTCGCATGGTCATAGTTGAACCATTTTCTAAATGATCGTTGGTGTTCGTTAGTATTGCTAATAGTGTGTGCTGTGATATCAACGTCATCTTTATAGTCAATATCGGTCAGCTTTTTTGTAGGATATCGAGTTGAGAGTCTTGATCATAAAGTAATTCCTACATCATAATGTTTATAAAGTGAAGTTTTAAGCGCATAGTCAAGGGTGTTAACAAACAGAAATATTGCAGGGGTGTCACCGTAAAAAGACCCTGCTCTAATTTCGAAGAAGCTAGTGTCTCTAACCAGAGATTTGATATTTCTCGATAGCATCATTATGACAAGTATTGTTTCAGGGACAATGTCATATGTCGGAAACGAATTGGTAATTGCGAAAAAGACTGGTATTAAGAAGATTACTGTGCACCCTTGGTCTAACAAGCTTTGAAAATCTACATTCAATAGTTTTTTTGTTTGTTTTTTTTTTTTTATTTTATGCTAACACAAATCACTGGCGCTAGTCAGATATAAATATTTATCCGAGGTGGGGATATAATTCTTACTATAATTTGAGAATCGAAAGAGGAAATAAATTGGACGTCTGTTTTGAATTACTTGCTGCTTTTGGACATCTCTCCTAAGCTACTTCTTCATCTTTCCATTTGCTTTGCCATTATTGCATATTGATTTCATTCGAACGGTTAATTGTATCATAGTTTTTATACTCACAATAGTTTGGTTGTTGTACACCCAACACCCAAATAAATACACCCCTGTTCAAAATCTTAAGACCAGATACAAAGGAGTTTAAAAAAAATACTGTTACATTAATCAAAATATATTTTCAAAACATTTACATTTAATTAGAAAAAGTAGTTTATCACCAAACAAGTAAACATTTTAAGCTTTTAACTGGTTAATTTAAACAAACATTGAAAAAAAGATTTTTTTTTTGGTCATAAAGACAAAACCATGTAAATAAAAATAGCAAATACAGAACAAATAAGTCACAACGACAATTTAATTCTCAGTATATCCTCCAATTTTTCGAATTACTTCGAAAATACGCTTTAGCATACTCATTATTAACTTCTGCATGAGGTTGCTTGCGATGCTCGCCTAGTATGCATAAACTGCAGTACGAAGAGCATCCACAGTTTCAAATTGCGATCCCTGTTTATAAACATCCTTTGCAATTCATCCCAAAACATTCTCGATTGGGTTTCGATCTGGAGAACGTTGTTTATTGCAGCTTTGTCCTGCTGTAAAATCCAGTTTTCTCCACATAGATGAAGGCCTTCAGTAATTAGCGATGCCTTTCTTAATATGTCAATGTAACTAGCAGCTGTTTGACAACATTTTACCTCCTGTAACTCAAGAGTTCCATTGTACGAAAATGAACTGCAGACCATAATTGATCCACCTCCACTGTGTTGTGTTGAGAAAAATTATTTTGGGAAAACATGCCAGTAACGCTGAAAACCGTCTAGGCCATCAATATTGAATTTTTTCTCGTCTAAAAACAAACACTATCTTCCATCCCAAGTTTGATAATCGGAAGCAAATTTCAAACGGGAGGTTTTATGGCGAAGAAGAAGGCGAGGCCTCTGCCATTGTTTCAAGTTCTTAAACCCTGCATCTGTATTCTCTTTTATCTGATTTGATGTGAAGCTTGAATCTGCCTTAAATTCTTGCCTAATTCGCCAGTATAGATATGGGGAGATTTTATTGTGGTGAGCGCTTGATTTTTTAGAAGCATACGCATCCGAATTTTTAATGAAGATAGCAATGACAGTTCTGCAGCCAATGTCATTTGCAATGGATCGTTGCGAAAAACCACGTCTTTGAACTTCAATAATTCTTTTACCCTTAGCCATTTTAAAATCAAATATTTAATACTGGAAATGAGATATGTAGATGTCTACACGACTGAAGCTATGAGAACACTGACTACTTTTAAAATTTTTGACCAGTAATTTGTGTTTTTCAAACATGGTCTTATCTTTATGGCCAACCAAAAAGAATATTTTTGCAATGCTTGTTTAAATTAATCAATAAAAAGCTTAAAATTTCCACTTGTCTGTTGATAAACTACATTTTCGAATTTAAATGTAAATATTTCGCAAATATATTTTGATTAAAGTAACAGTATTTTATATTTTTTAACCCTTCTGTATTTGGTCTTAAGATCTTCTGCTGTATTCAGTAACAACCTTTGCATTCTGAACCGAACGTTTTCCTCATTATTCCTGTTCTATAGTGGCTCATTCTACTACGTATGTCTCGTATTACTTCGCGTGGTACTCTTTATGAACGTACCACTGAATTTGGCATAAGAATTTTACTTCTCAACTCTTGGAGTGTATTCAAGACCACCAGGAAAACTGCATATAATTAACCAAGTCTTATATCAAACAGACCATTATAGAGTAAGAAAACTAGGCATGAAATAAAATTCGAATAGATTTATGTATAACTAGACTAACCGTGACTTTTTTTTGCCACTGACAGTTCAAATTATAAAACATTGAAGTTTCAAATGAAACTTATTTTTTTTATGATTCAGTTATTTCAATTCGTTTACCTGTTACTGATTGTTTATAGCGTTTAATAGGAATAGAACTTCCGGTATAAACTTGAACTTTAAATCATTAACCCTAAAAATATTTTTTTAATATGTCAAAAAATATTTTAAAATCATATTCACTTGAAAGCATTTTTTTAAATATGCCAAAAATACTTTTAAATATTTCAAAAGTTGAATGGTTATAGAAAGCTGAAATATAAACAATTAATCTACAAACAACTAGACGAAACAGCAAGGCCAGATCTCTTTGTGTCTTTAACTTATTTTTTTTAATTGGTAAAATTGTCTGTTTGAAGAAAATTAAATTAAATATACTTTCTGTATAAATAACTTGTATTTTTAAATCTTATTTAATTAAAATATTTTTTTAAATTATATTAACTTAAAGTATATATTTAAATATTTAAATTATTGTTCAATGAAAGCTGAAATACCCTACAAACACCTGGAGGAAAGAGCAAAGCGGGATCTCTTTGTGTCTATCTTTAAATTAAAAATAGTTTAATTAAAAAGTTGTCTGTCTGAAGAAAGTTAAAATAATTATTGTATAAGCAATACGTATTTTTAAATCTTATTCACTTAAATCAGATTGACTTAAAACATTATGCGCCGAAGGGATGCACAACACAAGGACTCGCGCAAACACAGACTTTTAGTATTTTTTTAGATGATAAGTTCTTATCTCAGAAATTTGACTGAAAATTCATTCTACCATTCAACAGTCATTACTCCAACAGAATTATTATAACATAACTTAGATGTTGCTTTACATAAACGTCAAGTGTTTCCTGAAGTAAGTCTCACTATAGATCTATAATAAAAATTCTGAATCTGGATTTAATGAATACTAAACATTTCAAATACATCAGTGTATAGATATATTTTAATAAATTTAGTATAAAAGAGAAAGAAAATTAATTACTGAATAGGCTTAACAGCGCAGGTTTCTACAAAAATAATATTAACCTAACAACACGAATCATATTCCCGAATAGCCTCTTCAGATCGAAACTTTCGTATAGATGTCATGAATGGCACGAAACTACTTCATTAATATCTAAACTCCAAAATTATAAAAATTCCTTCTCAAATCAACGGACGGTTAATAAATGGCCCCGAGTGAATAAAGCCTATAGATCTTACCGAGGATCATCTTTCTTCGAAATTCGTGGATTTTCTCTACATAAACACAAAGGACTGTATCAAATAACAGAAACCCAATAACATAGGGACTTTCCAAAACAGCAACAAATAAAATGTAAAACAATTGTAACTCAAAGAGAAAATAATGACATAATGAAAACGTTGACGTCGTACACTGTTTAGAAAAAAAAAACCGTTTAGGAAGGAATCGCCCATCAGTACTGAAAACAGAGATTACATTTACTAGACATGATAAACACGTTTTGATAGAAATAGCTTATAAATTTCAACTTACTGTAGCACTGGTTGTTCAATCAATGAATGCCGAAGGTTTCAACACAAGGAAACAATTTTACCGTTAACATTAACCTATGATAAAATCAAATAAAAATGACGTCCCTGTTAATCATCTAGAATTTTGTTCATCTCTGTATCTGATTTATTTCTATTCTAACGAATAAAGTTTTATAAACTATGAAGCGTTCAACAATACAGAATGTGCTTTTCTGCATCTTTGAGTTATTTTTATAGAAAAAACACACAAATGTTGATGGTTTTAGTCTCTGCACTTTACTTTAGTCAGTCTAATCATGGAAATATTTGAAATGAACAAGAATCGGAAACTATTAAATAGAGCAGAACGCAACTGGTGTCTCTTAAACCCAGAAAGAATTCCCAAAATATTTGAAAGATCAAAGTCTGAAATGCTCAAAGCTGGAGAAACGTCACATCAGCAAAATTCTCAACTCAAGAAATGAGACAAACATAGCAGGCTGTTGTCTCTATTGATTCCTTGAGAAGTTCGCCGGCTGAATACAAGGGAAGTTTTGCCGAGCAGAACGAACGTCTGCGTGCTAGACGGATTTTCAAGTTTCGCGTGCAATATAGCCATATCTGAGAAATGCAGTGCCCAAGAACTACATATATTGCATCGACAATATACACCCTTTCAACACCTAATAATGAAACAAAGCAATTAACATTTGCAAAGAGCAGATAATATATCGAAATAATATGATTAAATTTGTATAATAGATGAGTGAAATATTACATAATGCTATTGCTTATCAGAAATTCGGTGGGAGGGGCAATGTTTTGAATTTATTTGTTTGGAAAATAACGAACTACAGTAATTTTTTCCTTTCTTCGCTGAAAAAACGCAACAAAAAGTTAATAAACAAAGCATGTGGAATTTAAATCCGACTGCTGATATGGTTATTTCCTAAACGTAGCTTAGATGTGTCAGAAAAACAAAAGTATGGAACTGCCAGTAAGGATCGAAATTACTACTCAGTAATAATTTTTCAAGAGAGACAAGCTTACTAATAATTACACCACGTCGAGGTGCCCAAGGCTGACTTTAAATATATAAAGAATAAGAATGTATTATTTGCAAGTGAATCATACGCCAATGTTTATCGTCGAAAATTAGTACAAGATTTATTCGTTAATGGCCATCGATTATACCCAAGTGGCACAGAAAAAAAGGCTTGAATGATGTAAGTAGAGGAAAAACGAGTGTGAACACATCCTGGATAAAATTAAATCTAATGGAAAAAATAAACAATTTTTTTTATAAACAACTCCTTAATACGAAACTCTACTCTAATTTGACTAAAAAATTTTAACTCCACTATTAATGCCAGGCTGGCTTAAGCAATTTAACAAAGAAATGAAATAAAATAAAAGTGTAAAATGAAACAAAAATTTGCTAAATATATAATTTGATATTTTATTTTAGTTTTCTACCACACTCATTACTTTAGACCATCCCTTCTATTTATTACACACAAGCATAAAATAATTTTACCAAACATTTTAGTAACTTGAGTACTAGATTTAGCATAGAAATTAAGTAAACCAAATACTTATCAAAATAGATAAAAATGTCTGAAATATCTCTACTCTAAGTCATGGATCGTCTTTTTGAGTACAGATTTCAGATTCCATAACTCGAATTCATACAGGAGAACAAACAAGACGAGTACATGCAACAAACTTGGTTTATGTTTTTGTTTATAAAAGTTCTACTTTCATTTTCTCTTGACTACTAGCGTCAAAGTAAAAATGCCGCGAATGCGTACAATATGATAAGGAATTTGTTCGAATAAAAAACACATGTAGCATTGTTTGACAGGCTACAATCTGACTCTCTCTTAGTGGTCAAATTGAAGAAGAAGACATGGTATTACATCTGCTAGTTTTCAAGTTCATGGTATTAAATCTGCTAGCTTTGAAAACTTTCACCACACTGAACATTATCGCAGCATCCAAAATTGTGTAAAACTCAGAAGGAAACGATGCACTAGTATTGGTGTTACGACGTTGTTTTGACTGTATGTTCAGTGTTGCTATTGGTTACCTTAGAAAGAAAATGTTTAATTTGGTGATCTATGAAGTAATTCGGAAAACCGTTATTAACTATTGTCTATTTCACGTTATTAAGTTCTTTAAAGAAAAGCGGACGAGAGGATGAATTTTCGTACACTCTCGTGAGGAATTTTTGATAACGCCTATTTTATATCTGAGTGGACATTCCCTATTAAAATTAAGTTTTTACTTGTTTGTTTTTTTTTGGGGGGGTTGTAAAACGATGTAGTCAATGAGTTATTACTAGACTCCACAAGGACGCTCAAGCACGGGAGATTTTTTTCTTGATTTCTTTGGATGGTGTAATGTTTAACCAGTCGGAACGAGAAATCGACAATCCTGAGTTCGAATTTCAGCCGAGTTTGTTACATTCACTTTCGCACAAATAAGATTGGAGAGATATAAATCTTTCCCACTACAATTGGCTATTGATACTCAGCTGTCTAACCATGGTTGGCAACCAGTCTAGAAGATAAACCATTCTGAATTCAATAACCGTATATATATCCGATATAGCTAACACTAGGCAAACATTGATATTGGCTACGATCGACCTATGCGTGTATGTATGTATGTATGTATGTATGTATGTATGTATTATTATTATTATTATTATTATTAAGAATAATAACTATAGTGTCAGCGATTTAAAAGTCAGAAATAACTTGATGTATGCCCTGGAATAGTTTCATTCTCAAATCTACTGGTATCAATTTTCAATTAAACAAAAAGGATAGTTTTCGTTTAAATACGACCAAATATTCTCTACAGAATATCTGCTAAACCCTCAATTGTAAAGAAAACAATGATCCCGAGATGTCAGACAACTTTAGAAGAACCAAATATACGGCAGAGCAACTTCCAAACTTTTTCTCTATTTGCTTATTTCTCGGATTTAAAGAACTGAGAGCATGTGCTCGTTGCCGCAGGAGACGAAGTTGTTGATAAAAGTATTTTTGTCCATGCCACAAGCTTAGCTCTCATTACATCATAAATAGCATGAAGAATCGTGTGAAACAGAAATATTTGAGAATTTCTTAAGAGAATAGCACACTAGGGTAGCAGTGAGAGATGATAAGCGTGTGAACAACAGACCGAAGATGCGTCTGTTATAGAACACTTAACTGGCACAAATGACATAAGAATCGAGTGATATAGATGATTGCAATGACACAAAATGACTAAAAATGACAATGCTACAGATAGTAATTGACGGTGCTTTAGGCAGAAAACTAGAGTGATAGAGATTTGCATATATATTGATACAGAAAAAATATATTAATTGACATCTTGCATTTCCTCGCCACAATCTACCAATGCACGTTCATAAATCTACCATTCGTCCGTGCATTGAATATTGCTGCCACATCTGATCTGGTTCTCCTTCTATATCTCCCGAGATTATCCAAATGTTATCCAAAGAAGGGTTTGTAATGTTATGGGTCCTGGCCTGCCTTTTCGACTTCAGTCATTTTCTCGCCGCTGTGACGTGGCTTCCCTCTGTCTTTTCTATAAATATTTTGATGCCAGTTGAGCTCTTCTCCTTGGTACCACAACCGCATGAATTTAAGCGTACTGCTAAATTGGCTACTAGGTATCATTGTTTTATTCTTGAAAGCGCAAGATGTAACCTATTCTAATAATTTACTCGCAAAGTTCACCTTTCTTGGTTCGCTGTCCCCTACGATCTTCAAAAATTGAAATGAAACCTCAATCGCCATCTTCTGTCTTCCTGAAATTTGAAAGGTCTTCTCATTTTCTTCCACCACCAATAACCACTTGCCTCTCGTCTTGCTATGGGTGATAGGAGTAAAAATAATACAAGAAACAATTGCACGTTATGCACTGATAGGTAAAATAGTCTCAACATCCTATGTTAGTAGGGTAGGAGTTAATTAAAAAATTGTCAATTAATTATTTCCAAGAGCTTGTCATTGTTTAGAGAAATATATAATAAACATCTTGCATTTCCTCGAAATACTCTATCTTGAACATTTATAAAACTACCATTCGTCCGTGCATTAAATATTGCTGCCACATCTGATCTGGTTCTCCTTCTATATCTCTCAAGATTCTCCAAAGTTACTCGCAAAGGTCACCTTTCTTGGTTCGCTGTCCCCTACGATCTTCAAAAATTTAAATGAAACCTCAGTTGTCCCCTTCTGTCTTCCTGAAAACTGTTCTTTTATTGCCCTTTCTCTAAAATCCTCTCATTTTCTTTCAGTCCCAGTCACCACTGCTAAACGTTAATCATCACAAAAAAAAACATTTTTGAATCTCCAT
Source organism: Acanthosepion lycidas (assembly GCA_963932145.1). NCBI lineage: Eukaryota > Metazoa > Mollusca > Cephalopoda > Sepiida > Sepiidae > Acanthosepion > Acanthosepion lycidas. Next base: position 97,489,845 of record OZ010571.1, read on the forward strand.
CAGCATGGCTGATGCTAACCTCCAGGAAAGCAACTCATTGTGACTTCTTGGTATTACGTTTTCTATTGAGATAAAATAGAAATAATATATTGACACAATTGATATCCCTGCTGCCAAGAAGGTTTGTTCACTGTGTCGTACCTCATCTAAATCCATCTTGTGCATTTTAAAATCTAACATTCGTCTGTCCATTAAATATTGCAATCATATCTGGTTTGTTGCTCTGGCTTATATATTTCTCAACAAAATTCAAAGATGGGTTTCTCATGTTATTGGTCCTGACCTGGCATCTCTACTTCAGCCATTTTCTCGCTGCCGCGACGTGGCTTCCCTCTGTCTTTTCAATAAATATTTTCATGTCAGTTGTTCTAATGAGCTGTTCTCCTTGGTACATCAACCGCATGAATTTAAACGTAATACTAAACTGTCAACTAAGTTTGACTGTTGGAATAGTTAGATGTCACTGTAAGTACTATTCTGATTGTTTCCTTATTTGCACTTCTCACTTATGGAACTCTCTTTTGGCTACTTGCTTTCCAGTCAATAATCTTCAACAGTTTAAAGCAACATCCAGTTCTTTTGTTATCTTTTCTTCTCACTAGCGTTTTCTCTTCTTATGACAGACAGAAAACTTCAGTGCTACAGAGAAAATACTGAAGTAAATACAGAGAGAGAATACGAGAGCGCGGCCCAAACAAAAAGAAAACTGTATTGACAACAGACAGAATATTCTCGAGTGACAGACAGATTTTATTTGATAAAAACTGACCGACAGCTAGAGTAACTTAAACAGACAAAAAGACTCGAAAGACATAAGCAGAAAACATGCAAATGGCAATCCATGTGTAGTTGATCAAATCGCAAAAAATTGTCAGTTATTCCCTAGAATATGTCACTGCTCAGACACATATATAATAAACATAATATAATCTTGTGACATTACGGTATAAGATAGACAGTAGCAGTCGGTGTACGCGAGACTATTTCACTTGTGATATATACTGAAATGAAAACAACCTATTTGCCAGCGGTAAAATCCGTTATTTTCTTATCGATTCTTAATTTTAGTCTTGTAAGCGTAGCTCTTTAATTAAATAATGTCTACAGTTGGTAATATTATGTTGTTCGGAAAGTAATTCTATATTTCACCTCTATCTTTTAGCAAAACAGAACCAATCATAACAGATCCATAGAACCAGGAATAAATTTCTCATCTCTTTTGGCCAAGAGTGTGTCTTTTATAGTACATTTCAGATTTTAAGAAGGAAAACATGCATTTATAGTGCATTTCAAATTCTAAGTAGAAAACCTTTGAAAGAGGAAACTGAGAATTATTCATGGAGAAAATTTCACTATCTACAGAATTCATTTAACCAGGAATGCCAAACTTTCATTTTTTCATTGCATTGTAGCAGAGGATAGAAAATTAGTTTGGTATGTCAACAAAGAACGAAAAATTCAGCGATCATTACAAAATGAAAAACCAGAGAAAACTGTAAAAATTAGGACTTTATCCACAGAAGTTTTTGCATTTTTCTCGGTAGTCTATAAAAGGTGTTGTTCAGAGCTAATGGAACATGGATGAAGCATTTATGAGAAAATTGCTAGCAACTTAAACGTGTAGACGAAACATGAGGTCAAAAATACCTTGCTTCGATAGACACTTGATAAGGGAAAACTGCGCTACAGTTTTATGATCACGACTGAGGTCGAATAAGACATTTTCAGCAGGTTTAGTTGGTGTGCTCCACCTCAGCCGACCCATACTCTGACTTTTGCGAGGTTAGGTTAATAAGGAAAACTATGAAGTTTCATGTTGATTCTCTGTTTCAGTGACACTGTTTCTTTATAAGAATCTACTGGAAGGATTTTTGGGTATCCTTGCTATGAAAATCACAGTTAATTCTATCGAGAAGTGCGTAATGAAAGAGACAATTCAAAGTTAATGTAAAAAACACAACGTATTGTCGACAAAATGTCTACGCTGCAACACGATGCAGATTTGAAATTACTCAAAACAAATTATAAAGGAGTTGAACTGAATAACAATAAGCAAGGTTGAATTAATGAAGGAGGAATTAATTGTTAGATGAATCGAAGTTTAAAGCGGTACATTAAACGCTATAGCGAACTGCAATCTAACGCAAAAATACATTTGCTTTAATAGACAATATATATGTATGAATATATATATTTAAATATGTTTGAAACGGCACAGAAGCGTATTAAGGCATTAAAAACAAGAAATTTTATATTGTAGGCCATGATAGATTTAAATCAAAAACACACACCAATCGACCGGTTTCGTCCCCTCTCATCAGAACTGTTAACGGGGAACACAAATTATGAGGAAAAGAAAAAGAAAAAGTCTGTTATGGATGACATGAATGAATGGACAGGGAGAAAAAAACTATTATAAAAATTATGCCAACAAAGATGCTAGAAACGCAGCACAGCAAGTCCAAGCAAACAATCTCTTTGTTTACAAAGAGCAGGTTGCCTGGACCTAATGTAAAGCGTCTCCAACACCTTAAGATGGAATAATGTGCGAACCGGCCAAAACGGAAAATCAGTTCACATTGAAATTCATCGCACAAATGGGATTCTTTATAAAGTGATCCGCAGTCGAAGACCCATACGTGTTACGAATGGTATCGCCCAAAGAAAAATTTTTATTCAGTATTATAGCAGGTACGTGTTGTTTAATTCTAACGTCCAGCCGCTGTGTCGTTCTACCTATGTAATCGCATCCACAACTACATTTGAAATGGTAAATAACAGAATTAATATGGTGGGGGGTAGAACATCTTTACACATAGATGGAAGTACGGACTTAGTTTGAAAGACAACACGAACGTTCGCTGCAAAATAACACTCACGTGAACTACATGAAATACGCTTGGCGAAGGATTCACTAATCCTACCCAACCGGGGTAAACGAAGATAGACCGGACATTTACCCACTGAAGCAGGTTTGATTTTGTTGAACCTGGCAGTCTCATCTCGAATAACCGATTGGACAATGTTCAACGGATAACCATTGTTCACAATATATATATATATATATATATATATATATATATATATATATATATATATATATATATATATATTATAAGTTAATAGACTTAAAATATGGTTTTTCGCTACACAGTTCCAACCATGTTTCAAAAATGGAAATTTTGTAAAAATAAAAATATCTATAAGAACACCGGATTATATATCTTACTGTTCTTTCTTTTTATTAATATATATATATATATATATATATATATATATATATATATATATATATATATATATATATATATATATATCTGTGTATATGCGTGTGTGAACCCACATCAGTTAGTTCACTGAATTTTGCTCTGAATATTTCATTGTATATATGTGCGCATTATGCGATGATCATCACTGAACGAGGTACATTGACAAGGAAGGTGATCACGTTGAAAAATAGTTTGTGTTGCAGAGATATAGTCTTGCATTAGAATACCGACATATATTTTAATTTAATCTAAGCACACGCAAACGCGCGCCCACACACAAACGTGCGTGCACACAGACGCTCACATAAATCTATATAATTTATATATATATATATGTGTGTGTGTGTGTCTGTGTGTGTGTCTGTGTGTGTGTGTGTATAAATAAAAAGAAAGAACAGTAAGATATATAATCCGGTGTTCTTATAGATATTTTTTTATTTTATTTTTACAAAATGTAAATTTACAGAGCATTAATATTATAATTAATTGATTTAAAATATGTTTTTTCGCTACACAGTTCTAACCATGTTTCAAAAATGGATGCTAAAAGCTTCGAATTCAATTTTGTAATTAAATTAAAGACATTAGTTCTATTTCATCCTCAAGCGAATTTTGGAGTAACTTATTAATGGGTTTTAAAAGCACAGCAAAAATCTTAATTCACGTTTCCAAGGATACAGAGAAATCTAATTCAACCAGACAAGGGGTGTTTGCGAGTTCATTATCGCTGTATTTTGTTGTATCAGTTATTAGTTACGTTTTGATAGGGGTAGGGATGTATTTTTCAATGAATTCTGACATCTGTTAAATGCATGTCGTCTGGATTTTTTTTATATTTATTGTTAACGGCAAAAATTATTACGGCATTTTTTTCTATTTGTATACTTAAAGATTTGGTGGGTGTTTAGGTTAGAATACGTTTTATTTAACTACGATTTTAAAAAAATTCACTTTTAATTTTTAATATACTATATTTCTTTTTAAAACAAGTAAATGTATTAGAATCACTTACAGTGTGTAAAATTATTTTCACATCAAGTATAAGTATGTATATTACTAGGTCACAATTTTTTTTAAATTATATTTAAATATTATTTAAGTAAAATTTTTGACAATGACGGCAAAAATAGCTAATTAGTTTCTCTGATTTTGTAAACTTTTAATTTTTATATATTTTATATAAATCCAGTAATATATAGTTTCTCATGTAAGTACAAAGGACATGGGTCCTTCAATGGCTTACATCTTCTAGCTTTCCATATTAATTTCATTTTACTGTAGGTATTTTATTGGATTCTTTTAAGTGCTTATAGTATTTTGACAGAGGTGTTTAGGTTAGAATACGTTTTATTTAAATACAATTTTAAAAGATGCTTAGGTTGGAATTCGTTTTATTTAACTACAACTTTAAAATATTTTTACTGTTAATTTTAATAGACTATATTTCTTTTTAAAATAAGTAAATGTATTAGAATTACTTACACTAAGTAAAATTATTTTTTCATATCAAGTATAATTATGTATATTACCAGGTCACAATTTTAAAAAAAATTATATTTAAATAATATTTAAGTAAAATTTATGACAATTTCAGCAAAAATAGCTAATTCATTTCTCTGATTTAGTAAACTTTAATTTTTATAAACTTAGTAATATATAATTTCTCATGTATGTACATAGGACATGGGTCATTCAATGGCTTACATCTTCTAGCTTTTCATTTTAATTTCATTTTACTGTAGGTGTTTTATTGGATTCAGTTAAGTGCCGGTAGTACTTTGAGAGAGTTGTTTAGGTTAGAATACGTTTTATTTAACTACAATTTTAAAAGATGTTTAGGTTCGAATTCGTTTTAACTACAATTTTAAATACAACTTTAAAATATTTTCACTGTCATTTTAATAGACTATATATATATATATATATATATATATATATATATATATATATATATATATATATTTTAAACAAGTAAATGTAATAGAATTACTTACAGTATGTAAAATTATTTTTTCACATTAAATATAAGTATATATGTTACCTGGTCGCACTTTTTTAATTTATTTTTATTTTTAAATATTATTTAAGGAAAATTTTTGACAATGACGGCTTAAAATAGCTATTTCATTTCTCTGATTCAGTAAATTTTTATTTTTTATAAACTTTGTAATATATAGTTTCTCATGTATCCACAAAGGACATGGGTCATTTAATGACCTACATATTCTAGCTTTTCTTCCATTTTACTGTAGGTGTTTTATTTGATTCTTTTAGGTGCCAGAAGTACCTCGAGAGAGTTGTTTGATTTTTATATTTATTTATCCTAAATGTATTTATTTGTATATTTATTTATCCTTGATGTTGGTTGAATCTTTTTCTGAACTCATGTCTAGTGCAACCTATATATATTTTTATATTTTCAGGATTTTCAATCGAAGAGATATTGCCTTGATATACTAATGATTCTGTACGACATTTATTTTGTAGAGGGCAATTATGAGGGTTTCTACAGTTACATAATTTTTGTTTTTATTTTTATTTTTCCATTGTCTAAATTTTTGGTTTTGGTATAAGTATTTATTTAAAATTTTAACATTATGTTTCTTAATAATTTTTTCTAAGTTTTCCGTACAGCTGTAACTCAATTTTAGCGTGTTTTTATTGAAAATAGTACTTAGTTTACTTTCACTAGGAAAATGCTTGACTATTAATGTTGTAATGGAATGTTCCACACTCCCTATCGCCTATGTGGACTGACTGTATCAGTAACTATATATGGTGAGCAGAGGATATATCTAGGGGTTTGCTTTGGGAATTAGTTGGAAATTCGTCTCCAGCTAAGTTAGTCGAACTCTCTGCTTTCGGGCAGATAGAAACCTAGATGAGGCTATGCCGAAGGGCAGAATCACGTCTGGAGTGGTAAACAGCTACCCGAGCCCGTTTTTACGGTGTCTACGAGGAATTTTTGCCCGAGCAAACAAGCTCGGTATTGACGATGCATTAAAAACTGCCTTGTGCCACTTTCTGCCACACGGGGGAGGGGGTTAAGGTAAATACCCTTGCTTTGAAAATAACTAGCCTTCCACTTGATTCCTTGTCTTTCAGGAGTGTATTCTCTTTTACAATAAACCTCTCTTTCTTCATCTATGCGCGTGTTGCTGTTCCTTCACTCGAGTACCACCTGTGCTTGTAACCTCTTTAAGGATTAGCACAATATATATATATATATATATATATATATATATATATATATATATAGCGTGTTTCAAAAATACCTCCCATATTTATGTCCCAGAACTACCTCCCACTTAATCGCATGATATTCGCTAGATGAAGACACTACTGCCAATATTTATGCCGCATTTTGATAAGCCAGTCTTTTTTATGCACGGTCTGACTTCAGGACTTAATCCATTAATTTTGAGGAATAAATTACAAAGACGACAATTACCCTGGGGTACGGATCAGTTTTAAGAAATTGCCATAGGACATAAATAAATTGATAGCTTATGTTAAATGTGGGTTTTCTTCTAAAACAATAAAATGCAAAAAAATATATTCAAAAATATTACTATTTCAACAATACTTTTAAAGAGATTTAAAATAGCCTCGTTATAATTAATCTCTCATATATGGATCTCATGCATGTTAACCCATCCGTTCAGAAATGCCTTAGTTATCATGTAAATAAAATGGTTCTTCAGATCAGTGATTAAAATTGAATGAAAAAAATCTTTTATTCTTAAATTAAAAATGTCGTTCGTCAGATCTCATGACAGGCGCAAAAAAATCACAAAGCGCTATATACCAAATCGACAGAATGCATCTAAGAGCAGCAACAATAAAAATGGAAAGCACGTTTAAAACAAAGAGAAAATTATGATATATTCAAGCTATTAACTTTCTAAACTAAAAGAACTGTTTTGAAAGAAACCCATATCAATATTATAAAGAGCGATAACGGTTAGTGGAAGTTAGATTTGCTGAGAAACATTATACATAACGCAGTGAATGGCAGATCTGTCCTGTGGGGAAATGGCTATTCACAACTGTACAATTACTATTGATCTTGTAATGTGTAAATGTGATAACAAGTAGAAAATATGTACGTAAACATTAATATTTAAAAGGCAGTCATAAAATTGGTAACAATCTATAAAGTATAAAGGATGACATTTTAAATCTAGCTTGATGCTTAATCATTATTCTTGATACATGCAATCAGTCCTAATTGTTTGTATATATATATATATATATATATATATATATATATATATATATATATATATATATATATATATATATATATGAGTTAACGATATATATTATTTTATATCAAGAGCATTATTATGGAAATTGTATGACAAAGTGAAAAAGGTTTATTTGTGATGAATTTCGTCCTTCAGGACTTCCTGGGACTAAATTTTGCTCTCTTGGTAGGATTACATATGCGAACGAACGAGGGGTGCTGGAAATTTTAGAATGTTTATATATAGCAGAGTTCATTTAAATGCTTTTTTTCTTTTTCGTTCCATCAGTTCTGCAAGTACGTATTCCAAACTGTGATATTAGAAGCTCTTCCAGGAAGTCAATGGTTTTATCTACCCAATTTCGCCCACCATGTTTGGGGTCACCCGTGCTATGTTTTTCATTGTTCCTGAAGAGAATATGGCACATAGAAGAAATTTTGTCCTTTCTAGCTCCTAATAACTTTTATCTTTTTACCATCACCCAAAGCCCGTTCCAGCATCCATTCACCCAATCTCGCCAGCTATGTTTTGCTTTCTTCTGTCTCTCTTACTTTCAATCTATCCTGTGAGTATCAAATTTTGCAAACCTTCTTTCCTCAGAATGCGTCTCTTCCTGGTGTTAAGTAGAAGTGTCTTTTTCTTTCCTATTGTCGGTATAACTCACATATTCGGTACATGATTTTCTGTAGAACCATATTTCTCTTTCTTAAAGTCTCTTCTTCATCTATGAGAAGATTGTCTAGCATTCAGTGCCTTGTAGGAGGACTGATATTACACAACATTGCAGTACTCTTTTTGCTTCTGACGCTAGGTTTGTTTCATTATACTTTGCTCAAGTTTTGGAAGACATCTTTCGCTATCCCAAATGTGCTTTCTGATTTCCATGTCACACTTTCCGTCTTCTGATAATACGCTACGCAGATATCTAAATTATTGCTCCTGTTTTATTTCGCTTTCTTTAATTTGTAATCTGATTGTTGGGCTGTTACATTTGCTAACAAACATGTATTCACTTTTCTTGCCACTTAATAAGAACTGACCGAAACCTAGAGTAACTTATACAGACACAAAAATCGAAAGACATTAAAAGAAGACATGGAAATGATAATTCAAGAGTAGTTGATCAGATCGCAACAAATTGTCAATTAAGTATTTCCTAGAGAATGTCGTTGTTCAAAGACATATATTATAAACAGAATGTAATATTGTGATATTACGGTATAAGATAGACAATAATATTCAGTGTACGCAAGACGAAGTCTTTCTATTTAATTATTTCTTCTCACTTTACTTTCTGTGGGAATGCTTGTAGTTTCCTTTCTATGTATAATTTGCATATCTTATATTGAATTCTGGGAGGGCATCTAATTCTCTCAGAATCACCTCGTTATATAGATTGAAAACCCCAGTGATAAGAGGCATCTCTGTACTGCACAGATTTTATTTTTATTTTTGTGTAATTACTGAACTTATTCCCTATTTATATGCAGGTGTTTTGCTGACAGTATAGGTTCAAGATTATTCTACTATCCTTCCTACATATGTACAGGTTACTTAGTCATTCAAGCAGATCGTTATGACGTACTGTTCTCCTCCTATTTCCGGTCTCATTCTGCTGCGGGCTATATTGATCAAGCCTCGGATGGTAAGTTTTGGTAGGTGTCTCGTTAGACTGATTGTCCAATGAAGTCTACATTCGATTGCATCTGGATTCTTAGCCAATGCTATGAAAATGGATCTGATTATATCTTCCGGTATATCGCCACCGTTGTATATGTCCTTTATTATGTCAGTAATCTTGTCGATGCCGAAATCATTTAAGGTTGCTAGCATGTCTATTACGATTCCGCCTGGTCTTTCTTCTTTGTTTCTGTTCAGATTGGTCTTTGCTGATTCCACGTTAGACTTCAATATTTTTGTTCCTTCGTTATTTCTGTGTAGTTTCGGTTGTACCTTTTCGTCGTAATGAAAGCCGAAAATACGCAGTAACATCTCCAGACCTTCTATAAGGGGAGTGGATCAGAAGACCAATTCTAGAGCATTTATAGAATCACTGCAGCATCCCAAGACTGGTATCTTTCCTACAAGCAGAGGATAATTAAAATACGGCTAAGAGATCTAAGTACCATCCGTAGGCAGAATAATTAAGCATCACAAGAATTTTAATAAATAAAAACCCTTTTCTAGTGTCTATTTAGTCTACATAGCAAAAGAAAGCACCGACATCTTTGTATAGCAGAAGAGCAAAATCTGAATTATGCTGCCCCAATCGGATGAATATAGACAAATTTCTCTGTGTAAGATATTTAATAAAATTTAATAAAATAATATTGACGATTGCCCTCATCTTTATCTTTATCTTTTAAAAATATTTTAATGTGTAAAGAAAGTTTAGTTTTCTGTTGTAAATGTATAGCTGAATAACGTATGACTGTATGATTTTACGTTTTTTGAATGGTTTATTGAATAGTAGATAAAATCTCATTTCTTATCGAAAGATAAAATAACAATAAAACAACATTGTTTTAATACTTTCTTAAAAAGTAATCATTCGAACATTATTCATACAGTTTTCGCATCGAATTGGAACTTATTATTTCTACTCGCTGAGGAAACTAATCAAAATTATTAGGAAATAAAACAGTTCATCAAGAGTCTTTCATATACTATTTTCTTTTTCTTTCGTGACTTTTTTGCAGATTTATTCGGTCTTCTTGATCTGAATATATGGGTTTTAGATTAATATTAATATATCTAATGTTTCGAAGATCTTTAAGTACCGTGTTCCCTCAGCACGTAGGCGATCATGGCTCTCCACAATTTCTTGTCTTTTGCAGCTCTTAATAAAGTGTGTCTTTTCTATTTCCCCTGAACCCTGTTCCGTCATCCATTTACTCAAGGTCTTTAAATATATTATTCGTTGTTTTTCTTTGCCCTCTGTCTTCTGTTGGGATGCGTGGTCTGGCAACATACAATAATTAACTCGAAAAAGCTAGTTTTGATAGTAGTATTCAATATTCTGCGATAGAAGTCACTACAGTAGTATTGTCGCCTTACTAGACAATTACCCAGCATTACTTATCATCAATGGATCAGTTCATTCATGATCGTAAGGTGGATAACTGGCTCTTAATACAACATCTTCAAACTGTTCTGTTAGTATCATATATTCCAAGCAAACTGTCCTCATCATGTATCCTAAGAATTTCAGCTGTCTCTTCCTGATGCTAAATATAACTTTCCTTTTGCTTTCCATCTTCTCTAAAATCTCATATGTTCGGTCCATCATGTTCTGTCCCGTTATTCTCAGCATCCTTCTATAGAAATACATTTCTCTTGCTTCAAGTTTCTTCTACATCTTTGAGGAGATTGCGCAGCATTCACTACCATATAGAAGGACTGATATCGCATAACATTTCAGTGCTCTTTCCTGTGCTTGTAACGAATTTTTTTCAGTTTCATGATACTCTGCTTAGCTTTGGGAATGCATCTTCTGTGCCTATCCAAATGCGACTCCGGATTTCAGTGTCGAACTTTCTGTCCTCTGTTAAAACACTTCCAAGATATTTAATTTTTTTTTTAATTGTTTAATTTGATATTTCTAGTTCGTAATGTGCATGTTGGGCTCATCTTTTTACTAACAACTTCGTACTCTACCTTCTTGCAGTTGGCGTTTAGTCATTTTTCTCGGTTTCCTTCAATAACTTCTTTTGTTTTATTTTTTGTCTTAGTTTTTGTTCTTTTCTTTACGTGCTTGCTCTCAACACTGTGTCATTTGCATATATTATACCTTGTTTTCCTCTTACCCTCAACCTGTCCTGTGATTATGAGATTTTCCCAGCCTTCTTTCCTCATTAGGCACTCCAGAAATTTCCTGATGTTTAGTATGAGTTCCCTTTCTGTTTCCATATTTTTAAAACCTCGCCGTTGCTCATACGTTCGCTCCATAGTATCCTCAACACCGTTCTGTAGGACTAAATATTAAAAATTGTAAAAATTTTCCTACTTCGTACAATTTTAGTAAAATTGTCATAATGTTTAGTTGAAGTTTAGGAAAGTGGAGAAGATTTTCATAACGATTATTGAACCAACTGCTTTCGCTCAATTTATTAAGCATTTTAAAGGTTCGTTGTAGATAGCAGTGATAGAAAAATTCTAAATAATGCACATCTAACATCCTCTTCCTGAAAAATGTGTTTAGTTAGCTAAAACATGTAAAACAATTTTATTAATTAACATCTACAGTGTTGACAACGAAAAAAAGTATGCCTACAAAAATTAAGTGACACCTTCAATAAAAAATATAGTACAATAAAACATTTATATATTTTATTGCTGCACAAAAAGTATGAACAAGATGAATTCGACATGCAATGTATCATTAAATAATAAATTCCAAACTTTGACCCTAGCAAAAGAATACGCTTAATGAATTTAAACTAATAACGATTAATTTGGCATCATATTAAAAATGAAATCCCTGTCTCTTGTATTTCCCTACATGACAAAACCTTAAAGTGAACTCAGTGCTATTAAAATGCACCCACAAATAATGGCCTGTTCCCATTAGAAAATATTGGTAAATCCATCATTATTAATATATCTAATCGTCGACGATGTTTTAGGATTATAGAAACACTTCAAACTAAGTCTCAAAGCTTCTTTAAAAACGAAAGTATAGTATTGGTGGTATTTTCAAAGACACCGCAATATGGAATCACAATTACGTTAGACACAGATTTCTACTGTCTCCACACAAAACAACTTAAACACAAACATTAACAATAAATTCCTTTATAAAGACTAATGAATTGGCCGAAAGCCCTCGGGATAATAACAATAATGAAATGTATATTTTATTCGAGATATTCAATTCATTAATCCATTCAGTTGTCATACTGCCAAAGCTTCTATAACCCTTCAAAAAATACGTAGGTAAAAAGAGATTTTTATTTGCCTGGTTTGTTTACTGTGGTTTAAAAGCCCTTTATAGGTTATTTACAGTCAGAAAATATTTTCTATAATGTAAGAAATATTTTTGAGATAATAATGGTTTGGTGATACAAGCCTTAATAATTAACGCATATGAGCGAGAGAAGATTTAGATGCATAATACCTAATGACATTTGCACGTAAATGAATATTGCTGCTACATATACCACGATACTCCTACTATTTATTCAGAGAGTCTTGATAAAATCCAAAGTAGAATCAGCAATATTATTGATCCTAACCTAACCTCTCGGCTACAGTCACTTTCCTATCGCTGTCAAGTTGGTTCCCTGTGCTTTTTCTATAAATACTTTTATGATTATTGTTTAGATGTGTTCTTCAGTATGGTACTGTTGTGTAGGATATAAAACATCGACCTCACTTAAAGTGAATGAAACATATAACAATATAAATACACGAAAAGTTCAAATAAAACACAATTTCTTAGTATAAAAACAATTATATGTATATATATATATATATATATATATATATATATATATATATATATATATATATATATGGGTGCGTGAGTCTGTGTGTAAAAAAATTCACAGGATTAATCTGTAAATAAGACAATATGTATAAAGGAAAAAGGACAATAGGAAAGCTATATGTAGTTCTAGCCGACGCGTTTCATCCACTGCGGACTTTTTCAAGGTAAAAAGCGAAATTAATTTATTTGCCCAAAGTATCTATAAGCAAAAAACAAAATGCTGTTAGTTACTAGAAGAATTTAGAAACGCTTATATATATATTCGTTGGGTCAACTGAAAAAGTCTGTCATTTACTTTTTTATGTTTGAAGAGAAATATTGTTGGGATTGAGGCGAAAACGGATTGAATCATTTTCTTTTGATTTTTTGATATATTTTTTGTGTATGCTGACTTGCGAGAGTAGTGACTTTGTTAGAAAAGGTGAGGTTGGGAAAAACCGAAATGTAGATTAATATCTGGATAATATTCAATTTCAGCACCCTCAAGGATTTTCCTTTGTAGTGAATTATTTTTTATGAGTGTAGCATTTTTTAAATAAAAATTGTGGCTGAATTTATTTCTATGTATAACCAGTGCATTTGTCAAATTGTTATTTATGAGGTCTCCTTTTTGTTCATACATGAGTTTTTTAAATTACTGCATGTTCCTCTAATGTATTGTGAGAAACAGTTATGGCATTTTTTTTTATATATTCTTTATTCTGAAATATCATTGTTCAAAATTGAAAAGTTTAAATAAAACACAAAAGTCTTCATATAAAAACACTTGCATATATATATATATATATATATATATATATATATATATATATATATATATTCGAAATTCTTAATAGAAAGTTACCATGTATCTACTTGAAAAATACTATGTACCAAAAACAATATGAATTTTTGTACTTATCTGTATGGTTTGTCACGAGCCTGAAATGTATGAGTCCTGTTACTATATTTTCACGGAGCAGAAAAAGAAAGATTTCTTTCCCACCTAACGATGTCTCGTGCAGGTCTCGTCAGGTTACGTGACTGTCTTTAATTCTCGTGAATATTTATAATTAATTTTTTTTGTTATTTTTTAGGTGTTCAAAGGGAGACGACTTTTTGTTTCTCGATACAAACGTCCCACATAGTAGCGGAGTCTAGTAGTAATGATATTGGATGTCTCTTTTCCAAGAATCTTTTCTACCTGCTTTTGTATGACTAGGCTTACTATTTCTGACAGTTTTCTATATCAATTATTATATTATTATGAGGTTGCTTTTCAGTTATTACTTGCTCATCGCTTTTAGGTTCAACGTGTGGTTTTAATTTATCTATTGATACCATTGACTGTATCTCATTGTTCATTTTAATTCCAAAATATTTGTCAGTTATACGTAACGCTTGGAAATGACCAGTGTAAGGATTTTCCAGAGGATTGCAAACTCTGCCTACTCTTAGCCATAGACTTTTATCTGTCTTACGCTTTTCAGGAACGTATTGACATCATTTAATTACTTCGCTATAATCTTTACCTGTTGAATGTACGGAGTGTAAGGTAGGTTTTAACTCCTTAACAAATTTTTGCTTATCTGTTTTCGTTAGTATCATCTACTAGCATCCGAGCTATCATTATATGCGTTCCTGTAACTGTAAATTGGGGTGAAATATTGAAGAATTAGGTGCGGTACGGATTCCCATGAGTATTATTGGAAGGACGTTCAGACGTGATTCCTTTCTAGCTATTAATGCTGTTTTAATCGTACTGTGTGTACCTTAGATCATTCCGTTCGTTTGCGTAATCTATAAAAGTCAACTGTTAAGGATATCTCTGAAAAGAATTAACTGAGTACAATGATAGGTTATCACGTGAATTGTAAGTGCCCAACATGTGATCCACACGTGAACGAATGAATTAGTCCCAGATGATGCTGTTATATCTGGTAATGTTTCTGATTCGATCCCCTTAGTTGAGCAGTCAATACAGATTAACACGTATTTGTAAGACGTATTATATGTTTCATAACGTCCCCTTGTAACAGGGAGTGGACCAATTATATCCAAGTGAACCCTATTAAAGCGAATAGTGGGCTATTCATTAGGGTGAATAGCAGATTTCGTACGTCTCTAAATTGTGTTTCTGGCACATGTATTTTATTGGCGTGTCCATATGAGAAAATTTTGGTTCGATAAGTTTACTCGAGGTTTTTATTCCTGGGTGTAATATTGCCTACTATCTAAAATAGATGTTCTTAATTCACTGGGAACACCATTAGTATTATCACAGTATATGGAACTATTACTATCTGTACTAAAATTGTATTTTTTTAAGTCTGGAAATTTTGTAACACAGCGTCCTTAACTTGTGCAGCAACAACAACTGTTAATTCACACAGATCTACCATAACTGCTATGGTAGGTCTAGACAAGCAATCAGCTAAAATGTTTTAATCTCTCTTTACGTTGCCTATATCTGATATATATTCTTTGGGAATTGCTAATTGCCGATTTTTCTATCTGACTTATCAGGGTTTAGACTACAGAATGCGCCACACATAGGCTTATAGTCAATTAATAAAACTTTTTTCCTTCGATAATATTTTTAAAATATAACGTAACTGAATATACTGCAAAATGTTTCTTATCGAAAATCGAATACCTCGCTTAAGTTGGAATTAACTTTTTTAAAGAAGCCTATTGGAATTGATGCTTTCTACTAGTTGATGTAGGGCTTCACCAATTGCATTTTTACTGCTATCAGTAATCAAGGGATAATCAATAGTCAGACTGCTGTTGACCTAAAGAGAAAAATTCACTGATTTTGTTTTTAATATCATTAAATGGTCGGAATTCTGAATCATTTAGTGTAAATATAGTATTACTGCATATACGTATTTTTTTTATTTTATTTTTTATTTTTTGCTAATGGCATGACTATGTCTGCAAAGTTTGAGATTAATTATCTATAAAAAAATTACCATGCCTAAGAAACGACGAAGATACTTATATTCTCAGTGGTGGGGGGAGGAATTCAGTAATGCACTAACATTATTTTGTGTAGGTCTAATACTGTCAAATCTAATATTACAATCCAAAAAATAGACTGAAGTCATATCAAATGTTGGCTTTGCTATTGGAATTTTTTTACATTATTGTCATGTATGATTTTTATGACAGTTTCTTTTGTGTCTGCTGAGAAATCATCGCTGAAAATAAGACTATGGTCAATGTATGTAAAAACACATTCAATATGTTGAAATCTTGTCCATGTATCTTTGAAAGGCGTTAGTGCATTCTCTAGTCCAAATGGCATGTACGAGGGTCATTCAATAAATAAGGTGAATTTTTCGGTATAAGGACTTCTAATACAGATAGAAGCTTACTTTTTATTTATTTATTTTTATTTATTTTTATTTTTTTGTTTTACTTCCTTTTCACATGGATTTAATTTCTTTTGCAGATTAAAAAAAAAACTTTGAGAGTTTTGGCGATTAAAAAAGATGGCCGACCAAGAAGCATGCTCCAGGATTGAACAGGGGTCAGTTATCAAGTTTTTGGTTGCTGAAGGGTGCAAACCAGTTGAAATTCATAGGAGAAAGTCAACTGCGTATGGTGCCACATGTTTCAGCCCAAAAAATGTCTACAAGTGGGTTAAATTGTTTAAAGAAGGACGGAGCAGTGTTGAGGATGAAGACAGGCCTGGGGGGGATACAGAAGTGAGGTCTCCTGAGGTGATCGAATCAGTCAATTATCTCATTCAGTCTGACAGAACCACTGTGAACTGCTGAGGCAGGACAAAAAAGACATAAAGAACAAACGCAGAGGTCATCAGTCAGAAGGAGTCAAAATTCGCGCGGTTTGAAATTTTTTTTTTATTTCCCCTCATACTATTAATCATTTCATTTTTTAATGTTTTAATTGTATATAGGGTGTTTGTGTGAGTCAATATATATTGCAATAATTGTTAAATTGTTCCCAGTCGACCCTGATGAGCTTGGGAACGAAACCGGTTGGTCTGTTCTGTAAGTGTTTTTCATCTTTTACTTTTTATTTTTCATAATGCCTTTAGGAAATAATATGTATCTATTCCTTGCAATATTACTTATATATATATATATATATATATATATATATATATATATATATATATATATATATATATATATATATATATATATATATATATATATATATATACGATATTAATACGTGCATAATAAAATAGTTTCATTTTAACAACTTCAAAATATATGTGTCTCTTTTATAAACAATCCACTATAAGTCACTGATAATAAAGAATTCTGTGGGTAGCTACGATCACCTACATCCTGAAGAAAGGTGGCATAAAATTGATAATCAGCTCGAAATCCACTGAGCAGCTCGGATAAAATTTAATTATGATCTGAAAATTTCTGGAAGTTAAAATGGGAAGTTATTTTTTCGCCATATGTTAATGATCACATTTGTATGATTTTTTTTTTATCTACATAGTTTACCGCCACCTTGATAACGTCATGAAATGAACGCCTTCAAAGGCTTATCTACGTCGGTAATAAACATTAATAGGGTAAGAAAAATAATTTAATTTTCATGAAGAGAATGTCTTCCCATGTGCTCATTCGATAAAAATTTAAAAAAGAAAATTATCCCCCAACACAAGAGCCCACGTCATAGAATAAATGAATGAAAACGGTTTATATAAATGAAGTAATATCACAAAGTATATTGATGCGTGGGTATTCTAATGGCTATCGGCGCTGAAATTCAAAACGGCGAACTGGCTTCAGATTCTTTGCAATCTGCCGCATTTTTATTCTTGGAATATTCAGGAATACATTTCCTAGCTAGGTATTAAATAGCAAGATAGATTTGGCATTCTACACCTGGGTTGCGTTCAATATATGAAGAAAAAGATCTCTGAATTCCAGAATATTGATAAGACAATTATAAACTACTCCACTATCTT
Organism: Acanthosepion lycidas; assembly: GCA_963932145.1. Lineage (NCBI taxonomy): Eukaryota > Metazoa > Mollusca > Cephalopoda > Sepiida > Sepiidae > Acanthosepion > Acanthosepion lycidas. The sequence continues at coordinate 97,507,794 of OZ010571.1, forward strand.
TCTCGCGTGTTTATTGCAATTCACAGTTTATAAATTAAAGTGAATGATACACAAAGAAGAATGAGTGCTTAATATATTTATTCAGCACCAGTATCCGGTGCTAACGGATACATACAAAAAGGACAGAACAATAAGTTACAAAACAATTAACGAGACAACTTACAAGGAATAGACGAGAGTCAAATGCTTTAAGATCAGTCTGAATATTAATCAGCTTAGTATCAACTTATTAGTCAACTGTTGACGTCTTTAATCGTGGACTATTTTAGGCTATCAGCCAGGCCATCTGGTAGTGTGCTGAAAGGGTGATAGTTACAAAAGTGTTAATTGGAGTAGATAGGTTCGATTATCGTCCAGTTCCTACTATACCCCGGTTTTTTCAACAGTAGCAGATGTGTTTCCTGTTTAGGATTAGGTTTCCGGTTTCTTTTAAAGTCTTTTAACTCAATACTTCTAATGTCTCATCCTAAGCTCTGTAATTTTATTTATTGTTTATTATTTATGTTTTAGTCAATAGGAGTAGATAGTTTCGCCTATCGTTTGGTTTACAATACTCGCTTGCCTTTTAAGCAGGAACAGAGGTTTGTTTCCTGTTTAGGATGTGGTTTCTGATTCCTTCTAAGGATTTTTCTTATTCTTTATCATTCCCTGTTGCCTCTTGTATCTTAGCGGCATTATCGCCTTGCTTGGGGTGTGTGAAATAATAGTTTAACCAGCTATTATATTTTAGAGAAGTTTATCACTGCTCCATCTTCCAGGAGTTGACCTTTGAGGTCAGATGGAAGACAAAACAAGGAACTTGATTTTGATTGGCTGAGCCAGCGTCAGACTGACAGATAGAGAAAAAGATTTCGAAGAGTCGGGTCTCAATCATCGACCAATATAGACGTGTTTCCTTCTTGTCTGTATCTGCGCCGCAGTGGAGAGAGAGAGAGAGAAAGAGAGAGAGAGAGACATTAGATGTTTACGTTGACGTTAATAAATTAATTAAGTTACAATTACTTGTGTTGAAGTTCATTTATTTCGGAACACAAACCGACTAGGAGTAGAGAGAAAGAAAATACAATATATGAGTGAATCGACATCGTCGCCCAAAACCACACCCAACAATGGGCTATACAACATTGTATTAATTGGTGCCGGGACGAAGAGACACCCTGCGTGAGGGGGATATACAACACAGGTTCAATTTGGCGCAGAAACTACCAGCACGAGGGAGTCCATCGCTCAAGAGATCTCAGTATGAGGCTGCTATGCAAGAGATGTACATAATAAAACTGTGTGCGCCGATGCGAAAAACACAACTATCTTCTATTTATTACACATAGTATCTTAAATAAGCTTAAATAAAATAGAAATATATTGTTACGTCAATCTTCCAAGTAGGATGGACATTTTTACCCTAAAATTATGGTGGTTTCTTCTATATAATAAAGGTGAATGCCAGTTTGTCACTGAGGCACACTTTTTTAACTTTACGCCTAGATCCCGTAGCCCAACATACGATTTCGGAATCAGGTTGACTCCGTGAGAAAATTTTAAAAAATTCCGGGACGAATCCAGACCCGCAATACTGAAATTTTGGATTTTCACGTTTTCATTACTACGATTGTTTTCGGCAGTTTTTTTACGTGATAAATTGCGACGGGATTTTTTGTACGATAACAATATTTATAACTTGGAAATAAATTTAGGAATAATAGAAATTAGTTGCGAAATCCAGTGAAAGTCCATGAAGTAAAAAATGATTGTTTGTACGTAAAGTAATAACCTATGTAAGTCAAATTGTCTTTAAAGTAAGTGGCGACAGAAGAATTACCGCTGAAATTTTAAAAGGTAAGCTTAAATGTATCGATCTCTTTGAGTTCTCCTGTAGTTTATTGTTGCTGATAGCATACGGCAGCAGTATGACTCGCAAAATGAAATCCCCGCCAACATAGGAAATGCTGCAGCGAGGAAATGGATTTGATTACGATCATCATTCACCATCCATATAAGAGATGGAAACTCTGAATTCAAACCAACAGCTACCTTTTAAGGGCAAAAGTCTAGAAAAAGATAACTTCTAAAACAAATCCACCTCTGAGAAGATGGATGGGGTAAGCTCAACATTTCTGATGCAAAAGGAACCGGCAAGCCATTGCACTATTCCGGTTTAAATGTCACCATGAACCACCATTGTGAAAGAGTTGTGACCACAGCGGCAAAGAATGCGCTAACTGAATATGATGAGGATGATTGTGAATGATGATCGTGATCAAATCCATTTTAATTGCCCGACACCCATCGTATTGTTATCTCTACACAAGCATGCTTATATTTTTGCCCGAACGTATGTTGCTCATCTCTCTCTTTCACTCTCTCCCTCTTTCTTCCTCTCTCTCACCCTCTCCGTATATATATATATATATATATATATATATATATATATATATATATATATATATATATATATATTATAATAATATATACATCGTAAGGCAGAAATACATCCCACATTTTAATGGTTGGCAAAAAAAGAACAACATAACTGCTATTAAAAAAAATTGTTTAGTTGCTCTTTCAACAAAGCGCTATAGTTTTTATTCATTTGCCTTTAAAAATGACATCCTTCGAATGGCGACCTCTAGTCGCCATACACCCTTATTGACGATTTCTAAAGTTTTTCATCTCCCGGAAGTTGATAGAGTGGACCAAAATCTGTACCGGAAAATCTGCAAGTTTTAAGGAAAGGAAACTGCGAGAAATTGGTATGAACACCACATTGACCGGGTTATAGACATATGAACTGTAGCAGTTTTATGGAACTTTAAATACACATATAGAACAATCAAAGCTAATCGACCAGGAATCGTGATCAGGAACCACAAAAACAGAATATGTCTTCTTATTGACATGTCAGTCCCTGCAGACTGTAATGCATCTTTGAAGATCTTCAAAAATCTGTCAAATTACAAGGACCCTGAAATCAATATATCAAAAATTGTGGCACGCGAGGACATCAACAATTCCTCGCGTGCCACAATTTTAGCCAGCTGTAGTTGGAGCCCTCGGTTTGATTTGAAAGATGTTCTGATAGAAGTGATCCCTGGTCCCCCAAGTGTTAAAGAAATACAAAATATTGTACTCACAAGTAAAGCGCATCCCCCAGGAAGGGCTTTATCTCCGTAAAATGTATGCAATCTTAGTTTGTTTTTTTGTTTTGTTTTTTTGAGGGGTGGTGTTTTTTTTTTTTTTTTTTTTTTTTAAATGCTTAGTGAAAAATATCATCATGTCATCTGTAACCTTAGATCTCGTTTTATACCAGGAATCAAATCAAATAAACTAATATAATAATAATAATAATAATAATAATAATAATAATAATAATAATAATAAACTCCAAGAAATTGGTATGAAAACCAACCAGACTCGGTTACAGAGAGGACCTGTAACCACCTGATATTGCTGATACACGATTTGGACAATTTTGCTGTTACATTTGGTATATATATATATATATATATATATATATATATATATATATATATATATATATATATATATATATATATGAGCGCGTGTGTGAGTGTGTGCGATTTTCTTGTTTATTTTCATTGTTGTTTCATGGAGAGTGTTTGCTTTTTTTATCTCGATTTTTTTCTTTCGGCTTGATACCCTTCGTTTAAGCAATCATTTTTAGAACTCTTACGAGTAAGATTGTTTCATTTTTACGACACGGCATCCTTTTTTATAATTTCAAATCCATTTGTTGGTGGTGTATTTCTGTTTATTAATTTCCGCTGAAAGTGATATCGAAATTGAAGCGTTATGATGTCTCTGGCCGTTTCTTTGGTTTAATTAATCTTTCTTATGAAACCGCATAATGAGAGTTATTTTGAAAGGCCGCTCCTCTGGAATATTTTGCATTTATACAGACGCCCCTCCCACCAGGGGATCTATTCTTGAATACACTCTTTGCTTTATTTTAATCAATAACCTTCTTGTTGTCATTAATTCCTGACTCGTATCTATCATGATGAAATCACTATTTATACCTGTTTAAAATGTATGTCTGACAGGTTTGATAAAATTAAATTGGTAGCCGAGTTCAAAAATAACCTTTTGTTAAGCGAGGCAAGGTTGTTAGCTTTAATGCTTCTAAAACGAGGTTATTAACCTTAATGCTTCTAAAACGAAACTGAAATCTGTCTTACATTTTTATTAATCCGTGCATCGAATATTGCGGTTGCATCTGGTGTAGTGCTTCCATTTTAAACAAAGATATTCGTAAAAAAAGAAAAGTAGAATCTGCAATGTTATTGGTCCTCACCTGCTACCTGAGCTTCAATATGTTCTCCACTGCTGCAGCGTTACTTCCCTTTGCATTTTCATTACATATTTTCATTGTTATTGAGCTTTTGGTAACTTGACTTTACGCATCTAAGGGCAGTATTAGACTGGCAGCTAGGTTTCATACTTTCGCCAGCGAAATTGCTAGTTGCAACCGTGTGTTATGTGCTAATAGATTCTTTCTACTTTCGTGTTGACTACGATGTTCAGAAATTTAAGTGCAATGTTTATCGTCATATACTTTTTTCCTTGAATACTGTTTTCTTCTCTTTCATTCAGTCCCTGTAACATCTTGCTTCCTTGTGATCATATTGCTTTACTTGCGATGAAATGATTTTAAAAAAGGCATTCATCATTATAGTTAACTATCCAATCAGATGTTGTCTCTAGATAATTTTTCACGCCAGTTCTGATTGTTTTATACGTCAACGTAAGATGAATTAAACCTTTGACGCCATTAATTCTGACAATCTAAAGAAATCAACACCCGCCTTCAGCAAGATTCTTAATTTGGAATCCAATTCCTTTAATTCCGTCTACTTGCACAGTATATTCTTCTTCTATGTGCCATTATCCTTCAATCGATCATCGTTCTTCACATGTCCTTGTCACCACCGAGCAGATCCTGAATGTTCATCTAACGCGAAGAGCGGGTGTTATCTTAGATAGGCCCTGTGCTCTGAGCGCCTGATGGTATTTAAACTCAACCCAACAGTTGTAAAACTCGTACATACGATTTATCGCTAAAGATTCAGACAAAAATGGTTGGTTTCTTGTAGCTCTCCAGCAAGTCCTTGAGTCTTCCTGCTATCTTCTACGTTTACAAGAGCTAGATGAGTCCGAAAATAGAATAGCGCTGCTATATTTTGGCAGGAGCTACCCAGTCTTCACCTTCCAGTCCGGAAAGTGTCCAAAAGCCTCTCTGCGTCCTGTTGGGTGATGCATCATTTTACACCCTACAGCTCCTTTCGGCACAGACAAAATGTCGCAAACCTATCACTGCTCTATCCCTATGTCCATCGAAAGTGTCCAGACGAAATATATTCCTTAGATCCACCAGTTCTAACCTGCACTACTAACACCCTCATGTCACGCACATTGTAGCGTACCAGACTGATTCCCTTCGTATTCCATTGGTGAGATGTAAGCCCAACTAGCTCAGCTTCTTCTCTCGAACCGCTGCCAAGATGATTCTTCCCCAATAACTACAATTTTAACCTGGTCAAATCTAGGGTTAACCTGTAGGAGAGCAACTCAATTGACATTATTGCTTTCGGGTTTCCTCTGACATGAAGAGCAATGATTATATTGAATCAATTGCTAAATCTGCTGCTAGGAATCTTGTCATTTTGATAATTTCTCTCGCTAAAATCTGTCTTGCACTTTTATAATTTTAGCATTCGTCCATGCATCGAATATTTGTCTGGAGCATCCGTTTTATATACAGATATTCTTGAAAAACATCTGCATAATTAACGGTCCTGACCTGCTATTTCAGCTTCAATGGATTCTCACCTGCCGTAGTGTAGCTTCCCTTTGTGTCTTCACTAACTATTTTCATTGTTATCATTATTCGTTATCTTCCCCACACATACCCGTGCCTCTTAATCTGGAACCTTCTACTGCGAGTGAGTCTTGAATTTTGTACAGGTTGAATATCATTGTGAAAAAAAAAGCTCTAAGTGAGGCCTGTCTTTGTCATATCAGCCCTAATCCCTGTTCTGCAAACCCCTTGCTTACACTTGTTATGCAGGTTATGCTCTCTTTTCTTCTGTCGTTCTTACCTTCTTTTGTCCTTCTTTCTTCATCAGGATCCCTTTCAGAACAAACATTTCAAGTAGTTCGTAGGCCACCAGTTCGTACTGCCAGTTACAGCTTGAGATGTTGAGATGTACACAGGTTTTGAAGGAGAAAATATCGATGGGATGAGCCGATCTATTTACCCGACATAACAGAATTTGACCCTCGTGACATCTAACAACACACTAACACCGATTAAGCGAAACCCTAAATAAAACAACTAAATATATGGAAAACAGGATTCGAGTTCTCCTTTCTCGACATGTTTTTTGTTTTCATCTTCGTTTTCTTTTTCTTTGCATTTGGCCTTTCCCAGTTCTTGTTATATGCCATTATTGATTGATTCGTTTTATTTATCATCCCTTCGCAGTTTTTTTTGTAAGTCCAAAAATATTTTTCGATTTTAAGGATTTTTTAAATAATAAGAATGTAGTGATACAAGTCTTACTAATTAACCCATAGCTGGGTATATTCATAACTTTCCTAAGTGTATTTGCGCGTAATTGAATATAAAGAATACAATTGAAATTCTAACTTGGCTCTGCAATTAACAATTCTGAGCTATTGTCCATTATACCCCCTCAACTTACATATTTACAGCACCTGGCATTCCGAAGTGAACACCCATCAAAATACTAACCAGGGTCGACGTTTCTTAACGTCAGTAATCGTATTGCTGCATACTGAGGCGAACGAGAAAAGAGACATAATGAGAGGTAGTCATTGTCCGGGAGTTGGAAATCGGGTTTAGGGCCCCGTTTTATTTTTGCACTAACATGGGAAATAGAAGGAGTATAGTTTAATCCCGTGTGTTAAATAAATAATCATAGATGTGTCCATTCGAAACTATAAGCATATTACTGAATGCTCAGGTAGTCGACGGAGGCCGAAGAGTACAACAATCGAACTGTTGGGGCTATAACACCACAATGAGAACAACTATTTGAATGAAACGCTATATAAAAAGACAACAATGTTGACTACAGCGTTTATTAAACTGCTCCCAATCCAAGTATTATAGATACATTTATTCCCAGTTTTAGTTTTCCAACGAAGCTCTGATAAAATTTTATGGATTTAAAAAAAGTTAGAATGCTAAAAAAAATATGGTGTGGCTGATGGAGAAATTACAGTAAAAAATCGGACGTCCCCAAAGATGGTTTCAAAAATTTCCTGCAGTTGATTTCTCACTGAGCCATGCTCCAGAGTCGTATAGCCCAGTGGATGTTAATAGTCTTCACACTATGATGTTAATACACTTTACAATAGCATATATATATATATATATATATATATATATATATATATATATATATATATATATATATATATATATATATATATATATATATAAAGAACAGCATGATATATAATCCGGCATTCTTATTGGTATTTTGATTTTTTACAAAATAGTGATCAATGTAAATTTACAGAGCATTAATATTATAAGTTAAATGATTTAAAATATGGTTTATTCGCCACATAGTATTAACCACGTTTCAAAAATGGAAGCATGTTGAATACTGTGTAGCGAAAAAAAACATATTTTAAATCAGTTAATTTAAAATATAGATAGATAGATAGATAGATAGATAGATAGATAGATAGATAGATAGATAGATAGATATACAGTAAGGTTCACCCTGTACAATG
>OZ010571.1:97520578-97548078 GCA_963932145.1 Acanthosepion lycidas
CTATTCATTATTCTGATATTAGGTTGGTGCAAAAATAATGATGTAATAATGTCGTTTTTGACGTTAAAAAATACGTCAAAAAACGACATTATTACGTCATTATTTTTGCACCAATCTAATATCTTTCCTGAATATATCAAGGTAGCAGTTCTTGAAGTATCTTTTCTATTTTCTCTTTTCTGAGAAGCCCACGATGAATAAGAATATATTAATGTTCATTAGTTTTGTTTTATTCGGTTTTCTCGCATATCTTCATATTTTTCAACTTACCATATAGAGCCATCTTGATATTTTCTAAAAATATTTCTTAATTCAATTTCAAATATTTTCAAAATCCTATATTACTTCTTATTTATATAAGTGTTTTTTTTTTTGTTTTGTTTTTTTATAACAGATACGCTTGTTTGATTTGCCACCCCTGTTGATTTCTCCGTGTGTGTATTTTTTGTTCGGTTTTGTTTTTATTAAATAAAGCTAGCAGATACAGATTCGAGTAATTCCAACGAAAGCTTTGCATTTAAGTCGGTAACTGATTTTTATGACGGCCTCGTGTGACCTAATCGATAAGGGCGTGCATTGGAGAGATAGAGGTTCGATTCCTTTTGAGAGATACAGTTATCATTGCTAAGACTAGCCAATCTAAGTACTAGATCTATCTACTTTCTTCGAAAGGAATTTTAATTTTGCCCATCCCCGTACTAGTCTATATTTTTCATGTTGACTGTCCGATGAAACTTGCACACATTTGCATCTCATTCGTTTGAAAACTCTATCAAGATGGATTTACTATGGTATTCCGGTATGTCATCACTGTAGTATTTATTATTCAGTAATTCGCTATCAGACTGATAGCATCTCTGTTGCAATCGCATCGAGTTCTGATGTTATCTATCTCTTAAATGTCCATCTAAGCGCAGACTTTAGTATTTTCTGTCTTCTATATTTTTGTGTATTGTAGGTTTTTCTTCTTCATTGTGGAAGAGTTCTCCGATGGAGTTACCCATCTTTAAAGTATCATTTTTTCTATTATGAGCGTTAACCTTTTCAGTTTTTCGTGCATCCTGAAATTGATTGGTTGAGGCGGCCTGTTTAATAAAGAGACAGACGACAGAGAATTAAGAACCAGTTAACATTCTCAGATATCAAATTTTTCGTTTCGCAATTGTTTTTGTCATGAATTATTTGTTTAAAAATTATAAAACTTATTATTAAATGATTTTGTTATTAACATGCCTATTTCAATATCCTAATCGAATTAATTTTATGGTTAGAATTAATTTTATTCTACTTATAATCGTGCTGCTAGCATTTAATATTTTCATTACTTTTTATTTAATTTTCTGTCTTGTAATTATTGTTGTATTTTCATTTTAAAAATTGCTGCAAATTGAAATTCTAATCTTATTCATTAATTTGTTTATTTGCACGTTGCTTGCCTTTGCTTGAAATAATTAATCAGACATTTTATGAGTTTTTATTTTAGATGATTCTCATTTTTTATTCAGTTTCAATACAGAGGTGAAAGTGGGCAGTCTTCATCTTGATAATTAAGAAAATGTTCGTAATCATACAGAAACTGTTTGTTTGTCGAGAAAAGGTAATACGATTTCGTAATGGAAAAGGGCCCCGTTAAAATAAAAGGAAAAGCAATGATAGCATATAACTCTTTCGATTTAATGTAAATAGTTGTCAGCATCTTGAGAAATTTAAACTCATTAACTTTCGACCTCGTTTTAATTGAACTCTCTCGAAGATAATTGGTCAAGATAAACCGTTAAACATTCCGATAATGTCTTCTTTTTTTTACGGAAAGAACTCTGATTCTTTCAAGAGAATAGCAATAGTACAAAGCAATTAGCTGTGATTGAAAACTGGAACTATTTAACAAACTTAGATTTAAAACTTAATTTTCCGTCAAGTACGACCGGAAATTCTAACCAATCAAATAAAATAATTTGAAAAATTTAAATGAATGCAGTTGCTTCATAGATATTTCAATTTTTACTAAAAGGCATATATTTGATATTAACTTCAATTTATAATTCCTTTTTTTGCGCAGTGTTAATTTTAATAGGCAAATTATTGGCTGGCCAAGATGGTGGTCATAAGATCGCCGTCAAATTCTATGAAGAATTCATGGCTATAAAAAAAATCATCCAAAAAGATCGTTAGCATTACATTGTTACAGCTGCCATATTCACGGGAATTTCTAAGCTACATATATTTTTATTTATTGATCTACACAGTAGATACTGATTAAAATAAAAAAAAATGAATATATATAAAAAGGAAACATGAAACGCACAGGCAAAAAATGTTTATATAAGTTCTGAATAATAAAACGTCTCATTATTAGTTTGAAATGTCTGAAGATTTCTTGCTGGAAAATATTCTACTATCAGCCAGGCCAGTTATGTTTAATGGCGATCAAATGAAAATGTTCCTTGAAAATAATTAACGTTACATTATGCGGGAATTAGCAAATATAGTCACAATATCCAAATCTTGAAACTGAGTATGTGGCTTCCACATATGTTAAATTAAAAGATATACCGGGTTGTTATTTTCGTGTACGAATTAAAAGTTAAAAGTCAAAAGAATGCAACAAATGAGGCAAACAAAATTAGAAAAATAAAATCGTACCCTGTTGTACAGTGCTTTATACAATACGTAATCATTAGTCAACTTCTTGCCCGTCATTTGGTTTACTTATGACATCTGCTTCCAATTAGAACAATTAAAGGTAGTAATCGATTAAAAATGCGTCTGTCCGCATTTATTAGGTTGGTGCAAAAATAATGACGTAATAATGTCGTTTTTTGACGTATTTTTAACGTCACGAAACGACATTATTACGTCATTATTTTTGCACCAACATAATAGTTAATGAATAAAAGATTCCCTATTAATAATGTGATAACATATTTTAATCTTACAGGGTAATTTTCAGTAATGTAGAGATATTAAAATAATCCATACATTTAATGGAAGAAAATCGGCTGCATACGGTTAGAAAATTAATTCAGTAAGTGAACAAAAGTTGAAGATCACGTTATGAAAGTGTGCGTCTTGGCATCGGATTTATTTAACCTAAACAGCAGAGGGATATGAAGTCCTAACGACATAAGATATGCAGATGACGCCGTGTTGATTACAGGCAGAGAAAGAAATAATGAATCGTACGTCTTATGATTTGAAAGACACGTTAAAAATTGGTGTGTCTTCGTGTTGGATTTATTTAACCTAAACTGGCGAGCAACCCGAAGTCCTTACAGGCTTAATTATTGGTAGACAGCATCGTAACAACATCAAATATGCAGAAGGCACAGTGTCCATGGCAGGAAGAGATACAAAGCTGCAAGATTTTCTACAAAAGACAGTAAAGGAAAGCGAAATCAAATAACTAACCATCATTATGCATTTGTTTTAATTATATATTTTACTTATTCTCAAAATGACGGTGACGATAAAAGCTTTATCAGCCGCAACTGTTTCACTGTTATTTGCTTAAGGTGCACATCGATTTCTAACTTTATCGATAATCGAATAAATGCTTACTCTTCTAATATATTTAGAGGTCATTTAATTGATTTCTGTCTAGATTTTTTTTTCTTGTTTCACTTTATGAGGTAATAAGCAAGTATGGCATTTGGGAAACATTAAATTCTCGTTCCGATGTGACAAAATTAGGTTTATAGAAATAAAATAAAAATTGAATCAATATTAAATAGGAAAATGACCAAGATTAATTCCGTGTTGAAATAATCCAGGTTGCTCGATAAGAAAATAATGTCAAAATATCAACTAAAGCTCCACCTTTGGGATTTCTTAGTGAGAATTAAAAGGAATGTGGTAATGTTTTACATGATCTTAGAACGACAACAAAACCTTATATTTCTTCAGTATCTCTCTATATTTCTGAGATGATTTGTTATGTACACTATTTACATTATTCGGACTATTGTTCTCATATTTGTTAACATATTTATCACAACGTTGTACGCTCCGGCCTTCTTCAGTTGGTTGGAATGTGGAACTGAACCCTGTATTTCGCTCGCTGGCGTAGACTGTTCTAGTACGCTTTTTATATTGAAAAGTTAAATAAATCGAAACGAATTGCCGGTCATATACTACCTTGAATAAATTATATAATATTTATTTTATATGATTCCGTTATTTCAAAGGTTTAAAGAAAGAGTCACACTTTCGTGAGGTTTCTATTCATTCTGAATATGCAGAATTAGCATAAACGCCGAGAAATCAGTCGCGCTATTAGGTTGGTGTAAAAATAAAGTCGTTTTCTCACATATGTTACTATGTGAGAAAACGACATTATTTTTGCACCAACCTAATATAAAAATATGTTCCCTGTTGCGTAAGTCTTTTATTATATGACCTTATTTATTGGCCTTGTGCCACAATTTGTACTTTTTGTTCAAATAAATACCAGTCTTTTATTATATGATATGTAACTTCACGACGTGGACGATCATGCTTCTTCTCATCTTCCTATCTTTTCTTTGTTTCCTCTAAGTAACCTTTGACTATTTACTTTGCCTCTTTGTCTCTCTTCTGACGTCCCTTCAAATACGATAAGTAGTCTACTTTCTATATCCACATGTTTTTTCTTGAGTTCATTATACCTGTGAATGTTAAATTCTACAGGTCATCTTTCCTCATTATGGACCCCCAAAATATCAATTGTCTCTTTCTGATTGTAAGTATACGTTTTGTTTTAGTTCTTGCTTTCCTGAAAACGTCTACATTTCTCACACATTCTGTTCCTGATTGGGCACCTCGACGTGGTGTAATTGTTAGAAAGCTTGTCTTGCTAGATCAGTTACGACTGAGGAGCGAGTTCGATTCTCACTGGGTTCCCCCTACTTTCGGCCTTGTGCTGCATCTAAGCCGGGCTTAGAAAATCACTATTCTGTCACTGATTAACCCAGAATTAGATTAAATCACATTCCTTATCGCAATAAAAGTTCTCCTATGTGTAAAAGATAAGTCAATATTTTTAACATGGGCTCAATAAAGAGCTTAAACCCAAATTTTCGATTAAATGATCTAAAGTTTTCTAGACAGAATGAAATCTGGATTTAATTAGTTTGAAATGAATTCCCCCTTGGGTAAATTCACACTCATATGTTTCTTGTCATTCGGAATGGTAAGGACAATATAAGCCTTTTACCTTTGTTTGATTTGATTTCACTGGTTCGCTTTCTACGGCTTTGTGACACTTTACAGGTTATTTAAAGTCAGAAATATTTTTGGATTTTAAGAATTGTTTGTTTGAAATAATAATAATTAAATGATATAAGTTTTACTAAGCAACAAATAATAGCTTGATGGGAAAGTCGTGAATTCATACTGATACCATGGTTATTTACGCCTAACTCGATGTAACGAAATTGTCTGGAATTGCAACTCGGCTCTCCGATTAATAATTCCGATCCATCACACCGTACGCATATCCAAGCTTTCAACACCTGGTATTCCTAAACGGCCACTCATTTAGATACTGACATCGATAGTCGTTGCTTAACTTCAATGATCGTACGGCCATATCATGTGTTTCAGCTTGATATGGCCGTAAGACTTTTTTTTCCTTTTGTAATAACATTCTGCATTCATTGACCATTATTCTAGACGACCGACAGATAATTGGATTTATTGGTAAGTACAATTTTCACAAACTGCAAACAAAATACTCTCCCGAAATCTGAAACGTGTGATTTATGACTGATGCTTGCCGTTCACACAACAAACTAATTGCTCTGACAGAATCTCATCTTTTTTTTTTTTTCTTTTCCATACCGCCAGTGTTCTGCGTAATATTTTCATAGTGTTTTTCTATAAACCCATGTTTGTGTTTATTCATGTTTCTGTAGCCGTTGCTACCTTAGGGCCGACAAAACAAATCGTAGCTATGACACACCCTGCACACACACACATACACATACACACACGCACATATACACATACACACAAATATTCACATACATACGCACACATGCACACACACACACACACACACATATAGATAGATAGATAGATAGATAGATAGATAGATAGATAGATACTGTGTATATTTAGGAAGCATATTTTCATTGAAAAAGATTTAGACATATCCTGTCGATTAGTTTTCTTTGTGAGCCTTTCAAGTTCGCGGATTAATTTCTTGCTAGCCTTGAAAAATTGATTAAGAAAAATACGAAAATTTTCTTTCAAATGTTTTTTTTTTTATTTTCAAAAGTACTTTCAACCTCATCTGAGATCATCTTCAGGAGGAATTGCAAAACATTTCAACTTTCGTTTTTTTATGATATGTCTAAATTATTTTATCAAACCTGTGTGAATATATATATATATATATATATATATATATATATATATATATATATATATATATATATATATATATATATATATATATAACTGTAGGAGAGATATATAAACAGAAAAAAGATCATTTTCTCTTACTCTATTCATCACTATATATTGTGGAACCTCTGTTCAGAAGCCCAAATGTTTTGCTACGAACAAATTGGTGGAAACTACGCACAAATGATAATAATAATAATAATAATAATAATGATAATAATAATAATAATAATAATAATAATAATTTTCATGGTTAAATTCAGCCTAAATGTACGTCAATACTCTTATCTGTGTGCATGGTATAGCTTTGCGCCTAAACTGATTACGTATTTTCCATCAACGCTAATAGTTGCTGTTCGAGGCCAGATAATAGCTACGAAGTTGAATGGCTCTTTTCAAAGCATCCGGGTCCCTGCATATAAAATATTTGTTGATGATTTGGACAAAGATAAACTCGTTAATACGTTCCGTCTCATTACAGGACGATAAATCATTTTATTGTCTCAAGCCATTGTTAGTGAATCTCAAATTTGGTGCCTTTTGAATTTACGTTCAGGCGCAAAATTAGCAGTATAACTGGACAATAAATTGCCTGTTTACATTTATAAATGTCTTGTTTTGAGTGTTAGGACTGGGGATATTAGATTAGGCTCTCTAAGTTCCGCGCGAAAGATATTTCAGAGCAAATTGAAGATAAAGATGTTGCTCATAATACACAAGATATCAAGGTTTTAATACGATTCCTTTTAGAAAATCTGAAACCTTCTTTAAATGGCATCGCTTGACGTAAAAACCAAAGAATATGTGCGCTTAATGTAAAAGTTATTGGCAGTGGAATTGGAATCGGTGAAATTAGTCCAATTAGTGGTTTAATCTGTTGCGTTTACTTTCTTACTAATGACTTTTCTTTTGCATCTATTATTGACTAAATTGCAAGTTAAGCTGGGTCTTCGTGCATTGGCTGAGAACCAGTCTAAAAGAAAAAAACTGAATTCAAAATCATAAAGAAAGAATTCCATCGCAATTCACTGATAAATCTGTTGCTTCTCCCTTCATCTCAGGATGAAATAGAAGTGTATGTTGGGCTCTCTAGCCGGCAGTGTAAACTTCTTTGAGAGAAAGTAATGCTACTACCAAAAGCATGGAGAATAATCAACGAGATGCATTTTTATTCTTATATGACAATAAAACAAATCTTATTAAATAATGTATTAGGTTGGTGCAAAAATAATGACGTAATAATGTCGTTTTTTGACGTATTTTTAACGTCAAAATACGACATTATTACGTCATTATTTTTTGCACCAACCTAATAGCAAAACACTATATAGTTCTCTGTGTAAAGTACTATTTAAAATAGACGAAGCTATCATCATACCACTTAAATAAACTGCATTTCAACACAGTATAAGATATTTTCAGATATATTCCAAATGAGCATAAATTAGTTATAACGGGTAAAAAAGAGTTGTTTTATGTTGCTGTTAAACTATGTAAAATAGTTAAATATCTGGCGTCAATTATGCGATGCACGTATATTTAAATTTGAAATGTAAAATTCTAAGAATGCAAGGATGTATTAAACAATGCTTTGATTATGATTCAGATAATATTTAGCTTTTTATAATATCCAAGACGACCGAAAGAACTATAAGAAAACGGACAAAAACCTGAATTTTAAGTAGTTTATTTTTAATTGCATATGCCACAACTTATTAGAAAATTGGAGTAATAGCATAAAAATTAAAGAAAAATACCCTGTCGGTTAAATTTAATAAAATTTTTAAGTTTCTTTTTTTTTTTCAGAATAAATATAGACTATTCTTTTTCTACTTCTTTTTTCTTATTCATCATCTTCTTCTTCTAATTATTATTATTATTATTATTATTATTATTATTATTATTATTATTATTATTATTATTATTGATGAAAATGGGTCAGAATTTTGGCTCATATGGCACGGATAATATTAGCAGTGCCTTTATAAGGAAATGTTCGGCATTCATTGACCGAGCAGCCAGGGCTACTTTTGTGGTCATTTATAAAATCTTTCTTTTCAAAGAATTTTTTCTGGAGACAGATATAAAAAGTATGGTCATAGAAATGAATAATCCAATCTATAACGCGGTTTCCCGCCTAGGACAATATTTAGGCCAGGTGATACTCCATTTTGTGCACAATCTCTATATAGAAGATACAGGAGACTAACAGTGTTGATTTGTGTCAATGCTGAGCCTTCTTCACCCTTCTATATAGAAATTTTAATGGTAATATTCGCCGTCTAAGAAAGCTTAAGATTTTACTGACCGAGAAGCCAATGCTACAGTCCGTTGAAATTTTTAAAATCTTTCTATTAAAATAATTTCTCAGGAAAATAGATTTCTCATCATTCTAAATTCCTATCCATCTTTGCAGAAATAAAAAATGTGTATCATTCCATTAGTTCCTCCACAAAAATCATTAATTTGTTGCTTTCAGTTATTGCTGTGACCAAGTAAATGGTTAAAGAAACAAACAAATGTTACAGATATATCATATATTAATCAGAAGAGTATTACACGATTAGTGAGTGTCACTCGGTTGACCCAGCGTTCAATCTAATCGAATGTAATATTTACCAGTCTCCCCACGAGGTATTATGTGACACAACACCGAGTTTAATGTGGGGCAATCCGAGCCCGTAGTCTCGGCCAAAAATCCCCCATAGACTCTGTATAAAACGGGGTCGGGTAGCTGTTTCTTGAAACGAGACTCTGCCTTTCGACATAGCCTCGTCTGGGGATCCTCTCTGCCCGGAGGCAGAGAGTTTGACCAGCGCAGCCAAACAGATCTATTCGACTGTTAATATTTAATAGCCCACACCCCCACGAGAGATGTATGTGGCACAAGGCCGAGTTTACTGTGGGTTCTCCGAGCCCGTAGGCTAGGCCAAAATATTCCTGTAGAACACGCATAAGCGGGTCTGTCTACCTCTCCGGACGAAACTTTGCCCTTCGGCAAAGCTTTGTCCGGGTTCCTCTCTGCCCCAAGGCAGATAGTTCGACAGCAGCTGCGAACACTCACTGCTCGGTAGAACAATCTCTTCGACTGTTATATTTAACAGTCCCCACCATCTAACGAGGGATGTATGTGGCAGAAGGCCGAGTTTACCAGGGGTTCTCCGAGCCCGTAGGCTCGGCCAAAATTATTCCCTTAGAACCCGCATAAACGGGTTCAGGGCTTGTCTTCCTCCCCGGACGAAACTTTGCCCTTCGGCAAAGCCTCGACCAGTTTCCTCTCTACTCGAGGCAGAGAGTTCAACAGATGAACAATCTATTCGATTGTTAATATTTAACAGCCCCCCCCACGATAGATGGATGTGGTACAAGGCCGAGTTTACCGTAGGTTTTCCCAGCTAGTAGGCTCGGCCAAAGATATTCACTTAGAACCTGTATAAACGGGTACAAGGCCTACCTGGAGGAAACTTTAATCTGCGGAAGAAGCCTCGGCCGGGTTCCTCTCTGTCAACATTTACGAACAGTCTGGTCGACTGATAATATTTAACGATCCCCCCCACGAGGCATGTATGTGGCACAAGGCCGAGTTTACCGTGGGTTGTCTGAGCCCGTAGGCTCGGAAAAAATATTCCCTTTGAACCCGTATAAACAGGTTCAGGGCCCGTTTACCTCCCCTGACGAAACTTTGCCCTGCATCAAAGCCTCGTCCGAGTTCCTCTCCGCTCGAGACAGAGAGTTCGACAGAAATGAACAGTCTGGTCGACTGATAATATTTAACAGTCCCCCACGAGTGGTGTATGTTGCACAAGTCCGCTTTATTGTGGTTACTCCGAGCCCATAGGCTTGGCCAAAAATGTTCCCTTTGAAGCCGCCTAAACGGGTTCAGGGCCCGTCTACCTCCCCGTACGAAACTTTTCCATGCGGCAAAGCTTCGTCCGAGTTCCATTCTGCCGAGGCAGAGAGTTCGACAGAAATGTACAGTCTAGTCGACTGCTATATTTAACAGACCCTCCACAAGGAATATATGTGACACAAGGCCGAGTTTAACGTGTGTTTCTCTGAGCCCGTAGGCTCGGCCAAAAATATTCCTTTTGAACCCGACTAGACGGGTTCAAGGCTTGTCTACCCCCCCCCCAGACGAAACTTTGCCCTTCGGCAAAGCTTCGTCCGTGTTCCTCTCTGCTGGGGCGGAGAGCTTGACAGTCATGTACAGTCTGGTCGACTGCTCCCCAAAGTCCTTCTCTTCTTGCTAATCTCATAGCAGACGGAAGAGTCCAACATACACTCTTTAGAGGGAGAACACCACTACAGTTATCTTTTCATATACCCACGCAAACTCATCTAAAATTCTAGTGTGTGGAATTTTTCTACTGTATTTTCTGTATATCCATTATTGAAGCTTGCGGACCGACGTTACATAAGCACACACTACTGTGCCGAATAGCAAAAACCATATCGTATTCTTCTTCTTCTTCTTCTTCTTCTTCTTCTTCTTCTTCTTCTTCTTCTTCGTGCCGTGCCTCCACAGGTCATGTACGATCATGTCTCTTCACAAGAGCCTGTTTTCTGTAGATTTTACTAATTTTTGCTTTTCGCTGTCTTTCCTAATCTTTGTTCTAACCATTCAACTGGTTAGGTAGGTTACTGATTTTCTCTGTCTCCCGAATGTTCAATATGTCCTTTGTGTGCCATATTTTCTATGCACTCTTTGCTTATTACATGCTTTAGAAATTTCAACTAGATCTCACTGATATTAAATGTGTATCCATTTTGTTTCCATTTTCTCTAAAACTTCGTCGTTGCTCATGATCAGTCCATGTTATCTCCAGCATCCCAGTAAAACCACATGTCTGTTACTTCAAGGCTCTTGTCTAGCAGTCATTACCATTTAGCCGGACCTATATGACACTACAGTTTTCTTTTGTTTCTAGAGGAATATTCCTGGTCCTTAATACCTTGCGCAACTTTCAACAGCATCAGCAACTAAAATGGATGTCAGATGAAACTCGAAGGGAGTCGACGTAATCAAAATCTTAATGTTCCTCATTGCTTGAGAGAAAAATCTAGGAAGGAAGCCGCCATTAATACCGGCAATAGCGATTAAAGTGGACTTCTTAAACGTATTTTCATGAAAACTTTTTTGAGTTAAGGATTTTTTAAATTTCATTCGAAAGTGGCACTGGCTGTGTGGTCAATGAATAACGAATGCTTTATCATAAGGAAGAAATGGCTTTTAAATTTTCACGCCTCCAGAACGAAACCACTATCTTCTAATCAATTTAGAGAATCGTTTTTGCCCTTCATCAGCATGGCTGATGCTAACCTCCAGAATACAAACTCATTGTATCTTCTTGATCTCACGTTTTCTTCTGGCTTGAAGGAGAGTTATTATATTGAATCAATTGCTAAGTCTGTTGCAATGAAGTTTGGTATCGTGCCAGGCAGTTTTTCTCGTATAAACCAATCTTGTACATTTATAAATCTACAATTCTTCTTTACCTGCTATATCTGGCGTGGGTCTCTGTTAATATATCTCCAAATTTTCAAAATCCAAAGAAGCGTCTATAATGTTATCGATCCTGAAGTGGCATTTCGATTTCAGTTGCTTTCCCATCACCGTGACGAGGGCTCCCTCTGTCTTTTCTATAAATATTTTTATGGCAGTGGTTCTAATGAACTGTCCTCGTTGGTATAATAAAAGTTTTGATATGTTTTTATAATATTTCCTATCCGATACATAATGCATTACATAATCAAATTTCATAGTGCGATTTTTTTCCATAGCAGGCTGTTTCTTCAGATTGTATTTAACATCTAGCAAGAGAAGACAACCCACCAAGTCTCGACACGCTTGGTTGTAATTACTTAAACATCAAAGCTTCTTTCTTTTTCGTTATTTTCTTCTTTATTTTCCATTCATTTCTTCTGTTCAATTTTATAATTCATTTACGTTGATTTTCTTCGTAATTTCACCGTGCACCTGTGCAGCAATCTCGTCGTAACTGGGTGCGTAATTTCATTACAAAAGTTTGCTTGTCTAGAAATGGAGACGTGTAAGGTAGATTGTGTTCGTTTATTTTTATTCGCTTCGTATAATGGACTGACCGGCTGTTAGAGCCAATGTTTAAGATTAAATATGATTTAACATTAATTTCAAACCTGAACTTGACAGCATTGTTTGTTACGTTCGCTCGCCAGGGCGAACGAAAGTAAGAACGTAAGGAAACGTATGTATGCAAGTTTACCCACAATTCTGCACAGGAAAACAAATTGCACTTTTATATAAACATGAACAGACTGTTTACGTCCTATGAATAATAAATATTATAAGCCTAATTATATATATGTGCGACATGGATATATATCACATAGATAGATAGATAGATAGATAGATAGATAGATAGATAGATAGATACTAAAATATACATCAAATTATCTTCGGTTGTTTCTGAGAGTTTATTTATAATTCTAATTGTAAAGGATTTTTTAGATAGATATGATCAGAAATATACAGAAGGTTTGATTAATATGAAAAGACCGCAATAGATAGATAGATAGATAGATAGATAGATATGCACCAATTTATCTTGGGTTGTTTATGATAGTATATTTATAATTTTAATTGTATCAGATTTTTTTTTTTACTTTTGTATGTATGTATATATATATATATATATATATATATATATATATATATATATATATATATATATATATATATATTGAGCAAGTAATTTGACTAAGTGGAGAAGACTTCCCCCAAAAAATAGACACGACATTTTCATACGCTACCAGCTATATTTGACAGCTTAAGTGAAACGCTTGCATTATTGTCATTAGATTGATATTCATTTCTGTTTATTTTCTTCATTGCTCTGCTATCAATGATATTTTTTAAATACTCGCAATGAGAGCCGAGAAAATAATTTGAATAATGTCTCTCTATGAAAGACGTGTCAGGCAATATATTCAATATCACAAGTTGTATCAATTTAATAGGAGAAGATAGGTTAGCCCATCGTTCGAGATCGGACTCCCGGTCTTCTGAAGAGGAACAGTGGCTTATTCCTTTTTAAAGATTGGGTTTCCCGTTCCTTCTTAAGTATTTTCCATTCAATTTCACTCCCAGTAAAACCCTTGTATCTTAGTGGCATTGTCGCCTTGTCTGGGGTGAACTATGCAGCTAGAATGACACAAAAAACACGCACACACATAGATAGATAGATAGATGTGGACAAAGTCAGATAGATAGATAGATAGATAGATAGATAGATAGATAGATAGATAGATAGATAACAAAAATCTACTCGCCCCGTTGAAATTATAAGACCTATCTGCCAATCTAGTACTACGCTTAAATGCGTGATATCGAGATATCGAAGAGAAAAGCCCATCTAAAAAATTATCATTAAAATATGTCGAAAAGACACAGGGAATGTACATTAAGTCGGTGAAAATGCTTTGGAAGCCGTGATAAGAGGTATGTGCGCGCATGAGTTCGTGTGTGTGTATGGCACAGCTATGAAGGAAATCCTCGCAATTTCTAACGTTTTGACATTTGGACAGATTCTGGAAATGAATGTTGAATGTCCTTTGGTGTCTTATCAAGTGATGATGTTGAATGGCATTCAACATCATCACTTGATAAGACACCAAAGGTGTATTTTTGTAGTGATTTTATAACATATTTATGTTATAATTTTTAAATATATATAAAAAAAAAAAAAAAAAAAATATATATATATATATATATATATATATATATATATATATATATATATATATATATATATACTAGCAGCATGGCCCGGCGTTGCCCGTGCTTGATTCAAAAATCGTATGACTCATTCAGCAATCGCTATCACATGACTTAAAGTATTTTTTTCTTTCCTTGCCTTTAAAGGAGTGCCCTTTTGCCGTGCTGATGTTGTTACATGCCTTACTTCTTGCCTATCTCACACTGCGAATTTTTTCTAAGCTCTATACTAAACATTAAATCTGTTACGAAAAAAGAACTAAACAAAATGAACACAAAACGATCAGCTTTAAAAAAGGACTCGTAACTGGAAAAACCGAATGAAAAAAGAATGTTAACAACAAATACTTTTTCACATCCAACCCAATTCTGCGGAATCAGAATCAACGTTGAGGTTAAGCAAGCGAATGAGCCAACTGGAGTAAAGTGCCATGCAGATTTACATTTTTTCCACTTGTGACGAATGCAGCGATCAATTTTTTTTTTTTTTTGCATGCTAGCATGCTAATTAGCATTCGTGTCAGTCAGCTGTTGGTTCTCATGCTGGCCAATAGAATCTTCCTGCCTATTCGTGGCAGCCAGCTATTGGTCACTCTGGTCAGTACAAAATGGCCGCAAACTACATGAAAAGTGCCGTAGAAGCATGAAAAAATCGATTATGAAGTCCTCACCCGTTGTTCCTGTCTTTAAGAACTCTGGAGACCCTTCTGGCCCTTCTCTCCTACTCTTCTTCGGTAAAGTCTTTGAAGCTTTAATCAAATGCCGAAGTGGTTATGCACCTTCATCCCATAATCTGCTCTCCGACAAGCAATATGGTTTCTGCTTTGCCCGTTCTACTGCTGATGTGCTTACGGCCATAACTGAAATTGTTTACCAAAGCACTTTGTAATAACGGAGAATCACGTGCCGTGGCTCTTGATATCCCCAAAGCATTTGATAGGGTTTGGCATGCCGGTCTTCTTCGCGAGCTTACGGCTTATGGAATTACAGGAATTACAGGTCGATTGTTCGACTTAATACAATCATTCCTGTGGAACCGTACATTGAATTTCGTTCTCAACGGATTCTCCTCCAGCTCCTATTCTGTGAACGCAGGTGTTCCCCAAGGCTCTATCCTAGGCCCTACTCAGTTCCTTATCTTCATTAATGATCTTCCTGATGTCATATGTTCCCAAGTAGGCATGTATGCGGACGACACTACCATTTACTCCTGCCTCCAAAACAAATCTAGTGTCGCTGACAAAACTAACCAGGCTCATTTTATCTTTCAGCCCATTCTGCTCCAATTCTTGAACTATTTAGGTGATACCCTCTTCCTGTGGAATAATGCCAGCCCAAACAAAATTCTTGTTTTTCTTAAATTTTCAGAAACTTCAACTGTAGCGTTGCGACTGCACGCTCCAAAAGTTTGTATCCGTTAACAATAAAAAAAAAACATATTTCGATTCGAATTTAATTTTTTCGTCTCGGATGCTACCTGGATTTTACTAAAAACAAAATAATTCCCATGCCTGAGGATTACTGATTGTACAGTTGAAAGTACTTGCGTATTAAAAAAAGACCTTATACAGATTATAATTATTAAAAACAAGGTATATAACATTCATCGATTGATTTGTAGGTTAATGCAACTCTAAAATTTTCTTTGCGAAAGGATTTCGACATTTTATATCATTAACTTTACTAATCTACATTTTGTATGAATGATTCATTGTAATATATATATATATATATATATATATATATATATATATATATATATATATATATATATATATATATATATGTAAGCAAATATATGGATATAGATCTGACAGTATGAAGAAAAATATACGGAAAAAACAAACAAAAATCCTTATATGCAATTATGCTGTTTTAATGTTAATATAATGTCAACGTCAGACGTAAAATATTTTCATAATAAAAATATTAGGAGGATTTATGAAGCAGGCATAATATCCATCTCACGCACGGTGAATACTAGACCTGGCTTCTTTAGTATTTCCCCTTTTCTAGCAAGATTAATGCTCGACAAGCGTACATATAAATTTTAGATCAAAATAGAATTCTTTTCATTTTTCATTTTTCATTCAAAATACTCAGGTTTTAAGAATACGTTTTCACAGCGTCGCCCACGTGACGACAACGTGACCATGTTTAAACGTCAGCGTAAATGACCGTTCCGTATAGGATGCAGGTTCGAATCCTGTCCAAGGACGAATATTTTCTATGAAAATTTCTCGGACATTCAGGCCGGTAAATGTTATTTAATACTGTTTATTATAAACAGAGCATTTACTTAAATACTTGTATCTATAAAAAAAAAAAAAAAAAGAACGTTAAACATAAAAAATGTCTGTAATAAATAAATTGTCGGACTTTGTCCATTTCGTATTATATATATATAAACACGTTTCATTGAACATTTAGGACCCTTTCATATTCACAAACAAGCTCCTTAGTATCTTTTTAAAGGAAGAGAGAAAATTACCATGTTGATACATATTCCTTTATTCCGTGTACTTTCAACATTAGTACAATATCATCATTAGGTTGTATTTTTTCCCAGACAAAATTCTTGCGTTCGCCTGAAAGTTAAATATTTTTAACTGTGAAGTGAAAAACGCTAAGATTTTTTAAATATATTTTTTGCAATCTAGCCAAATTCATCTGTATTCTTTTTCCATCATCAGTCGTTATGAAATATCTCATACTGTGATAACAGAAAATCTGCTAAGACTGGTGAAACGTTGTAAGAATATATAAACGTGATATTTAGTTCGTTTTGCGTATAAGTGTATGACTATACATCTCTGTTCTTTTTAAGTTAACATAAATTTAAGTTAACTTAACTATCGGCCTAGTGATTGAGTGTCTTACTAAAGAGAATGTGCCTATGTGCTATAATAATTTGAAGTACGAAAAATAATGATGTCTACTCACATGTACATGCTAAATATAACATTTATAACAAGAAATAATACCAGATTTAAAAAACACATTAATTTCTTAGAATACACGTATACATATATATGTGTGTGTGTTTGTGCGTGTATGTGTGTGTGTGTGTGTTTACGTGTGTATGTGTGCGCACGCACACACACATATGCCCCCCATACAGAAATATGCAACTCAGGGGCGTAAACAAAATAGAAATTCTGTTGTATCTTGTTTTCCTTTGTATGTTCGTTCACAGACTGAGTCATTTTGAATGAAGATACCTTTAAATAATTGCCATGTTCCTTCAGGGCATAAATGATGACGGACTTCTGCCAATTCCCTGACCTTATCGTAAGTGTACTGACATATCTTCTTAAGGAACAATAGATGAGTTGTTTCCCGCTGTCCTCAACGCGATTTTGAAATCCTATTCCTAATGCTAGTCTGGCTACCACACAAGGTTGAAGATCCCTGTCTAAACAGTCAATTCACCCATAGAGCCACGAGAATAATTGCATCAACGCATTGTATCAGGCCATTAGTTTAAAAATGAACGCAACAGACCATATCGGAAGTTGAACTCGGATCAAGAATTAAATTTTCCGCGTTGACAGCCGTTAAGCTACCCGCACATACGACAGAAGATTGAGGGTAAGAAAATAAATCTCCATTTCGTTTTAAGCTTCACAGTAATTTCATCTATATCTATAATTCTCAAAATGTGTGTGTGATGTATGTATGTGTGTGTGTGTGCGTATGATCGGATGTTGTTTATGCGTTCCCACTGTTTTCAACCGATTACGATAATTTTTTTGTTTGATAGATAATTCTTCAGTGGCGGTTATGGGTCCAAATTGGCTTGAAAAAATTACAACGTTTAAGGTGAAAAATAGAAAAAAAAATGATTTCTTTACAATTTGCGCAAATATCAAAGGCAACATTTAATGTCAGTAAAAAACAGCGTACAATCAATTTAGAGAGTTGAAATCTAACGCAAGAGATTATTAGAATTATAAAAAAAAATTATATTATAATTAAAACTTATCGTATATTATTATTATGACGGTCCATGGAAGAGGTTTTATCTCAAGAATGAGAACGCAAAAACGGCCCTTTTCAGGGCCTCTCACATTCAAATTGCACAACCCCCTATTGGGGGATGTGCCTAAGTTGCACCCAATTCTTGTTACTAATATTGATTTTCGGATTGGCTGACTTTAAACTTAAACTGCTCCAACTGAACGGCAAAATTTCCTAATAATGAAACAACCGGTCAAAGATGTGTTATACTGCTAGTAAACCTATAAATTAGTCATGTTCTGAAATAGCCTCGTCGAAGGTCATTATTGCCCGTTTCCTTATAAGGAAACTTTCGGCATTCATTAACCGAGCAGCTAGTGGTACATTTCATTAGATTTTATAAAATCGTTCTATTAAGACAATTTTCCAGGAAAATAGGTTTCTCGAATC
The DNA here is from genome assembly GCA_963932145.1 of Acanthosepion lycidas. Classification (NCBI taxonomy): domain Eukaryota; kingdom Metazoa; phylum Mollusca; class Cephalopoda; order Sepiida; family Sepiidae; genus Acanthosepion; species Acanthosepion lycidas. The sequence continues at coordinate 97,539,126 of OZ010571.1, forward strand.
CAGTAAATATTACTCTTTGCTGCATTCATAGGGTTTCAACCTTTTGTTTGAATTAATTTGGAATGTCAACATCTTGATTATGTCATTATTTTCTCTTCGAGTTAGGTGTGTTACCTATTTTTGTTGTTGCTGCTGTTGAAAGCCTTCAAGTAATGTGGTTTCTCTGATCTTGTACAGTTCTTTGCCTGGGACTATAACTCTAGTCAACGAGGTACAAGTATGTTTCGTACTGAGACGGACACCCTTCAATTTCTCCAAGCCATATTTGGCCATCAACCCGAGTAAGCGGTCGCATACTGCCGACAGTTTAGCTATTTCTGAACGAGTTTGGCGCCATGAATGACTTCGATAGGAAAATCTCGATTTTACGATTCTATTTAAGTACATGGCTCCAGTTCTCAAGTTGCGGTATTGAGCGAAACAATCCCTAAAGCAATCTTTCCTATATTCAGTTTTGTTATCGTTTATACTAAATTTGTTATAAGTGATCTATACACCGAGGTATCTGAAGTGTATAATATTTACTAATTCAACATCTAGGATTTTTAAGAAGAACTCTGTGTACGCAGCATAACTCTTTTATTCCAATACAGTTTCATTATTTGTTCTGGAATGGTTTATATTAAATATTTATGGAATACTTTGTATAGGATTCTGATTTTTTATATCAACTATGAATATATATGTCATCAGTATAGCCACCCACCTGCTACCAAATCACCTTCTGTATATTGGCTTTGGGTTTGGAGGCAAAAACGTTGTTTTCTATCAGTACATTCATTGATAAATTACAAATCTACCATTCGCCCGTGCATTGAATACTGCTGCCATATCTGGTCTGGTGTTTCTGCTTTTCATCGCGAGGTTTTTTTAACAAAATCCAAATCATTATGAGTAATGTAATCGATCCTGACTTGGCATCTCGATTACAATCACATTCTCACCGACTTGACGTGACTTCTCTCTATCTTTTCTACAAATATATCCATGGCAACTGCTCTGAGAAGATTTTCCCTAGTACTCCGTCTGCATAAATTTAAGCTTGCTACCAGATTGGCATCTAGTTCACTGTTAAAATAGCTAAATGGAACCGCCACTTCTACTCCAACATTTTCATTATTCGCACTTCCTGACTGTGGAGCTCCCTTCCGTTTACTCGCTTCCCTGATAACTACAATCTTCCAAAATTTAGATGCAACGTCAAATCGCCATATTCTATCTTCTTGCATCCTGTTCATCTTTTGTTCAATCCTCCCTCTACTCAGTCTTTTCTCTCACTTACAGTCCCTATAACCCCCTACGTACTACTAGCATTCCCGTCTTATTTAGGGTGAAATGATTATATATATATATATATATATATATATATATATATATATATATATATATATATATATATATATATATTTATTTATTTATTTTTTAATCGGTGTTAAAAAATTAAAAATAAATAAATAAATAAATAAAATAAGAAACAAAAATAAAAATAAAAACAAGCAATATAATTTAACCTAAATACATAAACAAACGACTTCCGGTAAAATAACCGCCATAATACACGACTCACAATGCACTACTGACACGTATATATATAAATAGCCGAGAAAAATAACAGCACACGTGGCCTGACAATTGCATATAGCATGAAACAGACTGTCGCCTCTAAGTGTTGACATCTATGCCCACTTTTATATTTACACACGCTCTATCTCTGATATTGAGCACTTTATTCCATAAATATAGCACGCCTTAAGACTATATTTATATATATATATATATATATATATATATATATATATATATATATATATATATATATATTCCTGACGAATTCAATGAAACGTATTTATATATATAATATATATATATATATATATATATTCCTGACGCCCGCTTAAGTGAAACCTGTGTAGGTTTGCCTTTTGTCTGGCTCACTACGTTTATCTAGGTCTGCTCTACGGTTGTATTGAGCTCTTTTGTTCGTTGTTTACTCGTGTCGTTTCTTTTTTCTTTGCGCTTTAAACCTGTATCTGTGCGATTTTTTTCGATAGACTTTCATGTTTCTAGCTCTTTCTTTTTTTAAAACCTTTTTTTTTTCTCCGAGATTGATTTGATTATTAGCATATCAAAAATTCGAAGGTTTTTCGAGACGAGTATAGTTACCTATATATATATATATATATATATATATATATATATATATATATATATATATATATATATATATGTATCAACATGTATCTGTCAGGTCTACGAACTTTTGAGTGGTCTTATAAAATAGCAATAAACGCTTACATCGTATCCGATACTGTACATGAACGCACCACTAAAATCCGCCATGAATATCAAAGCAACGAAATAATTATTTAATTCTTCCATATTGTGTAGAATTTACCTTTTGTGCTCACGGATTTCATTATATGAAAACAAATTAAAATTTTAAACAAATTGTTGTCATCCGAGGAAGCCATTTATTGCAGATTTCGTCGGAAAGTTTTAAAAGTTTTGTTGACATATAGCAACTTTTCTCCAATTAATTTAACATTCATTTTAATGCGCTTCTGGAGAAAACGAATATTTTCAAAGCAAAATCAACATCTCATTGTTAAGGCTGATCGCAGCGTGAAACCAGAATTCTACTAATTAAGTTGTTAGTTAGGAGACGGTTATCGGTAATTCAGGTAGACGTCACGTTAAAATATCCAAATACCTAACTCTGCTTTATTTGCACCTAATGATAACGTGATATTTAACTGAGAAATGCAAAGCGTAGCTATGCACAAGCAGTCTAGGGCAAAGTTTAAAATAAACAAGTTGGATCCCGAGAGTTCTGGAAGATCGACAACCAAATTATGAATAGAGGCAAACCGTTATTGTATTAGAAATGGATGGTACAGAAGTCATATATTTCTCGTCAGATAACGCTCTTCACCTCAATCTTTGCCACAAATCAACATTATAAACCATATGACATCCTCTTCGCGAATTCTTCCGTCACACTAAGCACAATCTTTGTATTATTTTTATTACAGCTTGGGGGGTCTCAAGACTTTTCAACATAAGGAAGAAACAGCTTTAGACAAAATCCCAGTAGTTGTCCTTAAGAATATCAACCCAGATCTATGCCAGATCTTAGTGAAATTAAGCAACCGCTACTCGAAGTTTTTTATTTTTTATTTTATTAAATTATATTTAATAATTCTGTTCCTACATTTCATATCGTTTAATTAATTTGTTTTGCTTGTTTTTTTTTATGTTTAGTGCCTCTCTTATTTGTAGTCGTTTTTTACACTCTATGTGATATAATTTTGTGTTATTCGTGCGGATTTTTCTGATTTGGATTGTAATTGTTGCGGTAAGTACTCATCTCATGCTCCAGACAAGTTATACTTAATTATGTAGAGGAAACTAGGAAAATGATACGGAATATTGAAAAAATTATTAAAAATCCTTCATAACTGCTTTTCATCGTATATATATATATATATATATATATATATATATATATATATATATATATATATATATATATTGTATGTGTGTGTATGTGTATGTGTAGAAGTACTATAAACGTTATATATGAAGGGTACACGCGCTTTTGTAGATGTCTATGTTTTTTAAAACGCAAGCCAGGAAACCAAGAATGGCGTTACATATATCATCAACTAGAATACAAGACAATGTTTATATATAATATATATATATATATATATATATATATATATATATATATATATATATATATATAATTTCCAGTCAATCCCTTCCACTTTGTATTTATTTTGGAGGATTGTTTTCTTAGCGACTTTTCAAAGTCTGTTCGTGTTTTATATAAGCCCCGATAATATATATTGTTCAACTGACGAAGACCTTTTATGTACGATAAGGTCACGCCATTGTAACCGTAACAATGCCAACGGCGCTACGAAAGCACCTCAAGATTGTTCGTTATTCTAAAACCTGTTGAAAGAATATGAAACTAAATCTAAAAACAATGACAAAATCCCTAAAGTCAGCTGCAGCACGTAACCTGATGACATGCAATAAATTATATTGTTTCCATAGGAAAAGAAATGTCTACTTTTCAACAAAACTTTCTTGACTGCGCTGAAAAACTTGTCATTTGAATACTACTGAGTCGCTGTTGGAATTTGTATAACACGAAATACACAGAATTTGAAATTTCGTCATAATATTTTGCAGACATTTTTCAATTTTTGCTTTTTTATTAACTTCAAAACTATGTCATATTTTTTTCTTCTACAAGCAGCATGAATCGAAAACAGAGGAATATATAAGCTCATTACTTCCGATCAAAGAATGTAAAACAACGTGAGCGTTAGGATAAAATCAACAATAATATAATGAAAGAAAATGTAATAATAATTGTTAATACGGACAATGATTCATGTAACAATTTCAAACGACTTTAGATTATTAATACTACTGCTACGACGTGTAAGCAAACTGTATGGTGTGGAATAAAAATCCAGTAAAGAATAATGTAGATAATAAAAAAATGTATGAGGTTTGATAGTTAACATTTAGAAGTTTATGAGTCTTAGGTCCTCACACAGATGATTGCCTACAGAGAAAATACGTTATAAAAAAATATTTTTACCGAGATTTTCTAAAAAAAATATAACGTTTAGAAAACGTCATTAATTTGTGAATTAGTCATGAAAGCTTCATTAAAATCAGACAAGTATTTGATTTGTGCAAGAATTTCTAAATCAATGTGCTTTTCACATCAAAACGACGCTAAAATTTTCTAGACTAATTTATGGTCACCCGCTTACGTAAGAAAAAAAAATTACCAAAATTTTGACGGGTCTAAAAAATACAAAAGACATATAATTTAATAATCAAAAATTTATTTGATCTTTCCTCTTAATAATAACCTAATGATTTTAACGGTAAAACTGTTTTATTAATGTGGGAGCATTTTTACATCATGTATGCTCATTTTCTAGCGAATCTTTAGAGCTACCTATATATATATATATATATATATATATATATATATATATATATATATATATATATATATATATTATGTTTATACGTTATTTTTAGTAGATACAATTTATTTAAATGAATGCACTGTTTTTTTTTTGGGGGGGGGGTATTTTTTTTGTTTTTGTTTTTTTATTAAGCAGTATTAATTGCATTTACCGGCCGGAATGTTCGTGGAATTTCACAGAAAATATGCGTTCTTCAACGGAAATTGAACCCGTGTCCTAAAGTGAACTATCATTTTATCTGACGTGCTATAACAATTACCTGTAGTGATGCGTCTGATTCGCAAAATCCAAATTAATGTTTTACACACACAATCTCAGACAATTTCTCCCGATCTATCATACCGGCACACGAAACGCATCTTAACATTGACAGAGCATTTAATAAATAAATTGTATCAATTAAAAATAACTTATAACCAGAAAACATATTAAATAACTGCCGGATTTAGTCCATTTTAATGGGTACGTTAAATGCATTTCGTGAGCAGATATGATCTATGAAAAAACATCGTCGAAGAATGTACGTTTCAAAAACATAAGTCAGACGCTTTTCTATTGCTAAGTGGTATAACACGCCAGATCAAATGACGGTTCCATGTCAGATGCAAGTTCGGTCCCAGTTGGAAGACACATATTTTCTCCAAGATTTTTCGAGCATTCAGGCTAATAAATGTGATTAATACTTTTTAATTAAAAAACAGAATATTTACTTGAATAAATTGTATCAATTAAAAATAACTTATAACCAGAAAACATATTAAATAATTTCCGGATTTCGTCCATTTATGAATATAAGATATCGTAGATTGAGTGCTGGTGTTAATAAAATAGTGATCGATGTAATATCACAGAACCGTTAAGTATTTCATAATAAATATACATATTATTTCTCAAGGGTAGCCCAACTCGGAGTTTTATGCACAACACAAACTCCAGGTGATGAGAAGAGATCATTGCGTTGTGAATGAAACTCCGAGTCGTGCTACTTGTGATTAATATATATATATGTGTGTGTGTGATTTAAGAAATTCCAGACATTATGTCTGTTAATTTTTAATAAAACCCCTTCATACTCACGAATAACCTTCCGTGTATTGATGTTAAAGAATGAGAGAAATGTGCGATAGCTGTTTAAATTTCTTTTATTTTCATTTCTCAAGTACTTTCCATCTTTCTCCAAGATCATCTTTAAACAGCTATAGCGCATTTTTTTCATCCTTTAACATCTATATACAGAAGGTTATTCGTAACTATGAACGGATTTTATTAATAATTAGCAGGCAAAATTTCTGTAATTTATTCAATTAGACATGCCTAATATATACATGCCTAATATATATATATATATATATATATTAGTAATGAGACTCGGATTGGCGTAGTCCAATCCCTTTCCTATGACTTATTATGTAACTCTAACTGTTTTTATTGGATTTATGACATATGCCGTTCATGATTTACACCGGCATAATGCCCGTAGGGTCGTATGGTCAGAGGGGCACCATGTGAACAGCAGCCACAGTAGAAGTGGTGTTTCTTAGGGAAGATAACCTGACGGATTCTAACCTGGTTCTGAATTCACATTTTTCTTTCTCTTAAAGAAGCCAGTCTGTCCTGTTATTTATACGTAGCTGAGGAGAAAAAGAGGAGCATTCATAGCTTTCCGAAAGTTATTAGCACGTAAGAGAATGTAATGAATCCGACTGGAATTTGAAGCCGGCTCTCAATCCGAGCCACTATCCATTATTTCACCGTACCTCCCAGATTATATTGTTTATATATGGTTTACCTTCATTCAATTTGAAACTGTCTCCTCCGTGGCAAGGCCTCTAATCGGGAGGTTTTGAGAATCGTGGAAACACCTCTTAATTGCTGCTGTTCCCAGGTCCTCCCTGACCCGGGTTAGTAGCACATGTTAGGACCCCAGCTATGCGCAAATAATTAAGACATAAACTGGCGTCAAAACTCTATGAAAGTATAAAAATAGATTTTTATAGTAAAAATACCAGTAATACATTTTTGAGAAAAATATACCAGCAATACCTTTTTGAGAAAAAAAATTACCAGCCATACATTACTGAAAAAAATATATATCACCAGCAATACATTTAAAAATATTACCAAAAATACATCTAAAGAAAATATTATCAACAATCATTTTTTTTAAATAAATATATTTATACACACACACACACACATATATATATATATATATATATATATATATATTTAAAAAACATGTTACCATGCATTTTACTCACAATAAAAAAAAACAACTTTTTTACAAAAATACAACAATGAAACTTGATCTACAAACTAATTTCTTAGAAAGAATACATATTCTATTAATACGAACCTATCCTAAAAATGTTGAGGTTGACATGCCGTAAAACAAAATAAACCAAAAGCAAATCAAACTTCCTCAAAGTTCACGTCGGTAACACGTTCAAGATAAAAAAAACTGAGTCATTTGAATAACTAAGTGTTTCTAAATACCGTACACAGAACAATCTCTTCTTTATATGTATCACAAAATAATATTAGGTTGGTGCAAAAATAATGACGGTTTTTGACGTATTTTTTAACGTCAAAAACCGTCATTATTTTTGCACCAACCTAATAGTTTTCTGAAAGCTGAATATGCGAGTCAGTTATTGCGATTAAAAATTGTCATCCACGACATAGCAGAAAGGCTTATCTCTAGAAATGATAAAAGTTTATTCATTTGATGACATTCTCAAGGACAGACAACCAACCTTGTATATCTAATTAATTGACAATATTTCGATCGGATAAACAAACTCTATATACGTGGGTAATTCAAAAAAGTAAAATTTCCATACAACGCTTTTATTTATTTTTATTAAATAGTTTTCTACGGCATATCATCTCATTGCAGTTTATTTAAAGCCAGAGGATATTTTCAAATTGTAAGAATTATTTTTTTTATTTTTAGATGATAATGTTTTAGTGATACAAGTCTTACTAATGAACCCGGAGCCCAAAAGAGAAGAAGTGGATTCACACCTTTTCCAAATGTGCTTTCGTTTATATGAATATAATGAACTAAACTCGAATTGGAAGTCAGCTCTTCAATTTCCAACCAATGTCCATTATACCACGCACACATTAAAACTTACAGAACTTAGTATTCCCAAGCGGTCACACATTTCGTTACTGACTGCACCCAAATAAGCTTTACGGTACTCCAAGTCATCTTTAACTATGGCTGATAGCTTATTCCCACGATTGCCGCCAGTCGTGATAACATGGCTCGACGGTCTTCCCTGATCAAGACATCCACCCTCTGTAGGTGTTCTTCCGTGCTCGATGTTGATAGGCGTTTTGCCCATTACACATGTTCTTACCCCTTTAAAGCTTTTTACACCTTTCGTTGATTCAGATTGTGTGCTCCATATTGCACTGACATCCAGCGGTGGATTTCCTCAGGTTTGACTTCAGCTGCCCAGCGAAAAAGGCACTACGGTGCATTGTTCTTCAATGTTGCAGTGGCTGAGTGAAGCATCCATAGTCTGAAGTCGCTGCTCCTTTCCACTAAAAGATAGAATGCCGCGCGAGGCTCGCTACCCGTCATCTCGTGGTGTCGCAATAACATTTTGTTGTTTTTCCTGAGTCATTTTAAATTCACCTTTACTTTCTCATTTAACCTCTTTAGTAGATGTTTATTTAAATGGTAATTTAAGTGATACCATTTTTTTTTTATTATCTGGTACACTACTTCAGGATCCTGTAGTGTCCGTCTACAAGGTTCAAAAAAAGGATGTTTTTAGTCAATATCCACAGGTTTCACTTACTTGAATCATTTTTAACAATTGATCAACGAAAGCTGTTGTCTACACCTGAGATATGACGAGGCTATTTATATGTTTTATATATAATAACAATATAACATAATAATAATTCTGAAG
>OZ010571.1:97558078-97568078 GCA_963932145.1 Acanthosepion lycidas
GCGCGATTAGCCTTGGAGCGGGTAGAATGAAGGTCAACGTATTTTAGTGGACTCAGCAATTTTCAGTCTGCTTGTCAAGAAGCTTGTCATCTTCAAGAAGCGAGAGCAAGATCTAAAAGGTCAGCCAATCTAACAGTGATCTCATCTCACAATCCTCACACTTTTTCCATATGTGGCCTCTTTTATAAATCACTAGCCGGTGTTAAATGTTACTTAAGATTATCGCACAAAATTTCAGAACTGAATCATTAAGCTGTCAGATCCTGATACGTCGAAACCGACAGGAGAGTCCATTATTATTATTATTATTATTATTATTATTATTATTATATATATATATAGAGAGAGAGAGAGAGGGAGAGAGAGAGAGCAGGAGAGAGAGAAGCAGAGAGAAAGAGAAGAAAGGAGAGGGAATTTAACATCTTGGTTATCAGCATTTAGTTTGTGAATAAAAGCCGAAGATCTTGGAGTGTAAAATTAATTCAGTTTTGCGAGAGAATATTGTATATTAGGAATAATAAGTATTATTCCAGAAATAGGTTTGCTTATTTAACATAAGCTAGTGGAAAGAGATAGCTTCATAATTTTCCCGTATATATATATATATATATATATGTGTGTGTGTGTGTGTGTAAAGACAGATAGAGAGAAGGTAAGTGTCATATAGAGATAATAAGAAAAGATATTGATCGACAGTGGGGTTATAAAATAGAGACTGCAAGATGACTGTTAGTTTTATGGTTCAATGTGAACTTCATTGAAGTATTGAAGCGTGTGAATTGCCGTTACCATACTGCGTTGATTCTTATGTCCACGTTGTTGGAAAATGAGGATGAAGAAACAATAATTTCTATGCCACACCCTTTAGGGCTACAAACGCTGTATCCTCCGTCTTGAGAAGTGTCCGCTCATAAATACTTCTTTTGTGTACCGTGTCTCTTCCCGGACGCAGATGATCCCGGTTCTCCACAACTTTCCTTTGTTGCTTTTAGTAAGTTTTCGTCTTTTTACTATCTCTCCTAATCCCAGTTCCATAAACCACTTATAGAATCTCGTTAAGTTGATTATTTTCTGCTTACCTCATTCCTCCTTATCCTTAATATATCCTGTGTGGGCAAATTTCGCCAAGCCCACTTTCTTCATTATATGCCAAACAAATTTCTTTCTGCTTCGAAAAGTCCTTTTACTTCCATTTTCGCTAAATGTTCTTCATTGATTAAATATTCAGTTCCTGATATTCTCAGCATCCTTCTGCAGAATCACGTTTATATTACTGAAAGTATCTTCTTAATCTGTGAATAGATTGCCCGCTATTCACTGTCATATAGGAGGACATATATTACATAAAATTGCAGTACTCTTTTCTTTGTTTGTAACGAAATTTTCCTGTTTAAATATAACAAATTCTAAACAGTAGGCATATTAAAATTCACGTCGGCAGACAGTGTTTTTACTCGCAGTCACATAAGAAACAGAAAAAAAGAACAAATTGCTAGCAGATTTGTTCGGTCAGTTTATCTTTTGAAGAAGACGATATTTTTTTTTTTTTGCTTCATCCATATTGCGACATAAAATAATCAGTAACATTTATGAACATATTAGACATAAAAAATAACTTTCAAATAATTTCTTTTCTGAAAACTTGTATTCACTGTTAATATTTAATATCACGCTTTAGCGAGCGGTACAATTCTTCATAGCTGGTAGGAAATTACACACATAAACACACACACAAATATATATATATATATATATATATATATATATATATATATATACATATATATATATATATATATATATATACATATATATATATATATATATATATATATACATATATATATATATATATATATATATATATATATATATATACACACACATATATATATACAGGATACGATGGATAAATTTTCGTCTAAATTACGCAAAAATGAAAATAACACTGACATCTCATTTTAACAGATATATTTACCAACATGGCACAAAAATATATTGAAACATACCAGATATAGGTTCTGCAGCAGCCACCCTCTTCACCCAGGGCAGCAGTACCTCCTCATTGCACTTGATGTAGGTCTCCGTGTTCTGTCTGAGGCTCTGTGAGATGATGAATGGAAGCATAACGTTACCATTAGTATTGATCACTCTAAACACCTTCGTAACCACGTAATACGTTAAGAACTACATTACTTTACATTTTAATCATGTCGTAAAACGCAGCAGCATTAAGTAAAGTACATTGACAAACAAGGTAAGGTAATGAAAGACAGTAAACATTAAATTTGAATGTTGAACATCTCTTGTTCCTTTAACATTTTGATGTAAACAGTATCCTATATTTATGATATTTATCACTTACCGTCTCCCATAACTGTTTCTATTGATTCCGTCAATAGACTTTGGATTACGGCCACATCAAGATGAAACACCGATTCCCGTACGATCACTGAAGTAAAGCAAGGTCGAGACTTGTCAGTATCTAGATGTGTGGCTGCTTCGGAATACTATGTCTTTGTTAATCCGTGAGATGATTTCCAATTCACGTTGGGATCGTTATATTCACTTAGGCTATATACACTTGATAAAGGAATAAATCCAACTATTCTTCTTCCCCGCTAAGGGTTAATTAGTGAGACTTGTATCACTAAACCATTAGTATTTTTAAAATAACTTTCTGGCTTTAAATAACCTGCAATGGGTTGATAAGCCGTATAAAATGAATCAAACTGTTATTTCGTCTAAAGACGTTCTTTTCATCACAACAAACCTTTGTCTCTTGAATTCATTTATTCGTCAATATCTGCTTAATTTAATTTTATATTCACTATACTTATTGGATACGCATGCTTATTATTTTTCAAATAAATTTCTCCTCGGCAAGATTTTTTCTTCAATGTTTTTTTTTCTTTTCTTTTTTAACTGATTTAAAAAATCACAGCGAAACGTTTATATGAACTATGACGCTTATGTTATAAGTTGAAAAAAAACTAGCACCCTGACTATTCAACATGGCATTTGTTTGTGGCATATGAGAGTAGGTCCCTCCCTAGAATATACTCTCTTTAAAAAGTTTATATTTTAAACATAGTGGTGAGAAGTTTTTCAAGGCAGCACTGTATGTAAGATTTCTAACTTCTTCAGTTTTCTTCTGTGATCATTTTTTTATTTTTTCAATTCTCTTTCGCTTCGTTTTTGGTTGGAATTACAATTTACCGTTTTTGTTTTTGTTTTATTTTATTTTTTTTTTTTTCTTTAGTTTTTTCTTCATGTCATAAACACATGGAAGTCGTCTGAATTCACTTTGTACATTTCCAAAATGGTTTGCATAGCCGACGTAAAAAAAGGCACGTAAATGGCGAAAGAGATGACTTAAAAAAAGAAAACTCATGGAAGGAAAATGTTAACTCACACGACACTTTCTTTTCATATAATCTCAGCGTAAGCATTTTGACGATAATGATTTCATGGCCAACACAAATAAAGATACCTCTTCTGATATTTCATCCAGTAAGAAATAATATTTTAACAGATAGATGGATAGATAGATAGATAGATAGATAGATAGATGTGGACAGACTCATATAGAGAGAGAGATGTACACACATATACAGACATATACATATAAAGAGAGATACAGATAGAGAGAGCGAAATAGATATAGTTGAACAGACTCGTATATATATATATATATATATATATATATATATATATATATATATACACACAGTGGGGGAAATAAATATTCGTACACTTGAAAAATTGTATTTTTATAAATGTAAAAGCCTTAAATAAAACAAATCTCGGCACATTTTATGTATAAAGACACATACTATTAAAAAATAATAATAAACTTAATTCTTATTATAACAGAAATTAATGCATTTTTAAAATTCTAACTGGTGAAAAAAGTATTCATACAAATCAATTATTAGAATAAAATAATCAATTAATTATGAAAAAATATAATCTAGAATGTTCCAGTAATGTTATCAATAATTATAGTTAACTCTATTAGCCATTATCAGAGCATTCTGCAATTTCTAGTCTTTACGAGAAGATTCTAATAATACCTAAAGGTAAAGAATTTGACTATTTCACAAAAGAAACACATTGTGTCTCTTTGGAAAGATGGAAACAGTTACAGAACGATTTCTAACAACCTGAATATTGCTTTTACTACAATTGCTTCGTTCATTGCAAGGTTTAAAACTCGTAACAGCGTCGAAAACCAAAGACGAACAGGTGCTCCGAGGAAGATTTCTCTAAGATCAACAAGAATATTAGGACGCCAGATCCAACAAAATCCACAGGTTACCCGAAAAGACCTGCAGGAACATCTGCGTACATTAGGGATTAAAGTAACCAAGCGTACAATAAGTAATGAACTACACAAAAACAGTTTGAAATCACGCATCCCAAGGAAGACTCCACTCCTCTTGAAACGACACAGATACTAGGCTAAAATTCGTTAGAGAGCATAAGGATAAAGAATATTCGTTTTGGGAAAAAGTACTATGGACAGATGACAGTAAAATAGAGTTGTTTGGTCATAATTATCGAAATCATGTGTGGAGGAAGGATGGTGAAGCCTACTTACCAAAGAACACGTTGTCAACTGTAAAGTTTGGTAGTGGCAGTATTATGATCTGGGGCTGTTTTTCTGCAAAAGATGTTGGCAGAATATCAATAATAGATGGCAAGATGAATGCCGAAAGATACCGGAAAATCCTGCAAGACGATTTAATGCGTTCTCCTGATTGGGTTTTCCAACGGGATAATGATCCTAAGCATACCGCTAGATCTACAAGGAAATGGTTAGATGAAACTAACGTTGATGTCTTGCAATGGCCAAGTCAGTCCCCAGATTTGAACCCAATCGATAATTTATGTCGATATTTGAAAATTCAAATTGGGCACCAACAAATATCAAGAATTTGAAGTCAATATGCCAAGATGAATGGGACAAAATACCACTCAATGTGTGCAAATCATTAGTTGAGACGTACAGGAATAGACTGGTAGCTGTTGAACTCAATAAAGGATATTCTACAAAGTATTAAAATAAGTTAATACGCTTTTTTGTTTTGTACGAATACTTTTTTCATCAGTTAAAATTAAAAAAAAAAAATTCATTAATTTCTGTTAGAATAAGAATTAATTAAGTTTATTATTATTGTTTGATAAAATATATCTTTACACATAAAATGTATCAAAATTTGTTTTAGTTAAGGCTTTTACATTTATAAAAATACAATTTTTCATATGTACGAATATTTATTTTCCCCCACTGTATATATATATATATATATATATATATATATATATATATATATAATTATTTATTTAAAAATATGATTCCAACTCGCTACATAAGAGGTCTCATGTTTCAAAACAAGAGCCGAAAACTTCAAAATAATATTTGAATTAACTTGAGTTAAAGTAGGCTCTGTTCCATCTTCAAGCGAAATTTTTTGGGAATTTTAAAAATAATTACAAAAATACTAAGGAACTTTGGATTATTTACCAAAGCAGTTTCTTTCCTATTTTCTACAATATTTTCACATATATATATATATATATATATATATATATATATATATATATATATATAATTTCAATAAAGGTGCAATCAATTTACAAATTCATGAATTATTCATACGTAAAACAAATACAAAGGTTAATGATTAAATGGCGAGAAATCCATCTTCGCGAACAATTCAATAATATACAAAAACCCCGAATCTGTTTATGAATGAAAAGATCCTGTTTTATAAATTTCCGTTGCATTAGATCTTTTTATTTTACAAGCTTTCGTCTGTTCCTACAGACATCATCAGGTATAAAATATTGTGTTCTTGTTTATACTTTCAGTAATAAGTGGACAACGAAAACAGGGTTGTAATCCGAAAAATGCCATGAGAAATGTGTGTTATAGTTTTGGAACGTGCAGTCGCAACGCTGAGTTTGAATTTAAATTTTAAGGTTAAAGTTCTGCGTTTATGTACAAATGTAGTGATAGAGAATTCTTTTTCACTGTTAAATTTTCCGTCAAAGTGGCATGAACTATATTGTTCAATAATTACAGTAATGTCGCACTTATTATCCAAAAGTTGCACTTTAATCAGTTATTTTAATTTCAATAAAGGTGCAATCAATTTACAAATCCATGAATTATTCATACATAAAACAAATACAAAGGTTAATGATTAAATGGCGAGAAATCCATCTTCGCGAACAATTCAATAATATACAAAAACCCCGAATCTTTGTATTTGTTTTATGTATAAATAATTCATAAATATATATATATATATATATATATATATACATACATTTATTAATATATAAATATATATATATATATATATATATATATATATATATATATATAGATAGATAGATAGATAGATAGATAGATAGATAGATAGATAGATAGATAATTTTATTTCCATAGGGATTCTTATACAGAGACCCACATCTAAACAAGCAGACATCTGTTGATATGCATCAGGAAATTTTCATTTCTCAAAATATATCCATCTGAATTGATAGACCTGAACTCAAGTTAAAATGATATATGATAATGCGTCTTAGGTTAAGTTACTTTATTTAACAACATTTCAACCGTTGCTGGGTCGAAATCAATTCACTTTCGAAGTGATGCCTTTTTCCTCATTATCTTTTTGTAAATTCACAAATGATTACAAATTCTTTAAAGACAAAACATTATAATGAATATTTTTAAATTGAGCTTTCTATCTATGTAAGTTTTATGGATGAAAGTGGTCTTTGTATTCAAGCAAGGTATATGTCAATATATATTCAAGCAAGTATATGTCAATATATATTCAAGCAAGTATATGTCAATATATATGTCAACTGAAATATTAGAGTCGCACTTAAGACCCAGACCTTTAACAACACATAAAAATAGCATATGGTTGCCTTTGTGAATTGGGTCGTTTTGTTGTTGTTTTGTTTTTTTAAATCTAAGTGAGCAGTTGTTTTGAAACTATCTCTGCACGATTGGTTATAATGTAGCGATATCAGTGTCAGCCGATATCTTGTTAAATGGAAACATCTAAGCTCTGAGAAAAATTGTTTCAGATATTTATTAGTTCTGATGATTATCAGATTGGGGACGTGGACTTCACAAGGACCACAGCAAAGGGACCTGACAAAGTAGATCACTGAAAGAAAGCAGACTTTGATAAATTACTTTTTTAGACAAAGATGAAAAAACAAAGAACAATGTTCTCTATAAGACAGTGATTACTACCAGTGAGAGACGGAGAGACACACAGATGGGAAAGAGACCGCCTTGCCGAAGCGCTACAAGGCTAGATTGTACACCTCAACTCGCCTACGCTTCAACTCTGCCTCACTCGTCTACGGCAGTAACTTACAAACAGAATTTAAAAAAAAAATGCTTATGTTACAATATGACCAAAGTGTTATTTTTAAGGCACAAGTATTTGAGAGAAAGAAGCTGAGAACTAAGCTGGTGGCTGGTCGGATCTGAAATTCTATGATAATTTCTGCAGAATGTGATGGACTATGTTCTTGCTTGGAAATAATCTTCAGATTAAAGTTTCTTCATTGCAAATTAAGACCCAGACGTGTAACAACGCATAAAAATGTAGTTGCCTGTGTAGTTTTTTTTTATTATTCTAACTGAGCAGTTGTTTTGAAAAAAATTTCTTAACGATTACTAATAATGTAGCGATATCATTGTCAACCGATGTCTTGTTAAATCGAAAAAATCTAAGCTTTCTCAAATATTGTTTCAGATATTTATTTGTTCTGGTGATTAGCTTCCAACCAATATCTTACTGCTACAATCAGCACATGAGATATTTTTAAGCCACAAGCGTTTGACTGGAAGAAGCTGCACCCTGAGAACGAAGCTGGTGTCTGATTTGAGCTACAACGCAACAATAAGTTCTTCAGAATGTGATGGACCATTTACTTGCCGGGAAATATGTTTAAGTTAAAAGTTTCTTTATTGAAAAATGTTCCTCTCAAAAGACGTCTTTTCTCAGAGCTTACAATATTATGCTTCTTTTATATTCTCAACCTGATCAACTTGAAGTAACTTTTAATTCAAATGCCTACAATACGATGTGGACGCGCGATAGTGTAAGTATTATCGGCGCGGAAAACGAAAATAGTATGGCGAGTTCATTTCAGCTCACTTCGCGCTGAAGCACTATTAAACAGTGAGAACCTTTTTTCCCTCTAACTATCGGTTTAATAGTATGTCTACTAATCTAATACTTTGGTCAGTTATTTTGCGTTTGTTGATAATATACTGCATCTTTTCTCATTTTCTGGATTCGCGACATCATCTTAAAGATTCCTTTTTCTGATGAAGACATGTATGTTGCTAATTGCAATTTAAATTTATTTATGAAAACTATTTTGTGGAGCTTTTCTCATGTTTCCAATGTTATCAGTTGATATTTATTGTTCTTTGTTCTTTGATATCATTTCTTTGCTATCATTTGTTCATTGATATCTTTGTTCTTCCATATCGGTTTTTTTGTTATCTTTTGTTCTTTGATATCTTTGTTCTTTGATATCAGTTGATAATTATTGTTCTTTGATCTTTGATAATAGTTCTTTGTTATCTTGTGATATCTTTTGTTCTTTGATATAAGTTGATATTTTTTGTTCTTTGATCTCTGTTCAACTTTTTCTAATGTAGCGTCTTCGTTACGCATGAAATTTACAAGTTTCCCTTTTGGGATTCCAACTTTCTTAAAAGAAATTTTAATCTGTTTATAATTAAGATTAATATTGATTGATGCATTGATTAATGTTCTATGATTCATCAACGATTTGCAGATTATTTTTAGCCAAAAAAAATATTTTTAGATTGTATTTTTCAGGAGTGGAGGGGCGATAACAATGGTTATATTAACCCATAACTGATGGAGAATAGTGGATTCAGACGTTTCCCAAGGGTATTCGCGCTTAAGTGAATTATAACGAACCGAACGAGAATGGCAACTCTGCGATTAACAATTCAGATCCATTACCCCACCCGCTCACCCAGGCTTAAAGAACCTGGTATTGTCAAGCGGTGACAAACGAAGTACTGACAAACTTAACGTTGCTTAACTTCGGTGATCGTACAGGAACCGGTGTTGCAAATTCATGTGGGCGTAAAAATATGATTAATAGATGGCTATCAATAGTTCTTCTGTTAACTTTATGTACAATATGACTGAAAAACCTTGAGTTGGATTTTAAAATCCCCCACAACAAAGATATTTCAAACCTTTCGGATATAGATATGATAAAATTAAAATCGATCGATACAGTTATTATCTAAAAAATATTAATATTTTGGTAAAACAATTTAATTCCATACTAAAATCAGATACTGTCCAGTTTGAATATATCAATGGTTAATATGAACAATAAAATGTCTCCGAAATTCAGAGAAATTATCAAACATATTCCTGAAATTATGTAAAGCTGATTTTCGACAACATGAAAAATCTTTTTGTCAAAGATAAATTGTATTCATTCTTTGAATGCTCGTGTTTCTTCAAA
Organism: Acanthosepion lycidas; assembly: GCA_963932145.1. NCBI lineage: Eukaryota > Metazoa > Mollusca > Cephalopoda > Sepiida > Sepiidae > Acanthosepion > Acanthosepion lycidas. The sequence goes on from OZ010571.1 coordinate 97,567,646, forward strand.
GAACAATTCATATTTTGTTTTCTCTGGTGGACGTTGATTTTTCGATATTTTCTCCTCTTAGCGAATCCTTTTGCTCACGGAAAAATACATGGAACTGAAAAGAATCGATTGAAAAAAGAAAATGAAATCTCGCGAAAAGAAACTACAGTAAAGCGTACAAAGCTCCAGCGAAAGCGGCAAGATTTATAAAAGAAAATACCTTAGAAAATTATAATCGATTATTATTATTATTATTATTATTATTATTATTATCGATTCTTCTTCTTCTTATTATTATTATTATTATTATTATTATTATTATTATTCAATTTACGGTTATTTTTATTCTTCACTCGGACGTATGGTAGATGCTTGTACGCTTTGAGACAAGATTTCAAATACTTTGGGCCATACACGTAGAAACATGCACATCTAATATTGTATAGCTGCCATT
>OZ010571.1:97570578-97625578 GCA_963932145.1 Acanthosepion lycidas
CCTGTTGCGTCATTCCTGGAGTTTCGAGCAGGTATTGATCACGTTAAGAGCTACAAGTTTCATTGACTTGAGACCATTTTCACCCATTGACAAAAAACAATAGTGATATGTTTACACACACATACACGCGAGCAATACCTCCCGTTTTATTGCGTTCACAAATAACTTTCGCTGTGCAAGATGGCTGAGGAGCTTGAATCTTCTTCTCATTGAACCATAATTTATTACTACCTTGTTACCGATGCTTACAGACAGGTGCAGAATGACAGAACGTCTGACATGAAATTGCAGATGAAGCAGGGATGTAGAGAAGGCGCAAGTACTTTTACCTGTTTTAAATGCCGCATAATCTCTACTGGCTTTACAAATATATATATTCACAATAAGTGTGTAAGTCGGGAAGATTGAAGGAACGAAAACTATTTTTTCTTTATAGAAATTAGTGCAATTTCGTGAATTTCCCTGTATAACTTTCAATATCAACATATACCATTTTTTCTCTATCTCTCTGTCTTCGTCCACACACGCACACACACATATATATTGATTTTCTAAGCGTAGTTTAGATGTGGCCCGAAGCAGAAATTATGGGGCACCCAGTGAGAATCAAACTCACTATTCAGTCGTAACTCTTTTAGCGAGACTAGCTTGCTATTACACTACGCCGAGGTGCCCACACACGCACACACATATACACACACATATATATATACATATGTGTATATATATGTGTGTGTGTCTGTGTGAGCGATTGAGAGACGGACAGAGAGAAAGAGAGTGACAGAGCATGCGTGTGTGTGTACAAGATATACCTAGACTTAGGCAACTATAAATACATGCATTTGTAGACATAGCAAACATGTTTTTTAATCGGTATCACCCCAAGCAAGGCAGTTCAGCCACGTGTGTGGAGAAATTAGGAACATAAATCATTAGTGATGTGTAAAACAGTGAAAAGAAGCAATCAGTATGACGGTAGATAGCGATTGACATTGTATTTAAATTTTTGCAGGTTAAAGTTGGCTAGAAAGCATGGAGTCGGGAGGGAGTTCCACAAGTGCGATATCATAAACTGTTAGCGTAGAAATTACGTCTACATCTAGCCAGTTAATCTATAAATAGTTGAGATCTCGACGCCAATCTAGTATCGCGCTTAAATTTATTCAGTCTAAGTACCATAGCGAAGAGTTTATTCGAACAATTAGCATGAAAGTATTTATAAAATGGCGTAGAGAGGGAACATTAAGGCTCTGGGAAAGGGAATGAAGCCGATCCGCTAGATCCAGACCAATAATATTGCTGATTCTTCTTTGCAACTTATCGAGGAGCTTCAGATGAATAGCAGTGGCACCGGTCCATATATGGTATCAATATTCTAAATATGAACAAATGGTAGACTTACAGATATGCAAGACAGATTTTGGGGAGAAACATTGTCTCGACCGACACAGTGAACTGACTTTTTAGCAGCTGATTTAACAATGCATTCAATGTAGTCTTTCCACCTCATGTCAGCTGAAAACGATTGCCCGACAAGGTGCAATGGGTTATTTTCTCGGAGGATAGCATGAGTCATACTGATGGAAGGCAGAGAGAGGTCTCTCAGATCATTAATGAAAATAAGTTTAGTTTTGGCGGTATTGAAATTGACAAGCCATCTCTTGCCTCAGTTAACGAAGGTCTTGGGTTCGTTTTGTACATCAGCTGCCATTTTGACTTTGATCAGCCTTGCTATCGAGGCAAAAGTAAATGGTAGTGTCGTCAGCGTCGATACCATGTTGTCATTGGGAAGGTCGTTAACAAAGATTATAAACAGCGTAGGATCAAGGATGGAGCCCTGTGTGGAGGGAAATTCTGCATTAGTACGAAAGGATGAAGATGTGTAGCGGTTCAGGACAACTTTCATGTCACGATTTGATAGGTACGACTGGCTCAGCTCAAAAACGTCACTGGAGATACTGTAACTTTTCACATTTTGGAGAAGACCTAAATCTCAGACCATTTCATAGCCTTTCGAGGTGTCTAATGCTACAACATAATAGAATCTTTCCGCAATTACAGTACATCAGCAGTTTATCTGGAGAAACGAAGGCCGTATTGCTTGTCTGAGAAAAGGCCCTGTGGTGAGAGATGATGAACCAATTCGGCATTGATGTCTCTAGAAGTTCCCCAAAAAGACGCAGATAGCTAATAAGTCGATAGTTGAATTAGTCAGACGGTTCATCAGATTTCTTAAAAACTGGAACAACAGACGGGCATTTCCAGCAAGCAGGAGGTAACGAGGCATTTATTATACAGTTTAGAGTGAACAGGATCTAGTTCAGGAGCGCATTTCTTAATGACTATTACAAGGATGCCATCCGGTTTACATGTTTTAGGCGGGTCAAGGTTGGATATAATAGTAGAAACCATGGAAGGATATGCATATCACCCAACAGAGAATCAGTCCTAAGCAGGAAGTTAAGCAGGGATACTCCAAGTGAGTCAAGAATAGAGTTTGAGGGGAATTTACAGACAAAGCATTCGGCCGTATCAGCAGAGGATAATAATAAATTTTCTCGAAAGCGGTGCCCAACTCCGCCTACTATACTATACATTCGACAAAATCAAAAATAAACAACGCGCATGCGCGAAATTAAAGTATAAAATGTCGACATTTTAGCCGTCCGCATTTCTCTCTCTCTCTCTCTACACACACACAGACACACATATATATATATATATATATATATATATATATATATATATATAGAGAGAGAGAGAGAGAGATGATTAATCAAAGAACAGATAGAAAATCCTTAAAAAATTTAACAGGTGAATCTAAACTGCAACAATTCAGTATTTCACACACACACACACACACACACGCACACACACACACACACACACACACATATATATATATATATATATATATATATATATATATATATATATATATATATATATATATATATATGTATATTAATAAAAAGAAAGAACAGTAAGACATATAATCCGGTGTTCTTATAGATATTTTTATTTTTACAAAATAGTCCTCAATGTAAATTTACAGAGCATTAATATTATAAATTAATAGACTTAAAATATGGTTTTTCGCTACACAGTTCCAACCATGATTCAAAAATGGAAGCTAAAAGCCCCCAATTTAATTTTGTAATTAAATTAAAGACATTAGTTCCATTTTATCTTCAAACGAATTCATAATATAATATTATTTTATATATATATATGCACTAAAACTCAAAAGTTTGAGGCTATCCAGGAGTAATTTTTAAATTGGCTCAAAATGTTGTTGTTTTGTACTTTAAATAAAAAAAAACATTATATATGGCCCAAAAAGTGAAACCTGATTAGAAATTTTAGATTATTAAATTTAAAATAAGAGAAATTTTATTGCGACAAAAATTATTTTATGACAAAAAGAAAAAGAAGCATTTTATGATTAAATTTGGCTCTCGTAAAAATAATGAAGAATGAATGGACCGTGTTAGATAGACAGATAGATAGCATGAATGGACCGACATATATAGATAGGTAGATAGATAGCATGAATGGACAGAGATAGATAGATAGATAGATAGATAGATAGATAGATAGATAGATAGATAGATACTTTCAAGAATACTTCATTACATTCACTTTTGCACAAAGTCTTGCGAAAGACATGTATCCAACTCTATCTCTCTCTCTCTCTCTCTCTCTCTCTCTCTCTCTCTCTACCTCACATCCTTTCTTTCCCTTTCCTGTTTTCTCTCGCCCTCACCCACACTCTCCCCTAGTTATGGGTTAAACACCAGGGTAGTTGGCAACTCACAGAAAAGAACATTACTGGTGTTCGGAGTCTTCTTGGGACACAGCCCTCCAATTCTCTTTTATCAGTCTTTTCAAAAAGTATAGCTCGTTCTACACAAGCCTTCACCATGATAATCAAGTCACATGCGGTTCCGTTCTCAAGCGTAAACTGTTATGTTCTTATACGTCGAAATCGACGGGAATGCTCTCTCTCTCTCTCTCTCTCTTTCTCTCTCTCTCTACATATATAACTTTTTGTATTCTGCTTAATGCGTGTGTGCGCACAATGGATGGCTTCCAATTGAGATTTTCTTACGATTTTTCGCGTTTTAAACCTGAGAACCTTATGTCAAAAGATGAATCCTTAAGAACATTTACTTCTGCATCTCTGGCTTAACGTGAATCGGATATCGGACATCTGTTAAATAGGCTTGAGTCTCTGTAAAATTCAACGTCATCCATCCAACCGATACATCTGTTCATAAAGCGAATCGAAATCGCCTTTTGGAGAAAAGGAATCATGAATGCTATGCGTGGAATCCCCTCAGGTTAAAAATAAAATGGGTCACTAGAAGTTACGGACAATGTCCTCGGCGTGAGAGACACTACAATACTGGCCTTTCTCTGCTGAGTCATGTCAAGATGCTTTCGACAAAATGCTAAGCAAAGAATGCTTTTCACTGATCGGACTTTCGATGACGTTATATTTACAAAGAACAAAGGAGACTCTCAGCATGAAATTGTCCGTTGCGTTGTTATTGTAGCCTTCCTTTCTCGTGCTCTTTCATCAGACTGGTCTACACATCGTTTGTATTGACAGTATTCCTTGCGATTGCATACGTCTTCCTTCTTCTTCTCATCATATTCTTCTTTTTCTTCTTCTTTGTCAGTTAATCGTCTTTTCATTCTATTTCTTTTTTCTTCTTCTCTTCATTCTTCTTGTTTCTCTTTGTCACTTAACGTTCTTTCCATTGTATTTCTTTCTTCTTTTTCTCTTCATTCTTCTTCTTCTTCTTCTTCTTCCTCCTCCTCTTTGTCAGTTAATCTACTCTTCATTCTATTTCTTTTTTTCCTTCTCTTCATTCTTCTTTCCTCTTTGTCATATTAATCACCTTTTTCATTCTGTTTTCATTCTTAGTTTCATTCTTCTTCTTTTTCTTCCTCTGCTAAGACTTCTACTTTCGCTTTATCATTTTAATCTTCTTTTCATTCTTTTTCTTTTTTGTTCTTCTCTCAATTCTTCTTCTTCTTCCTCCTCATCCTTCTATTCTTCTTCTTCTTCCTCCTCATCCTCATCCTCCTTCTATTCTTCTTCTTCTTCTTCTTCTTCTTCTTCTTCTTCGTACTCCTCTTTGTCAGTTAGTCTTCTCTTTTATTTTTATTTTCTTCCCTTTTTCATTCTTCTTTTTCTCCTCCTACTTTTAATTCTTCGTCATTTTAATCTTCACGTCATTCTTTTTCGCTTTTTTTCTTCTCTTCATTCTTCTTCTTCATTCTCTTTGTCATTTTAGTTTTCATTCTTTTTCTTTTTTATTATCTTCATTGTTCTTCTTCTACGTCTTCTCTCCACTTGTTTCGAATTGTTCTTTTAAAGCATTTCATTTCCCGTTGATTTTAAAGTATTTTATCTCTTTATCTGTTTGCCATAATCCTTCCTTACTATTAATTTCTTTCACTTCTTCTTCTTGTTCTGGCCTATTTTTCATTATTCAGGCTACCCTCTTCTTTTGCATTATTCCCGGTGACTGCACACGTCATTCCTGTTCTTCTTCTTTTTTTCATTATTCACGTTTACCCCTCCTTTTTATTTTCATTCATTCTATGGTATTGCCCACACCTCTTTGTCGCTCCTTTTTGTTCTTCAAGGCTCTTACTTCTTGCCGTTTTCCTTTTTTTTTTTCATTCATTCCCAGTGATTGCGCATAACTTTCTTCTTTTTTCTTCTATTTTGTTCCTTGTTTTCATCAGTCACACTAAAACCTCTTTTTCTTTTCTGTCATCCCATGTGGGTTCACATTTCTTCTTTTTCTTCTTCTCTCGACATCCCTTTTATACAATGCCATATCCATTCCTTTTTATTTCTTCTTCTTCTTCATCTTCTTCTTCATCTTCTTCTTCTTCTTCTTCTTATTATTATTATTATTATTATTATTATTATTATTATTATTATTATTATTATTATTATTATTCCCCTCTCCCTCTTCTTCTTTCATTATGATTGCTTATTTCGCCATACTTTATATATTCCACCGTCTATTTTTTATATGTATTTTTATGAATTATTTGCATGGTAATAGTGAGATCAACCATAAAATGTTTCCATATATTAAATATTCGGCATGCACTGACCAAACATTTGTCTTCACTTTCGGTTGAAATCATCTTTTTCTTAACACACTTTTCAGATCCTGACTTAGTTTCTCGACACCAGTCACTTTCTCCCCAACGTAATGTGGCTTCCCTCTGTCTTTTCTATAAATATTTTCATGGCATCTGCTCTGATGGGATATTTTCACTGGTGCCCCGACTGAATAAATTTAAGCGTGCCACTAGTTTGGCATCTCGGTACCACTCTTTTACTGTCGAAACAGTTAAATGTAGCCGCCTCTTCGACTCCAAAAGCTTCTTCTCTCGCACTTCTCAATAGTGGAACTCTATTTCCTTTTACTTGCTTCCCTGATAAATATAATCTTCAGAAATTTAAATTTAATGTCTGTTGCCTTGATACCCGTTCTTCTTTTTACCCTCCTCCGTTTTTCTTTTTATCCTTTCCTCACTCCCCCACTAGACATAGACTTTTCCCTGATTTACCCTCTCTGTAGCACCTTGCATACTAGTGGTACTCACGCTTGCTCGGAGGAAATTTCTTTAAAAAAAGTTCAGTACTATTGCTCTTAATAATATTGATGGATATTTTCATCCAAACTTTTTACTTTAACTCATATAAAAAGTTAACAACCTGATTTTGTTATTATTTTCTCTCCTAGTTACATGTTATTATTGCAAGTGTAGTTTTTGTTATTTGGTAATGTTCTTGGTTTATAATATTGTAGCGTCAGTCTATAGTGTCTGATGAAGGATAGTCTTCTTTAAGATTTATAGGATTTATTCATCTGAAACCATTTTAACCAATGTTTCTACGTTTATCCTCAATATGTGCAAAATAACATTGTGATAAGAAAATAAGCATGTCCCATCTCCTCTCTCGCTTGCAACCATCCACCACAATAAAATACATGTTTTTCAGCACTAAAACTGAATCAGTCGTTGTTACTATATTGCAAACATCAAAGGTAGTGTTATATATAGACATTATATATACAGTGTATCTAACGATCAATAGGGAAAACAATGTATTCGAGAACACGATGTCAAACTCCTTCTGAGGTATTTTGCTTTACTACAATAAAATGCCTGAATAAACTTCCTTCCCTATTATTGATGCTCTTACCATGCACACGAATAAAACAATGTCTTGAAAATCTTTGTAATTTTGCAAGAGTTTATTGTACTTCAACATGTCACCTAAATTTTAAAAAACAAAACAATATACAACGAATATCTTAATATAAGGAGTATGTATATATTAAAAAGAAGAAAGAAACCGCAAGCGTTTTTGGTTGTAATGTGGATTTGTTTTTTAAAAAATATATTATGCTTTATTTTCCATAATTTTCATATATATATATATATATATATATATATTGAACAATAAAAAATATTAAAAAATTAAAATCTTCAGACACACTGGGTTGTAGATTAATATTCTTTCGTTTTTTTTATTATTATTTCATTTAGATTCCTCAACTAGTTTCGGCCAAAATGGCCATCATCGGGAGGAGAAATATTTTTGCTTGCTGGTAGCAGTAAGCTACAGAAATAAATGTCTTGCTGGAGAAAATGAACTTTTGTCTGTAGTTTTCATTTGTTTTGTTTTTTTGTTTTTTGTTTTTTTATCTTTTTAACATGAATCTTTTAACATTCCTTGTGTTGGTCAACCATATATATATATATATATATATATATAAATTCCGAAGAGGATAGAATCCAGTTTGAACTCATGTCCAAGACAGAGTAAAAATATAATATAAAAGGCTCAAACACTAATATTCCATGATTATAATTTATTAAATTGGAATCGTAATCACGATCCAATTCATCAGACCTACAAATTCAAAAAGGTTTTTGAATTATTATTTTTCAGATAATGTGCATTTTACAGGAAACACTAATTAAAACTGTATTTTTTTTTTCAAATAACCGTTTACAAATTACATCGAGTAAAAGGTCATAATAATTGAAGCCTTATTAAATTGATCTTGAAGCAACGTTGTAGAGAAAAGATTTTCATTGAAACCTTATAATCAAATGGTATTTTAAAAGCAAAACCGTGTATTTTTCAAAGCTTTATCTTTTGTAAGCGATATTCAGTAATTCATATTTCAGTTAAATATGTCTTTTACAAGCAACACTAGGGATTCTTATTAATTGGATCCTCCTTGTGAAACTAATCATTTTTAGAATATAGGGAACGTATTCCTAAAATGTAGTATTTTGAATGAAAAATGAAAAGAATTTTATTTTAATCTAAAATTTATATGTACCTGGCTTCTTTAATATTTCCCCTTTTCTAGCTAGATTAATGCTCGACAAACGTACATATAAGTTTTAGGTTAAAATAAAATTATTTTCATTTTTCATTCAAAATACTATACGTTAGGAATACGTTTTCACAACATCGCCCACGTGACGCCGACGTGATCTTATTGAAACGGGACGCTGATCTTGAAAAATTTCAGTTGTCTGTTTTTGATTAGTCTTAATCTTATGTCCATCGTCTTTTCATGTTGAATTAAATATAGTCTAATGTTAATTATATTTTATGAATATGTCCTGAAGATGGTCTGCTACACCGAAACGTCCGACGTTGATATTATATTAACATTAAAACAGCATAATTGCATATTAGGATATTTGTTAGTTTTTCCGTATATTTTTCTTCATATATATATATATATATATATATATATATATATATATATATATATATATATATATAATGAAAATAACCTTTTCGATCTCTACACTATTTATATTCGAACTATTGTCTTCGACTTTGGTGTTGTTATCACAATTTTTCGGCCGCTGTGCCCTCCGGCCTTCCTCAGATGTGTGTCGATCCGGATAAGCTACAGTGAATTTATTAACTGGGCCCTTTATTTAATCTACCGGGGTAGAGTTTCTTGTTTGACTGCTCATGTCTAGGGATATCTAGTTCTTATTTTATTTAGCACTGTTTAGTTATTGCTTGGCTGTTTCTACGGATAAAACCATCGGTTTGTGAAATTGGTGAGATGGCGGTTGTGAATTAAATCCCTGGCTTTGGGAAGTGTCTACTTGCACTCAGTGGCTTTCCTGCCTTGCTTGAGGTGAATTCAATTAAAAGAAAGAAATATCCTGAATTGTTATGATAGATCCAGGATATGTGCCATCATTGATTTCCTTCTTATTACACATTCCTATTTTCTGTTTTAGGAAAGTTTGTCTTGATTCCTACTTGTTGGAACACATGGTAGAGTAAAGATTTATAAAATTGATACGAACATATCCTAACCATATTTTTGAAACAGCTAAAGAAGCAATGTCGTTTTAAAAAGTCTTCTCTTTACTTGACACGTTCACTAGGCAAGGGGGATGAAAGAACGGCTATCAGATATCAGTCACAATTCCAAAAGTATTATCGCTAATAATAACATCATGAAAGATGGAAATATTGAAAAAGGAAAGCCGAAAATCATGTGGGCTCACGCCCTAAAGACTTGCATTTATCGACGAAAGCTTAAAGATCAGATATAACTGAAATACGAATACTAAGATGGTGGATCTAAAAGATTTCCTAACCATTACTTTTCCTGTCTATTTCCCTTCCTTCCGGGGAAAAGAAATATTTCCATGATTCAACAACTTCCCAACAAGCTTCAACTGTCCTTTTATTTAATGTTATCTTTGAGTTCTTTCTTCTTGCGTGTGTTTTATCCCGCCAGGGGCATTTTTAGCAGAAAATTTCAAAATAACATAGAATTTCACTCCAGGAAAGATGCACTGAAAAACGTTACTTTCGCTATATATTAAAAGGAAAGGTTTGTAAAATGCCATGCTTGTCTTCATTCTCCGTAAATAAAGTCTGTAATAAACGCTAAGAATTCTGGTAACGACAATTAGCTTGCTAAACAATATTATAAAGAAATAAACTGATTATTTTATTCTAATTATTTCAATAATATTGATAAAATTTAGCTAAGATCAAATTGTCAAGTGATTTGAAAAATGACCTACATTCTTTTGTTAATTGGGCCATAGAATGGCTTGTTCATTTTCACGTCCCAAAACGAAACGGCCCTCTATAAATCACCTGAGATAACCTTTTCTGCCTTCCATTTACATAGCTGATGCTAACCTCCAGGAGAGTGAACCGCTGTACCTTCTCAGGCTGACGTAAAGTGGAAAGATTATATTCAATCAATTGATAGGTCCGCTGCTAGTAAATCTGTTTTTTTCCTCACCCGAATTTATCTTACATATTTACAGGTCTACCATTCGTCCATACTTTGAATATTGCTGTTACATATGGTCTTAAGCTCCTGTTATATATTTAGATAAAACCCTCGAAATAATCTGCAATGTTATTGGTCCTGACTTGGCATCTCAGCTTCGGTCACTTCCTCACCGCCGTAATGTAGCATGCTTATACATTTTCTATAAATAGATTATGAACTTTATAGTGCCTAGACTCTATGAATTTAAGCGCACTACTAGATTAGCGGCAAGACCTCATAATTTTAAGTTTCAAATTCCTAGATTCCTGACCGTGAGTTCTATTCTAACCATTTCTTTTCTCGTAGTTATTTGGGATTATTTTCAGTTTTTTTTTTCTTTTTACTTTCCCGTTAATTTTAAACTTCAAAAATGTAAATGGAATGTCAATCGTTATTTTCTTACTTCTTAATATCTCTTTTTTTATTGTTCTCTCTCTATAATAATGTTTTTTACTCTTTCTCATATTTTTCAACATGTTTATTAGCATATTAGTGGTTTTGTTGCCTTGCTTGAGATGGAAAAAATAATAATATTTAACTTTAAAACCAGCTTTATTTTTGATTTCACAGTATTTTAAATTACGTTTAATTAAGTTTGCCACGCGAAAACAAAGTCAATAGATATGGACTTTCGAACAGATATGCGCTTTCTAGAAAATCTGAACGAAAATAGATGCATTCCTTAAAATGGTAATGGAACCTTCAGTCAGTTATGTGCAATGGGTGATACACGGTTGGACGATAATGTATATTTCCATACTTGAATGTGCGGATGGCATAATCGACAAAGACTCGGAATTGTTAATCGGAGAGCCGAGATCGAATTTCAGTTGGGTTCGTTATATTCACTTACGTGCAAAGGTATGAATCTACCTCTCCTCCCAACCGCCATGTATTAATTAGTAAGACAATAAAATTATTATTATCTCTAAAAAAAAATCCGTACAAAAAGCATGACACAAATAAGTTACCGGTCGCTGACAACCTTGAACACGTGTTAGGTCAATGATGCCTTAGAATGACTATGATATTAGGTTGGTGCAAAAAATAATGTCGTTTTTTCACATAGTAACATATGTGAGAAAACGACATTATTTTTGCACCAACCTAATATAATATACTTCTGGTTAGTACAGATAGTCTCCAAATGACCCTGAAATAGGATATACTTTTTTTAAAAAAATAAAAAAAAACGCCTCCATATCGCCAGCTGGATTGGAAAGCCTAGCTCACCGGATCCCTCGCATGTTGAAAAAAAAAATGCCGGTATGCCACACCAGATAGTTTGGGAAGCACTGTCCTAAGCTTCTGGCAAAGTGCGGCCAGGGAATCTTCTCTACTATTTAACTCATAATTAAACTTCGTAAGTGAGACTCTGTAGTTTCTGAATTCAACATGGGTACCATCTACTGTTGCTTTGTATCAGAATAAATTAAAATCAGTAATTAGCTTTAAGGTCCGATGCTCCTGCTATATATTTAGAGAACCTTGATAAAATCCAAAGTAGAATCAGCAATATTATTGGGTATGACCTGGCATCTCAACTTCAGTCACTTTTCTACCGCCGTAAAGTTGCCTCCCTGTACCTTTTCTATAAATACTTTCACGGTAATTGTTCGGATGAGCTATCGCTATTATAGATTTTAAAAATTTAAGCACAGTACTAGATTGGCAAGAAGGTCTCATCAATTTAGAGTTGAAATGGCTAGAGGTAACCGTAAGTTCTATGCTAAGAGTTTCTTTTCTCGATTGTAGAACTCTCTTCCCGGTTCATGTTTTCCAGTCAAAATTAATCTTCAGAAATTTAAATGCGATGTCAATCGTTACATACTCTCCCCCCGCTACTTTTCTATTGTTCCCGCTACTTACTAATATTTCTGTTTTCTAATTCTTCCACACCCAGTAACCATTTATGTCTTACTTGGGGCGAATTCGATTAAAATAAATATGTTTCGAGGCTGAGAACAAGTCAGCGTCAAATTGTCTTTAATCCTCGATAAGGTGAAATGTTTCATTTTTCGGATAAGAATAAATACTAAAATAAATGTCTTCTTCTATGTGCCATGTTCCTTAGGACGTGTGTTGTCATGGTTTTCACCGCCCCCAATCCTTTCTAGCTGTTAGTAAGGTTTATCTTTTCAGCATTACTCTTGGTATGGCTTCTGCTATCCAATTACATAATCTTATTCCGTACTTTATCCGCTGTTTCACTCTGACCTTCATATCTTTAATATGTCATGTGAATGTTTAGTTCTCCAATCCTGTTCTTCTCATTATGTGTCGTAGAAATTTGAACTGCCTTTTTATGATTCTATGTATAACCTTCCTTTTTTATTGCTCCTTCGGATTTCGCTGTCACATTTTCCATCCTCTTTTTAAAACAATTTCCAGATATTCAAATTTTCGTATTTTCCAAGACTTTGGAATCTCCAATCCGTAATTCACATCTTAGGGTGTCCCTCTTACTGACAGTCATATATTCAGTCTTTTTACAATTGTTGTTTAGTATTTTTCTCGCTGTCCTTTACTTTCCCTAGCGGTTGCCCAAATTTCATTTCTGTGTTTGCTATATCATATTTGATTTGCGTGTCTAATACTAAGTTTGTGTCCAACAATAATTAATACTTTAATCCATTGATTTCTGTCAGGATCGCCTCGCTGTAATCGCTGAATAAGGTCTGTTGTTAAGACACATACTTGTCTTACACTACTTTCTATTTTTATGTATTTACTGCATTTATTTTCTATCCATATGTTGGTGGGTTACTCTCAGCATAAATTCTGAATTTTTATAGAATAATTACTAAATAAATTAAGCTTTCCTTGCAGTTCAAATAGCTCTTTGTGTCCTAAATTAATCAGACGCTTTTACGCATGCTATTAGGTTGGTGCAAAAATAATGACGTAATAATGTCGTTTTTTGACCTATTTTCAACGTCAAAAAACGACATTATTACGTCATTATTTTTTGCACTAACCTAATATAAAACATAGGTAGACATACTTCGGCATTAGTATTTCTTTTTGTGCTATCATTTTTAGAATAAATATATCATTGCATATCCCAGTGTCTTTAACGAAACGACAGTTGTTCTTAGCCTATTTCTGATCTAATTTTGGATGCTATGAGTTCTATGCATTTTATTATGTGACTCATTGGGTGAATTGTCCGATGAAGCTCACATTCATTTGAATTTGGCTTAGTAGGCAGAGTTAAGTAAATGGATCTAATCAGTACTTCCAAATTTCGTGACCACTGTAGTATATTTCAATTATTTTTTAATGTTTCAATATGTAGAAGAATAACTTACGTTCACAGTTGCCTCAAAATGTCATTATTCGAGAATCATGGATTTCTACACAAATGTCGCATATTCACGGTTGTGTATTTCACATTAGTGCCTTGAGCTTGATATATATATATTTCATAATTTTGGATGCTGTTGTTCAAACTAACAAACTCTACGAGTTGGACGAGAGGCTCATCTCCGACATTTGCCTTGTGATGCTGATATTTCGAGTACTTCATAGATTGAAGCGATCTGTATCAGCTTTGCTCGGAAGCGTCTTCATTGTGTAACAATGGACGACAAGTTTACGACAAGTTTAGCATGATAATCAATACTTTGCGACTGAGAAATGTTAATCCACATTGAAATAAGATTTACTGTGAGAGAGATGTGTTTGTTTAGATATCCATGATTCTCAAACAACTATGTTTCAGGGAAATTGATTGTAACGTTTATTCGTATAAATATTCAAACAATACAGCTTTCCTCTCAATGTTTATTCTTCCTCTGAAGACGAAATATTTCCTGTATTGAGTACAACTGATAAAAAAAAAAATCGACGCTGACTGTTGATTTAATTATCTGCTTAATTTCGAATAAAAGTTGTTCACGTGAAGAAAATTGAAATACTGCCAGCGAGGGAAATATGACCGGATCTGGCGGTGGAAACACTGGGCGAAAATAATTTAGTTTAGATTTTTCCTTGAGCAGTTAAAGCGAAATGATAAAACAAAAATCAAACAGTTAACTGATATAAACATTTCTACTGGACGTGTAAGATTGTCTTATATCTTAGATATATAATATCTTTTACAAATATAACATAGTCCTGTGTATGACGATAAACTACATCCGGTAGCAAGGCCTCTGAACGAGAGATTGGAGGTTTTGATGAGCGTTGAGCCACTTCTTAACTTCCCAGGTCAAAGTCAAAGAACATGAAACCCTAACAGCTTGGAACTTCTTCTTCGAGCTTCGTCAACTGGCACCACAGACTCAGAAATAATAGGAACCACATCACTTGACGACTGCCAACCGAAGCAACCAACTGAATGAATAGCGCATGTAACTCGAAGAGAAAATAAAGACATAATCAAAATGTGGCGATTTCATATTTCTTAAGACCAAACGTTAGGAAGGATGCCCCATCAAAGTTGGAAAAAGCAATAACAGCTACCGGTACTGGACATGGGAGACCTATTTTCCTGAAACATTGTTTCAAGAGGAATGAATGGCGAATATTTCCACATTCAACACTTTCGGCAAAAAGGAGAGCAACTGATACTGTTCACCGTGATAATCTTTAAAGGATTTAAGCGTACAAAATAATGCAAATAAAACTGTTGCAGAAAAAAAAATTTATCTCCACTTTGAATGTACAGGGTGATCCGAAATTTTTGTCACCAACCTACATAATATTATTTTCTATTTTAACGCTCTGTAGGGTATCATCAAGGAGAGGGTTTCACGTGAATTCTGCTGGAATACCCATCAATTGAAGGACACCGTTCGCAGAACCTTTGCAGCAATCAACGAAGCACAGCTTCGGAAAATATCACACAAGACATAATGCTGCATCATATTGTGCCATAAAAATTATATTGTTTATACAGACCTTCTCGATGTGTGACAATGAAAGACAATAAACTGAATCCAGTACATGTACTTTGTTATACTGTACTACTTGTTCTTCTATTAATCTCATTACGTTTAGGGATTGCAAGACTTTAGGACCACCATATTGTATTAGCCGGAAGAACATTGTGAGAAAGCTATTCTTGATTAAGCCGAAAACCAGAGTTTCTATTCTTTCTAATCGCCATCGTCAAATACTTATAAATAATCCGTAAAAAAACAGTATATTGTCCACATAGAATCCAGTGAAGCATAAAACGTTTTACTTCTGTCTTAAAATGATGTCATCATTCGCACCTGTCTCCATCAATACACTGACCGGTTAAATATTTTTGGAAAGTGTTCTTGTCTATACACAGAAATATTACTATTTCAAAATATTATCTGTTTCCTTATAAGGAAACATTCGGCATTTATTGACTGAGCAAACAGCGTTACTCTTAGTTGAAATTTATAAAATATTTCTATTAAAATAATTTTTCAGAAAAATAGGATTCTAAATTCAAGTACCACTAACTGTTATTGCTCTTTCAAGTTTTGATAGAGTCTCCCTTCCTAACGTTTGGCCTGGAATAGTGTGAAACGTCAAAAACGCGTGTCATTATTTTCTCTCCGATTTACATGTGTCATCGATTTTAGTTTTTGCTGGTCTTGAAAGTCTCCACGTGATATGGTTTCTTTTATTTGGTACGGTTCTTCGTCTGTAATTCGCCAGAACACAAGGTTTGAAAAAATGTTTCTCGCTAAAATATAGAGGCTTCATTCGATCAAAGCCAATCTTTAAATCGCTCTGAGAAGGCGGTTGTATACAGTTGACTGCTTACAAATTTCACAATAGGTCTGACTTCATCCATGAGATTTTCATGAAAATTTCGATCAGGATTCGACATTTTAGATTAATGTCTCGTTTTTTAGCAACCTGTAGTATTACAAAACCAAAATATTAACTTAAAAACAAGTCATGTTCTTAAATAGCTTCTTCAGATCAAGACATACTTGACGTTCAAGGTAATGTGCACCAATATTCGGAAAGTAGATGGAATCACTGTAGTGCGTTAAAGATTTCGCATACGTCGGAAGAATCCCAGGCAACAGAAACTGTACTAGTAAAAACATCAAATTAAATCATAACAAAATCAATTGGTGATGCTAATGGTATGATTACCTGCTTCCTGACATGAAACATTCGGAATTCAGCTTGTGTTCTGTCGGTTGAATCTGATAAAATCTGTCTATTCTCAGGAAAATAGTCCATCAAATTGTATCGCTGATAAGGGGGTTCTAACTGTGGATAGATAATATAAGCGTCCTAAGATTTATATATATATATAATTACTCGTAAAAATGAGAAACAGCAAGACGTGGAAACAATAAAACGAGTATTACTTATTATCTGGTTGTTATGTGGTGTTGGAGAAATGAGAGAGTAATACTGACTAAAATTGTGAGTTTGGGGTCAAATGTACATCAAATATGGATCGGAATCCGAGAGAATGTTAAAATAACGATTAAGTAAAGAGTATACAGATTTTCTCATCAGATTTTTTTATATGTGTGTAATGGATGTCCAGATAAGTCAGTCAGAAAATAAAAAAGAAATATGTGGGGTTTTCTTAACAAGAATTTTTGTTGATTGCTAGGAGATAATTGTTACTATTATGGCTCGAAAAACGAAAAGGACCAGAAATTTTCGTTGCTTCACGTACTGACGGCCTGTCCGTGTTGACTGCTTGTCCGATAGTTAGAATGTACGTGTTCGTGTGTGTAAAAGAGAAAAGTGGGTTCGTTTCTAATTGGTTTAAAAAGAATGACTTAATAATATTTATATTAGGTTGGTGCAAAAATAATGACGTAATAATGTCGTTTTTTGACGTATTTTTAACGTCAAAAAACGACATTATTACGTCATTATTTTTGCACCAACCTAATAATTGTTATAATTATTTTATTATAATTATTTTTGAGAGTATAATTATTTTTTTATTTATTTATTAGGAATACGAGACTTTCCGAAGATTTTCTTTAAATTACTATGGAAAGTCAATTTTTTATTATATAATTATTTTCTATTCTACTTACGTTCGTTGTCTGTTTTATGTGTTGCTGCTGTTAGAAGACTTCAAATAATGTGCATTTTGTAATTTATTCTCTGTGATTCTGTTTTGCAATTATATAAGTTTTGATGTAAGATTTTCTTCTTCAAGTTATTTTTTGAATGATGATAATGTAGGCATGTTTTGATGACTTTCGTGATGATGGTATAAATCTCTGGAGAGCGAGAAAAGTGATTTTAATAGAATGAGTAATATTTGCCTATGAATGCTCTTAACATTATTCGGTTGATATAAATAGTAAAATTGTTGCTGAAAATTCTGTCATCTCAACAATAATAAATAAGCAAAATCATTGTGTTAAGCATACCGTTCTTGTCGCGTTTTGTTACTGCTGTTTAGTTTTATTGAATACGAATGAGATGCAGAAAATGGAATTGTCAATGATTTCCGTTACGTCTACGTATAATCAATATTGAACAAAATCAAAATATTTCATTTAAGGAAGGTAGACTTCTATAATGCAACCAGTATAGAATTAATAAAATATTTCATAAGCTTAGTGTTATAGGAATACAAGGTGTGCATTCGGTGAGTATGAAAAATATTCAAGATGGTAGAGACGAAGATATACATTTCCCGTCAGAACAGATAACATTACCAACATATATATATATATATATATATATATATATATATATATATATATATATATATATATATATATATATATATATATATAGATATATGTTATACATATATATATATATATATATATATATATATATATATATATATATATATTAGATATATGTTATATATATATATATATATTAGATATATGTTGGTAATATATATTAGGTTGGTGCAAAGATAATGTCGTTTTCTCATATATGTTACTATGTAAGAAAACGACATTATTTTTGTACCAACCTAATATACATATATATATATATATATATATATATATATATATATATATATATATATATTAATAAATATATATATATCCCATAGCGTTTGGACTACTCGGAGTTACATGCCAAACGCAATCTTCAGATTTATTTAATTATAAAATATTAGGTTGGTGCAAAAATAATTTCGTTTTCTAACATATGTTACTATGTGAGAAAACGAAATTATTTTTGCACCAACCTAATATAATCGTTTCTCGTAATACTGGCGTAGTTAAGTACTATATAGTGCCCTTCGATTAATTAATAATGTATAGTTGATAACTCACCACTCTAAAATTAAATTAATAATCACTTATCTTTTATGTTCATATGGTAATATATAGTATATATATAGCTCACCGTAACATCTCCTAACATTGTATCACACGGAACAGTCTAATAGAACTTTGCTGCATTCAGATCTACGCGAAATCATTGCAAAAGAGTTCAAGAAAACAGCAGCTATGTACAATCAGTCAAAGTCAAGGTTTAAAGCAAAATTTCCACGAGTTCTGGAAAATCTCAAACAAATTCCTTAAAAGAGTTAAATCTCTAATTGCCTATTACCTTCAATGATCCTGCTGTTATCTCATCCTTGCCAGATACCACTATGCTCTACGCTATGAACTTTGCCTCTAATTCTCCGGTAGACGACAAGGGTCATTTCATACTACACTTCGCCTCTCTCAGTAAGCTTAAACATTGCAACGTCTCTGTCACGAAATGCGATGTATCCAGGGACAAGACTCAGCTTTAATAAAACTACCAGTCCGAATAAATTCCCGGTAACTGTTCTAAAAGATAATAGCGCAGAACTATAACTATTGTTTGCTAAATAGTTTAACAACTGCCTGGAAGTGACATGCATCCCATGTCTATGGAAGTTACCTTAAAACCAGTCTTGAAAAGGAATTGAGGGAAAGTGAATAGTTTTTGGCGGAAGTGTGAAAATTTTCTCTCTAAAACCGAGTCAGGTCACGGACGATTCTATTTAGATAAGAATATAAATATTGTAAACATAATTTGAGACAATAAAAACAGTGCAACATATAAGGATATTTTTTCTTATTTTCCAGTTTCGTGATACCATCTGCTGAAGAGAAATCATCTTCAGGTTGCTTATTTATAGTAATGAAATTTGAATCTCGTCAATATTTGTCCACAGATGGCGTCGTGTTTAATATCACGGATGAAAACGCATTTCTTTCCACAGAAAACACAAGCGAAAACTCAACTGCGATGTTTTTTTTTTTTTATATATTAAACAAACAACTGACATGATTTAAATTTTAGGATATCTTTTAAAACTCTGCCTTTTGTATGTGTAGGTAGCGTAATGGTTAATCGGCGCTAAAATTGGTATCGGAGAGTCGAGTTCAAATTCCAACATAGACTTCCATCACTTTTGCAGTATATCCTTTTTTATTCTTCCTCTTAAATAACAGATTCAATTCGACTGCCTAAACTTGAGTGGTAACTGTTAGGTTGGTGCAAAAATAATTTCGTTTTCTAACATATGTTACTATGTGAGAAAACGAAATTATTTTTGCACCAACCTAATAGTTTAGGGGAATTGCTATTTTTTATTCAAAACAGCGGAGAAATTAACGGTAAACAAGTATCTTTTCTTAAGAATTGTTACAGTCCACAGATAATAAAGAAACGGAATCTGTAAAGAGCCATGGTCGCCTATGTCCCGAAGTAGATGGTATTATTTTTGAAAAATCATTATAATTTAGATATTTTCATTCTGAAAATAAAAATTGCAACATCACTAAATATAAATCTTGACAATGAGCATCAGTTAATTCGTCGCTTTGATCTTCTTTTATTAGTCAACATAAAATAGCATAATGCACTGATTATGAAATGGACGAAGTCCGATAATCATTTCAAGACATTTTTATGTTTATACATTCTTTTTTATAGATACAAATATTTAAGTAAATGCTCTGTTTATAATAAACAGTATTAAATAACATTTACCGGCCTGAATGTCCGAGAAATTGTCATAGAAAATATGCGTCCTCCGATAGGAGTCAAACCTGTATCCTATACGGAACCGTCATATAGCCTGACGTGCTTTTACCGATTTCGCCACAGAGGAGCATTTCGCTTAGCAAGATCGATTTTACAGTTTTCAAACTACAATTTTCCATGATTTTCTCGCGTATATTCTAATCAGTCGGAGGACGCATATTTTCCAAGAAAATATCTTGGATATTCAGGCCGGTAAATGTTGTTAATACTGTTTATTATAAACAGAGCGTTTACTTAAATATTTGTATCTATTAAAAAGAATGTATAAGCATAAAAATGTCTTAAAATGATGCACTGAATATAGCGGAATTTATAGAAGCCCAATCCCTAAATTTATTCATTAAACTTAAATTAATTTGGCAGACGACTAAAATTAGAACTCAGCTATCCGATTTCACATTCCGAACCGTTATCCAATACACCACCTGCACATCCAAAGTTACAGCACCTGGTATCCCGATCATTTAACCATCAAGGTACTGATCAAGCTCGAAGTTTTTTAACTTCAGTGATCGGAAGAGAATCGATGATTCAACGTCATATGATCGTAAGCCGTCGTTCATTTTTTCTGTTTTTCATTAATCTGTCCTGATAAGGCGCCTGGTTAAAAAAAAAATAGGTGCTTTAGTTTATAAGAGTTTCGATTAGTACTTAATAAGACCAAAATTTTCTGACCGACTTATTCTCTGCTTTCCATGTACTTAATCCAGCAAGAATTGTCTGATCAACTTATTTTCTAATTTCCATGTACTTAATCTAGCACGAATTTACTGACCCACTTATTCTCTATTTTCTCACCGATTTATTGTCTACTTTCCATGAACTTAATTCAGATTTCTAATAAAAGTCATGTGTCACTTTTTAAGACTAGTTATAATAATTTTCTCTTATTTAAAATACAAAACAACTACTTTTGGGTAAGGTTAAAACAAAACAACCACAGAGGCCTCAAACTATTAAACTGTAGTATATATATATATATATATACATATATATATATATATATATATATATATATATATATATATATATATATATATATACACTTCTGAGACGAGGTATTATGTACACTATTTACATTATCCGGACGATTGTTCACATCTTCGTCGCCATATTTATTACAAATTCAGCCGTTGTCGCTCCGGCCTGCTACCAAAACGTTGTAAGAAAAATGGCGACAAAGATGAAGAAAATAGTCCTAATAATGTAAATAGTATGTATATATATATATATATATATATATATATATATAGTCATTGTGACCGAGCGTTTGAATGTGCTGGCCTTGTTCAAATTGTTAACCCTGCTAGATAACATGCTCTCTCCCAGAAGCTGTAACTAAGGTCTGCTCAGCATATAAACCGCAAGTGTGCTTTGTGGGTGTTGAACAAGCATAAATGTGCCTGAGCGAGCGTCTGCAATTGGGATTGGCTAGCCGCCCTAATAGACGCGTATCCTCGAATACGAGTGGCCAGCTAATATATATATATATATATATATATATATATATATATATATATATATATATTAGGTTGGTGCAAAAATATGTCAAAAACCGACATTATTTTTGCACCAACCTATATATATATATATATATATATATATATATATATATATATATATATATATATATATATATATATTACAAATAACAATATTACCGTTCAATAGATATATTACAATGCTACAGAAATTGCAATGAGAAATTAAATAGTTAATTCCAGTATTCTGTGGGAGTTGTGAATGTATCAAATTCTGATAAAAGCATAAAAAATATACAATATGTTGATGAAATTTTAGACGAACTGGAATATGGTTAGATGGCTCGGGTTGGGTTAAATATATATTAGTCATCTTTAAAGTAATTCAAATAACAGAACATGTAGTTCAATTATATTACCAAAATAGTCTATCATCAAAAACGTGAGAGATCAAAGAAGAAAGAAAGTGAAAAAAAATGCAGACCAGGTGTTATGGTAGGCAAAACTACATTATATCCGTTTCGCGCCCATGTTAATTTTCTGTGTTTGTCAGGTGATTCTTTTCTTTTTCATGTTATTTGTTGTCTTTTGCTTACGTGCTCGATTCTATTTTGTCGTTTGAAGTGTTTGCTTTGCTTTGCTTTGGTTTGGTACATATAAGACCTTTATATCTTTTACTGTACTTTTTGCACTATAACTGGATGTGTACTCACTGCTGCGCTGTTTACAAATAGAGAACCGAAGAATAAAAGATAAATGCGTTTCGTATTTTTCACGACTGGTCATCATTAACCGAGAAACACTAACACACACGCATGCTCACATACACGCAGAAGTGCAACAATGCATACAAATGCGAATGCGAATGTGAACACACAGAGATATTTGCTTGTTAGTCCATATGAAGAAATGCCATGATCGACTATGATTGGAGTGATATTGCATTTAATGGGATTTCGTTGATAATGTGAGTCTGTGATCCTATTTTGTAGCTACAACTCAGCTCAGGGTAAGGGTTACTTAGTTTAGTCTGGTTGAACGTTACTACTGAGAAGTGATTTCAATCCTTACTCGGTGTCCTATGTAAAACAAAATGACCAATGTAATCATGAGCAATCAACCAACTACGGTTTCTCTTGTAGATAAAACGTATGTTTTTAATTAATGTAAATATGCTGACCAAGGTATGTCAAAACAAAACGTGTGTTTCGTACAAGAAAAAATCATGAAAATTTTATTTATATAACATTTAATATTTTACCTTTATTAGGCATATTTTTAAGTCCTTTAAAGTACGGACTTCAATATAATGAACTTAAGCAACCAAAGATAATAAAGTCTATTAACACTAGTATTTATTCTAGAAAATAAAAAGAATATATATATATATATATATATATATATATATATATATATATATATATATATATATATATAGCGGCGGAAAACAAATATTCGTACACATACAAATTTTTAATTTATTGCATTTACAACTAATGACTCAACATAATTTTCATATAACTTTACACAGGTGAATAATAACTAATAGAAAACAGAAAAAATTGATTTAATAAAAATAAATTCCATTTATCCATTTTAATAAGTGAAAAAAGTATTCATACTGTGCAAATCTTTTATTTTAAAACTTTGAATTGCTTTAAATACCCTAGATTATTCAAGTGGAATATTCTAGAATGTTCCAATAATGTTATCAGTAGTTATTTTTAGACTAAAATATAAACAGAACATTCTGTAATTGATATTCGTGCAAGAAGGTTATCATCATGGCAAGAGATAAAGTATTGACAAATTCGTATAAAGAACTGATTCTTAAGCTCTGGAAAGAAGATAAAAGTTACAGGAAAATCTAAGACAACCTCAATATCCCATTTACTTCAATTAGTTAATTCATTGCAAAGTATAAAAAAAAACTCAAAACTGTTTTAAACCAAAGAAGAACAGGTAACAACGGAAGATTACTTCAACATCTTCGAGGAAATTAATGCGTCAAATTAAACAAAATCCAAAGGTTGTTAGTCAGGAGTTGCAGGATAATTTACTTTCATCAGGAATCTGTGTCACTAAATGGACAATAAGCAATGAATTTCATAGGAACAATCTAAAGTCACGTACCCCTCGGAAAACTCCACAACTATTGAAAAGATACAGAGATGCCAGATCGAAATTCATTCGTGAACATAAATATAAGGAAAAATAGTTTGGGGAAAGAGTATTATAGACAAACAACACCAAAACTGTGTTGTTTGAACGTAATTCGAGAAAGTCGTGTATGGAGGAAAGATGATGAAACCTTCAAACAAAAGAAAACAGTTTCAGCAGTGAAATTTGGTGGTAGCAGCATCATGGTTTTAAGATGTTTTCTGCAAAAGATACTGGCGGCATATCATTAATAGATGGTAGAATTATGTCCGCAGCATATCAAAATGTTTTAGAAGCAAATTGACTGTTTTCTGTTGAAACTCTTGAACTTCCTCCTAATTGGATCATCCAACAAGATACTGATCGTAAGCACACTGCAAAATATACGAAAAAATGGCTTTCTGAAAATAATGTAAATATCCTGAAACGGCCAAATCAGTTCTCAGATTTAAACCCAATCGAGAATCTGTAGCATTATTTGAAAATTCAAATCCAATCGAGGGCTCCAACAAACATCCCGCATCTGAAAAGCTTATGCGAAGAATGTAACCAAATATCAACTAAAATTTGCAAGTCATTAATTGACAACTACAAGAAGAGTTTGATCACTGGCTACTCTACAAAGTATTAAAGGAAAATAATGTATTCTTTTTCATATTGTAAGAATTCTTTTTCCGCCCATTAAAATGGATAAATGGTATTTAATTCTAGTAAATCATTATTTTTCTTTTTTTTATACACATTTATTTATTATGCATCTGTGTACAGTTAATTATATGAAAAGCATGTTTATTCATTTGTCGGAAATACAATAAATTAAAAATTTGTTTGTATATGAGTATTTGTTTTCCCCACAGTGTATATATATATATATATATATATATATATATATATATATATATATATATATATATATATATTGATATATATATATATATATTGATATATATATATATTGATATATATATATATATATATTGATATATATATATATATATTGATATATATATATATATATTGATATATATATATATATATATATTGATATATACATATATATATATATATATACATATATATATATATACATATATATATGTGTATGTGTATATATATATATATATATATATATATATGTATAGATATATATACATATATATAATATATATATATATATATATATATATATATATATATATATATATATATATATATCAATATAAAGCGTAAATTTTAAATTCCTTTTTCGTTTCACATTTCGAAAGTAAACTCTGAAGATCCAGCCAAAAATAAAATGCTCTGTTTTTCTTTATTTATATATATATATATATATATATATATATATATATATATATATATATATATATATATATATATATATATATATATATATATTGTATCCACAAATTCCTGGCTTTTAAACATCAGCAGTATCAATTTAACAGGATTAGTTTCTTAGTACCTGATTGTTACTCAATGAGTCTATGTCATGCACTACAAGAAGTTTGTAGACTGAAGCCATTACGTAACATTCTATTTATAGAAAACTGTTGTTGATACTAATAGTAAAAAGGCCTAAACGGATTTTAGGGATATAGTTTAGACAAGGCTAATTTATACTATGGCGTATAAAGTTGGCTTTCACCAGTCACAATCTGATGGTTATTCTAAACAATAACTCGATATATTCTAGCATTGTTTAATTTGGAACTGCTAGATCGGGATTTAATTATTGATTTTATGATGACAAACTGCAACTAATTTGGTAAAGTGGATATGCACACTCCGCATTTGATTTTTGCTTATTTTTTTTTTTTAATATCCCGTTGTATAGACAAGGAAATTGCTTTTATACTGATATCATGAATTGCTTTTAAGATTAACTTGAGATTAAAATAATAATAAGAACATTTTTTTTTAAATATTTGGTCATTTGGTCACATTTTGGGAGATGCATTGGACCAAGAACTTTTCAGTAGTCATTTGTAGTTCATGTTAAAAAAGTGATTGTGTTTTGAACAACTATTTCAATAGAAAAGAGCGGGACTTTAAGATTATAATTTCTATCGCAAATACCTAGGTTATATCCATTGGCGTAGCACAATTCTCTCTATATGTCACTATACGCATCACAAACACGCATATATATATATATATATATATATATATATATATATATATATATATATATATATATACATACATACATACATACATACATACATATATAGAGAGAAAGAAAGAAAGAAAGAAAGAGATACATTTACAAGTTTGATTAATGTCCAACTATTTTTTATTTTGCACCCTCTCCTCCCAATGTGTCTTTTAGACCTCTACCCGACAAGCAATCTATACATACATAACTCGCGTCGTTGCTCCCAGCCCAGCTTGGCTCTACAGTTGTGTTTCTAAGCCCGTTGATGTCGTTGTCTTTGTTTTTTTTTTTTGTTGTGGGTTTTGTTTGTTTGTTTGTTTTAATAGGAGTAGATAGGATTTCCTATCGCCCGGTTAATAATCCTCGCCCTTCTTTTGAACAGAAGTAGAGGTCCATCCCTTGTGTCCTGTTTAGGAAGGGGTTTCTGTTTCCTTTCCTTTCCTTTGACTTTATTAGTAGTGCTGCCATGAATCTCTTGTGATATGTGTGATTTGTGGCAATGTCTCTTCATACTCTAGGTACCGGGTCTACAATTTTCTGGTTTCTATACCCTGCTGGTGGTTAGGAGTCCGAACTCTTGCGTAGCGTAGCGTCTTGAGAGGCTGCTCTGATCAACAGTTGCATATTATCGTGATTTTTGCAGTGTCGTGTCGCACACGGATGGGTGGCACCGGTGGGCAATCCCGAGGCCACATTATGTTACAGTCTGCGCCAGTTCTTTGCTCATGCCATGTTTGGTGACTGACTGATTCTATGACTTTAAGCCTTTTCCTTAACAACGTAATTCAACATGACCGTAAGCAACAAAAAATATAAAACTAAACCAGTTTGAAATAATCACCTAAACCCTTTAATATTTATTTCTTCAGAGTTCAAGCGCCCTACGAGGCTGGCATCCCGCTCTCACCCCTTCACTGTCGAAACTCCTAAATGTAGCCGTCTCTTCTACTCCAATAGCTTCATGTCTCGCACCTCTCGCCTGTGGAACTCCCTTCCCTATTCCTGTTTCCCTGTGAGCTATAATCTCTAGCTATTCAAGTGTAATGTCAATCGACATCTCCAGTTGCCTTGATCTATCCACTACCCTCCTCCTCATCCTTTCTTCTATCACTCCTTTCTTGCTCTAAATTTTCTGTAACCCCTTGCGTCCTAGTTGCTTCCCGCTTTGCTTGGGGTGAAATGCTTAAAAAAAAAAAGAACATCCGTAGTATTCGAACCAAACATTGCAGTGTGAAATCCTTCATAAGTCTCTTGATATACTAGCTCTTTGCTAGACTAACCTTAACTCCTCAATCCTTTCCTCTGATTTATCGATTTCTAGCTACCTTCCTCTACTAAGAAAGGACTCTAAAATCCATATGCAGAGCCAGGGAGTTTAATGCCGCGATAATCTCCCTCTGGCTAGGTATCTTCTTTGGAATCTTCAGCCCATTCGTATATGTGTCTCCGTCTATCTCTCGTCAATTCAGTAAGCTATCTCTTTTTTTCTCTACAGTTCCCTTTCGTCTCAAGAATGCTGTGTACTCGATAGCATTTCTGACAATATAGACATAGCCATCCATCTACATCCGTTTGCAAACATATTCGTGTCCGGTGACTTTAACGCCCACCACACCATGTGGATTAAACACTCTGTAACTGACCTCGCTGGTATCCAAACTCTTAACTTTTCAATCACTCAATTTCTCAGGCAAATGGTTGACTCTCCTATGCTTTTCCCAGTAACCCTGACGGTAAAGCTTCTCTCCTCGATCTGTTTTACCTCCATCCCTGCTTCTTGTCATTCTACACAGTTTTACCCTCTTGGCAACTGTAATCAGGCGGTGGTGTCTGTTATCGTCTCCTTTCACTTCCCCTGCAGCCATGAACCTCTTACTAACAGAATATCTTTCTGTTATCAACGCGCAGAGTGGGACTCATTCCGTGATTTGCTTCGCGAATGGAAATGTGGTTTTTGTGGTTTTTAATCATCCCGTACAAAATGTTCGTCTGAGGTTTCCTCTTGGCTAAAAATCGGTATCGAGGCTTTCATCTCAGCAAGAAAATACCAAGTTAAATCGCGGTCATCTCCTTGGTTCACACCTGCTTGCTCTGCCACTAGAGCCCACAGGAATCACTTCTTCCGTCTGTACCAGAGCGACATGTCTGATTGCAAAAACGTCTCTTTGACTCTGCTCGTAATAAATGCGTGTCCTCAATTAAGCAACGTTACTGTTTGCTAATAGAATGAAACAACGCATCTGGCAAGTTTGTTTCTAAAGATTATTGGTGACTCAGAAAGAGTGTACTGAACTACAGCAAATCCTCAATCCCTCCTCTGTTTAATCAATTCGAATCCCTAACATCCTCAGCTGATAAGGCTGAATGCTTTGCTCGGAAATTCTCATCCAACTCAACACACGACTCACCCGAGGTACCCACACCTGATTTTCCCCTTAGAACTGAGACTAGACTGAGTGAGATGTTCATAGCCCCGTTGATGGTATTAGATATCATCTCCAAATTAAATTTTCATAAAGCAAGTGGCGGTGAGGGTGGATACCATCCATAGTCCTAAAGAAATATGCCCTTGAGTTGGCTTCAGTTCTCTCCAAACCGATTCTTGCTTTTCAGTCTGTTGGAATTCTTCCTCTGTCGTCCCGGTCTTTAAGAACTCTCGGGAGCCATCTAAATACCGTCCTATCAGTCCCTTGCCACTATTCCGCAAAGTCTTGGAGGCTATAATCAATGTCGAATGAAGCATCTCACCTCCGATGATCTGCTCTCTGACAAACAATGTTTTCTACTTTACCCAGTCTACTGTTGAATTGCATAACTGAATATGTATACCAAGATCTTTATAATAACGGTGAATCTATTGCTCTAGTTATATCGAAGGCGTTTGACAGTGTTTGATATACTGGAATTCTAGGTAAGCTTCAGGGATACGGTATTACAGGACGATTATTTGTTGTAATAAATCATTCCTGACTAACCGTGAAATGAACGGTGTCCAAACATCTCTGTCAGATATCGCTGTCTGCAGGTCTTCCAAATGGCAACTAGAGGCATCTACAAGTTGGTCAATGTTCTCCTGACTCGTTCATTTCACGGTTAGACGGGTTCTCTTTCAATTCCTTTCATATGACTGCTGTGTTCCTCTAGGATCTATCCTTGTTGCTGATCTTCATTAATGATCTTCATGACGTTGTCAGTTCTTAAGTAGGCATTTACGTAGACGACACTAGCATTTACTCCTGTCTCAATGGTAAATCCTGACAATGATAACATGTCCGTTGTTCTAGAAAATGAACTCCAACACGTGGTTGACTGGGGCAAGAAATGATTTGTGAATTTTAATGCATCTAAAACGAAACTGATTTGATTTATTCACCATGGAGAATCTCCCCTACCTCCAATCAGCATGGTTGCTGTTCAACTCCACGAGATCGCCTCAATGCGCTTTCTTGATCTCACCTTTTCCACTGAACTGAGGTGGAACGACTATATTGAATCAATAGCTTTATTACCCGCAAGGAATGTTGTTTCCCTGTGCCAGAAGGTTTTTCTCGTCTGGGTCTATCCTTCACGTCTAAAATATACCATTCGTCCACGCACGCAATACTGTTGCCATATATGGTCTGGTGCCCCCGCTGTTCAACCCGACGTCCTCGACAAAATCCAAAGACGGATATTCAATGTGATTGTGTCCTGACTTGCGTTTTCGACGCCAGTCATTTTCTCACAGACGTAATGCGGCTTCCCTCTGTGATTTTTGTAAATATTTCATGGCATCTATTCTGACAAGCTATTTTCACTGGTACCCCCATTGCATGAATTTAAGCTTGCTACTAAGGTGGCATTTCGTTCCCACCCTTTTACTGTCGAAACAGTTAAATGTAACCGCCTCTTCTACTTCAACAACACTTCCCGCCAGTGGTACTCCCTTCCTCTTACTTGCTTTTCTGACAGCTATAATCTCCAAAAATTTAAATGTAATGGCAACTGACATCTTCTGATATCTTGATCCTCATTCTTCTTTTTAACCTTTTCCGTTCTTCTTTTTATCATTTCCTCAATATCCCACTATAGCCAGTATTTTCCCTTACTTCCAATCTCTGTGGAGCCTTGCGTACTAGGGGCACTCCCATCTTGCTTGGGGTGAAGTGCCTTAAAAACAGTATCTATACACAGAAGTTAAACTTTCGTTAGATTTTAGAATTTTAAATTTAACAACGGACATAAATACATTTCAGGCTAACTGAATAACGAGTTAAATTATGGAAGATGCTAAGTGATGTAATTTAATGTCTAATAAATGAAAGTGACTAAACGTTGTTGTTGTTTGTTGAATATTTTTATAAAGTAATTATTATTTGTATTATTTTATTATAAGATTGATTTAAGGAGGAAGTATTAAACAAATATTTTGAAGGTATGTAAGATAGATACTGTTGTCCATCTAGTTGTTTTGCGACGTACGGTGGCCCTTAGTAATTAAGTATAACTCAACACTTCAATGTTAAATAATTGATTCAATTAAGTATTGAATTACATCTGCAAAGAAATAATTAGCATGAACAAAGAAGGAAAAGTCAACCGAAAATAATTAACCATTTCAGTGAATATCTATGTTAGTAGCACAGCTCGGCTCAACGTTCGGTTAGTTTTAAATCAAATCCCAAATCTTCGACGCACAATAATTCACACTATTTCCACTGGACAGTTCCACTCATTAGTTGCTCAATAATCACCCAATAATCACTCCAGTCAGTAGCCTGACACCGCTATTTATACACTTGGCTGAAAACATATATTCATAAGTCCAGAGTGTTACGCTCGAACCTCGGTGTCGGTAGTTATTCATTTTCGTCCTGTGTGACATGTTGAGGTGTTTACGGTTGTGGAAGCGCCTCTCGCGTGATTGTTCCATAAAATAATATCTCTGGGATCACATCAAAGGAATCAGATAAAAATAAAAGGAGAGCGAAAAACTGTCAGACAGAGCG
This sequence comes from Acanthosepion lycidas, assembly GCA_963932145.1. Classification (NCBI taxonomy): domain Eukaryota; kingdom Metazoa; phylum Mollusca; class Cephalopoda; order Sepiida; family Sepiidae; genus Acanthosepion; species Acanthosepion lycidas. Next base: position 97,601,726 of record OZ010571.1, read on the forward strand.
TTGTTCGGATGAAAACCTTCTGACACAAGTAAAAAAAAAAGAAGAAGTTAAACCAGATGGTATGGCCACGCGGCAAAATCTGATAGCGTCTTCAAGAGCATTCTCTAAGGAAGAGATCGCGGGAAAGAAGACCAGGCGTATAACAAACGAAGACGGCATACAAGATTAAGTCAATATTTCGCTTATGAATACGACGGGAATAAGAAGGATTTGACGTTGTGAACATGGCAGGTCATTGCTATAAAGATGTGAATCCATCTCTTCTACCACGGCCTTGGGTAGACAAGACAAGATCCAGTGGCAACCGGTCTAGAAGAAGGTATTCAAAACCAATGTTGATAGGCTTTTACTGCTGAATTAATAAAATGGTTAAGGATTTCGTAATCGTATTGATTAATATATTTTTTAATTCTATGAGATATCCTCTCCGGTAGATCAGTTGCAAATAAATCGTGAACTTCTAGCCATCCGAAAATTTATTGCAATGTCAGTTACAGGCATAAGGTATATTTACCTATGACAATAATGGAAACAATAAACACTGCTACAGCCACAACAGAGAAGAGTAAAATATTGTTCAATAGACATTTCTAGAATTCCACTATTTCGTCTATTTTTTGCTTCTAATTTTACTATTACAGGTCGCCGTATTTGATGCTTCCCTCGTCGCCTGTCCAAAATTGATTTGATTTTTCTTTATACCCATTTCTTCTTGGCCTTCTTGTCTGCTTCGTAACATTTCCCTTTCAAATTAATGCCTATGAGAAACTGGTAATTTCTTGTCAGCATCGAATGCGTTACATTAACCATCCAATTACCGAAGTTAAGCGTATGATAAATTTCATAAAAGTGCCAAAGCTATCCGAAAAGCGAGCAAGTACTATGAACGGATAATTGTCAGCTCCCAACGACGTTCCTTGTTTCACTGCGGCTTATTTGGAATTAATATTACAAAAATATGGCAAGATAATTAACTGAACGCTTTCCCAAGGCTCAGTGGATATATTGACATTTGGAGCATAGGATGATTGGCGTCTACTCCCATAGCGATTGTAATTATTTAAACTCGTTATACACAACTGCAAACCAGTTCATGCGACAGCAAATTCATTTTAAATAAACTGTGTATCCTAACTTACTTTTATCCTATGCGTAATTCGGTCACAGCGCATTGGATACAGAAAGGCATAAGGAAATTAAGAAAAGACATTTTAGATTGATTTCTGCGAAGCTAACTTCAAACGAAAAGGCTCTCATGAAATAACCAAATATTCATATATATATATATATATATATATATATATATATATATATATATATAGTGCGCAGTAAAATCCAAAATCACCTCATATGAGAAATAGACTTATTCTAATCGACAAATAAGCCTATTTCCCATATTTTGGATTTATTGTATATTAATTATTTGCTCTGTAATAATAAATACATTGAGCACTTTTTGTGGATCCGTTCTAAAATTTTATATTAATAGAATTAAATAACAACGAATATATTAACTTTCCTACCTATTTATCTATCCATATATATATATATATATATATATATATATATATATATATATATATATATATATATAAAGGAGACCAGGTTTATAGCGAACGAAGTCAATATTAAGCCAATATTTTGATTTGTACGCATTTCAACTTTCCTCAAAAAATGGTATTGCGTAATCAGCAGAACTAAACAAATTCTATGGAAGAGATACAAGAACTTCCCCGAAGAATGTATCATCCGAGATATTCTTTTACGAAAAACACTTCTGAAATAATGTCCTGAATAATATACATATATATATATATATATATATATATATATATATATATATATATATATATATATATATATATATATATATATATATATTCGGATCATAGTCTTTAAGTTTATTAATTCCTTTCATTCGGATTACCGTGTACTGAATTCTACAAATTTTATTAATCTGTATTTACTATTTAAGCTATTTATTCATTTATTATGCTTAGTCCTTTCTTTTCACTCTCCGTCGCTACCTTCTGTAGGATATTTTGAAGTTTCTTTTCCGTATCTGCTATCATTACTGTATCATCTGCGTATCTTATATTGTGGTCGCCAAAAGCTAAATCCCGGTAAGGTTTTCAACTCTCGAAGAATTGCCTCGCTGTGCAGGTTGAACAGGTTGGATGAGAAGACACATCCTTGCTTTACGCCTCTTTCTATTTTTTTTATATTCACTGAACTCATTCCCTATGCGCGTGCATGTTGTTTGCTGCCAGCATAGGTTCTTGATGATTATGATGTCTTTCATGAATATGTCAAGTTTGCTGCGAAGTTCCAGCAGATCCTTGTGGCGTACGTTGTCGAAAGACTTTGCCTAGTCCATGAAACATAGGGACTCTTTCTAACTTTCCAAAAAGTACTTGACACCTTCTGACCTGGATTATGAGTCAAATGAAATAGAAGTAGAGTACTGCCGATACATCTTGCCTACAACTACTCAAATTTTCCTTTCTATACGTGTCACTGTCTCGTTGGGGCTTTTTGTGAAGCTTCTTGCCCTCGGAGGTAATGCTACTTTATCGCTATTTCAAGGTTAAATGTTTAAAATAACCACTTTCTTTAGTTTCACCAGTTCAGGCCATTACGGTGAGGTCACGTGACGTTATTTCCACGGAGCCGAATCAGTCTCGTTTCCTCCGTATTATTAGTTTGGTGCAAAAATAATGACGTAATAATGTCGTTTTTTGACGTATTTCTTAACGTCAAAAAACGACATTATTACGTCATTATTTTTGCACCAACCTAATACAAATGTAAGAAGTTCTACACAGCATTTTTTTTCACAAGAACTGACATTTTGGCGATCACAACAAGCTTAACCTCTTCCAGTCAAAGGTTAATCGTTATCTATCCTTCTTATTCTCATACTCTTCACTTCCTACCAGCTCATCTTTTATTTGTATCACACACTTCAATCATCATTCCTATTTTTGCATTAATTATTTACTTGTTTACCTGAGGGACTCTCGCCCCTTGTGCTGAGTGAATCTTACCAGAATATATATTATTATGGTTAGATATTACCAAAAGCGAGATGTAATGCTGGACCTGATGATTTATTATCACTGATGTCCTCGATAATTTTATTAAGAAAGCTAGTCCTGGGTATGACGATAATCTACATCCGGTAGCAAGACCTCTGATCGGAAAATTGGAGGTTTTGAGGAATGTGGGAAGCCCCCCTTAATTGCTGTTGTCCCCAGGTCCACCCGGGTGGTAGCAACTGTTAGGGTCCCAGATATGAACAAATAGTGAACTCCGAACAAAAACAAAACACTATGATACATTTTTGTTGTAAAATGACCAACATACATTTTATAGCAAAATATTCATTGTATGAGTAGTTGAAGACGTGGAAGTGAGTTCAAAATATTTAGATTTCGGTATTAAAAAACCTATAGATATTGATACGCCTTTAAATAAAATCAACCAAACAACCATCACGAAAGTACTTTTTATTGACATTAATTCATATAATATATACATAATTATAATTTCTTAAAGAAATATGTGATATCCTATAATTTCTTAAAGAAATATGTGATATCCTATAATTTCTTAAAGAAATATGTGATATCCTATAATTTCTTAAAGAAATCAAACTGTATTCCAAAATATAACTCTAACAAAATACAACATAAAACACGCCTATCACCGCCTCTAGTAATTACGTCCATGCAAACATGTATATGCATAAAAGCTGAGTACCATCTACCATGTACTCAATTGTGAAAGCAGAATAAGATATTTCAGATTTTTATCCCTCGAAAGGTCCAAAGAAAATAAAACTTCGGCATTAAATGACACATAAGGAGTTGATATGCCGTTAAACAGACAAAACAAACAAGCACTACCACAGATCGAATTTGAACTCGGTTTGCCGATTCCATTTTCTGGTACTTTAAGGTCAGTTCAGAATAGAAAAATATATAAATGTCCTCTGCTAACCAATACTCCGAATAATATTTTTAAAGGCCATGTCCAGGACGCAGACAATAATATATATATATATATATATATATATATATATATATATATATATATATATATATATATATATATATATATATATATATATATATATATATATATATATATATATATATATATACACGTTTTGCATTATTATCTGCGAAAAAAACTATTCTTTCTTGGGACAATAAAGGAAGTGTTTTGGGGTTGTCTTCTCTTCAGTTTTGAATTCAGAACTATTTTTCTCTTAGACTAATTAGCACTAAAGTCTTGGCATCCCAGTCGACGTAGAAATTTAACCCATAGTTCGTGAGGAGATGGATTTATTCCTATTCCTAGGTAGTTTTTTCGAAAATGAGGGCCACAAAAAAAAACAGGAAATTTGGCCAAGGCATACCGATTCCACCCTCCGAGCCTATAACACTTAAGTTACCAGCGCATTCGTTCCGATAAAGTTTAGACATCTTGAACAGGATATTGGAAATATTCGTTTAAGTGTTTGATAAATAATGTAAGGTGAAATAAAAAGTTCATCGCGACTTAGAAAAAAATTACATCTCACTGACCAACAGACTTCAGGTTTTAGGTCTTCGAATCTTTCATTTATTTTTGTCTTGTTTCTTCGAATTATCTTCTACCAAACCATTGAATCTTTCTGCTAAATCACCATTCTGCTAAGTCGGACACTTCCATAAAGGCAAAGACTGAATCATAAAATTATGCAAGATTTTTTTTCCCGCCATTATTTCTCCTGCACACTCGAGTTGATCAAAACTTTTCCAGTCAACCGATGACTAATGATATCCCTAACTTCTCTTGTCGTTCATCATTGCTTCCTTCTGCCCCTGGAATGAATTAACGAACAAAATTTGGCAGAAGGATTCGAGAACTCGTCTATAAATAACAATGAAAGTAAAATGATAGAGAAAACTACTAAAAATGAAAATAAAAAATCGAATGAACGGGTAAACCTTTCACCCAATGTAAAGGAGAAATCTCCAAAAAAAAAAAAAAAAAAAAAAAAAGATATATAAAATAGAAAGTATAATCCCGGTTCAGCCTTTTCCACACGTTCCATCCACAAGCCGAATAGATTTTATCAAGCATCTCGATAATCTATTTCAACGGAGATTATATATAACATGTAGATAATTGGTGTTTTCTTGTCTCGTATATAGCCTTACTATGTAGAAATTGATGTCACTGAAGCATCCGTATTAAAATAGATGCAATTGTCTATTTTCTTTTCTTTTCATTTCTTTTTTTTTTTTTTTTTTTTTTACTTCTTTTAAACGCTTAGAACTGCACTCAGCCATCCTACAAAATGATTTTTTTTTCCTCTCGGAAACTCTTTTTCCACACCAATCCCCAACACCGAGAGAATCGGATCTCTTTCTTTCCCAGTCCAAGAGACGACAGATTTGTGGAAAGAATGAAGATAAAAATAAAAATAATAATAAAAAAAAAAAACATCTCATTTACCAAAAGATCTATCTTTCTCCTGAAACTTTATTCCAAAGATACGGTATTGAAGCGATAAATTTTTTTTCTATATGATTGAAGATCACGTGACCAGTGGAAGCTCAGATATATGTGTCCAAGTGATTTTATTTCTGCCGCTAAAATCCGCCGTATTTGTCACGTGGGAATTTGTTATGTATTTTAGCCTTCTGTCAACCTGCCACGTATTGACATAGATCTGTATAAACAGAAAGGAACAAATAAAAGAATCATATTTTCTTTCATAGCTCATACAAATGATAGAAAGATCATAATGCGCCAATCTCCTGCTTTTAAAATCAACATCTTGACTCTTACGTATATCTGAATGCCAACAGCAGACATCATGTGATATTTCCAGTTCTGTAGGAGGAAATTTGAAGAGAACGCGTATATGTAATGTATTCATATATTTTCGGAGAGATTCTGGGTCTCCATAGATCCTGAGCGATGACAATGTCAAATAAAGGATATGACAAGTTCGCTTAAAGAAACATGAGCCACATCATAGCGAGACGTACATATGGACGTCTTGCATCGCGTCAAACTCGTTTGGAAATATATAAACTCTCAACTGCATACAAACACTTTCTCAGATCAATGTTTAAAAATGGCTTCGAGTGAATGAAGCCTGTAGCTCTTAGCGAGGACTATTCTTATTCGAACGTCGTGAACTGGCGCTACAGAATCACTAATAAAGAACTATACGAAATAGCAGAAAGCACATTGCAAACTTTCAACAACAGCAAAAATTAACATCGATAGCACATGTGACTTGAAGAATTAATAATGACATATTCCAAAAATGTTTTCGTCATTTCACCCTAAGAAAGGTTTTAAAAGCCACTAAAATGCAAGGAGTTACTCCGAGTGTAAGAAACAAAAAGGACAATAACTGAATAGGAATTAAGAAAAACAGAAGAAGACGATTGATACTTCATTTAAAAGTTGATACTTCCCTGGCACCTGTGCTTCGGCCCTGTTGCTGGTAGTATCACGGCTACCACTAGCTTGGACCGGCTCGGGTCTGGACCAGCTATGAAAAGCCAAGACCAGCTATGATTAGCTTAGACAAGCTCTGACCAGCTTGGACAAGCTATGACCAGCTAAGACGATCTATGACTAGCTTAGACCAGCTCTGACCAGCTTGGACAAGCTATGACCAGCTAAGACCAGCTATGACAAGATTATACCAGCTCTGACCAGCTTGGACAAGCTACGACCAGCTAAGACCAGCTTGGACCAGCGGCCGGAGTGAAAACACTCGGTTCCCCACGTTAAAAACCGACCTTGTGTCACAACCGGACTCAGTGGTGGGGTCAAGTAAATATCTACTTCATTTAAAGGTTTGAAAATTGTGGTTTACAGGAAAGCAAGAAGATTAGAGAGAGTTTCACAGGTAAGAAGTACAAGATAAGAAACTATTCTAACAGTAAAATTATAAGACCTAACCACCAATCTAGCATTGCGCTTAAAACCGTGAAGTCAAAGTACAAAAGAAGAAAGTACATCAGAACAATTACAATGAAATTATTAGTTATTTTCATAGAGATTTAAATTTTCGATTTTAATTAAAATTTCCTTAAAGCTTACATACTCTATCTATGGTATTCTCAGAATTCTTCTGTGTTTGAGGCCTTGTTGGGGCGAGAAATAAAGACACAAAGATAGGAATTGAGTTAAACAAATATATTAACAGAAACAGTAATACAAAACATATACAAACGAGCAAGAATGTTCGGTCCGACTTTCAGAGCTGGCTGCTGGAAACTCCACTCTCTAAAAGGCAGTACCTGCTCTTATTTATAGCTGAGAGAGTGTATGCGTGCATGGGTAAATTACCATAACATTATTTAAAACCATATATCGGCTTCCTTTCCAAAATGACACTAAAAACTGCTATCTAATTGTTCTTCATATATATGTCATTTAGAAGATGCGGACTAATTATAATTGAACTGTGTATCAAAATTACACACACTTTCGTCTTCTATGTGTTATGACTCTTGAGAAACGGGCGACCATGGCTCTCCACAGTTTCTGGTGTTTTGTAGCTCTTTGTAAATTTTGTCTTTTTGTTATCTCTCTTGATTCCGGTTCTTCCATCCATTAACATAAGCACGTTAGTTACATTGTGTGCTACTTTCTACTCTTGCATTCACTATGTATTGTGAGTGTCAAATTTTCCAAACCGTCTTTCTAAACTTTCTTTCGTCATTATGCTTTCTAGAAATTTCAACTGTCTCTTTCTCATACTCATTAAAGGATGCGATGGGTAAAGTATCGCCATTTTATATTTTTAATTTCGCGTATGCGCTTTGTTTGCTTTGGATTTTGTCGACTGCACAGTATAGTAGGATCAGTTGGTCACCGTCTGTGAGAAAAAGAACACCATGCTGCAATTCATTCAGCCAGAAATTTCGAGACGACTTTCTGTACTGCTTGGGATTTGCATCGGAAGCTTCAATACGAACTTTTCTGAGTGCTTTGGTGCAAAGTATTCGGAAAGAATTGGATGAGTTTAATGGTGATTACAAAGGTGTCTGGAGTGATCACTAGTGATGGAGACGCTATACCTTCATTCATCTTCCCACAGAGCCTTAGATGCAACACAGGAGGATTACATCAAGTTCTTTGAAGAAGTAGTGCAATGCTACTTCAAGAAGGTGGCTGCTGGAAGAAACTGTCTGCCAACTGAACTCTGCACCATACCGCACAAGCAAGAGAACACAATCATGGCTATCAGGCAATTTCTGTGACCACATCACCCCTTACATCTGGCCACCCAGACACCTGCAACTCTTTATTATTATGTGTGGGGAGTAATTATGTGAGAGACCAACTCTTTATAACACCAATAACAAACTGAGACTGTCTAGAGGCATATATATATATATATATATATATATATATATATATATATATATATATATATATATATATATATATATATATATTTGTAATTCTGGTGAATATGTCTCTTAAGATGAGATGGCAGTGTTATTTTCATTGCGGAATTTAGACGACAATTTATCCGTTGCACCCTCCTTTTTGTTTCCAATTTTTACTAAAACTTCTTAATTATGCTCCATCCATGGTATTCTCGGTACATTTTTTTGTACAAAGACATTTCTCTGCCCCAAGTCTCCCCTTCGTCTTTGAAGAGATTGTCCAGCATTCACTGCCATATAAGAGGACCAGTGAGCTTCAAAATTGTCGTGCCTTTTCTAATGCTATCGATTTAAAAATCAGTTTTCAATTTAATGCAACAGATCGCCCCGTTGATTATTAATTAGCTTTTGCCAGCCTTGCTCGTATAAAGCATTCTGTTTCTGAGGAGAATGTAGTGGCCAGATCACTGAGATTTGTTATTTCATTTGGGTTGATTCAATTATACATTTTCCAATTGAATTTTACTCAATGGGTTATTGCTAATGGAAAACGCGCAGGAGATTTGCAAAAAAGAAAAATAGATGATTTCTATAGTCACTGCTCTCTCTTAAACACCAATTGAATCCAGTCTATGAAAAAGAGAACGCAAAAAAATTGCCAAACTGAAATTACCCCATAACGTAGCAATCATCCTGGCACCATGGGGATTGCTTCATAGCATTTCTTGTGGTTTTTAGCGGTTTCATGTTAACGGGATTTATATCCTCTCCAAATAAGTTGCCGTAAATCGTACTGATTTATAAAAATATTTTCACCTTATTGACTTTACGTCATATTCTATTGTTATATGCAATATTTCTCATAAGATGAATTATGATTATTTACATTATTTACATTCAGGCTATTTATATTTATCTCTATTGTTATTATTATTATTATTATTATTATTATTATTATTATTATTATTATTATTATTATTATTAAAACTTTTTGGGACATTATGCTCTACGGCCTTTTTCAAGTGTTTTTCTTTTTTTTTTTTATCCAGGTAATGAAATTCGAACTGAACCCTTTATTTAGCCTAGTGGATTAAACATTGCTTCGTAATTTTGGTAACATTGTAATTTTGATTTCCATCTCTTGACCAGGTAGTGCATCTTAATTTTAATGAGAATAGGACAAGCAATAACTGAACAGTACTACATAAGACGATATATCTCTGGACATGGATAGCGAAACAAAAAAAATCTACACCCGTCGATTACATAAAGGGTTCAATTCGAAATACCCTTAGAATTACCGGGATTAAAAAAAACACCTGAATAATACTGTTAGGGATGTACAATGGCTGAAACTTATAATATCAACAAAGACGAGGACATTAGACCGACAGTCAATAATTAAATTTGCTATCTAGTAGTTGGATATTATAATCCTGTTCATATTACATACTTAATTCAGTAAGACTTTATTTGTGTGGCTCTTGGGCTTTGTACTGGGTGAAAACTAATATAAGATGTAGTTACCGTTGAAGATTTTTTTACGTTATTTTTTTGTTGGTAAATAATGTCTATATATGCAGATAAATATCTATATACCTTGTTTTAACTGGAATAGAAGTATACTGAATTATTAATTTTGTCAAATTCCAGTTCTGATGTACTTGTGAGCATGTGACTGAAAAATCTGATCTTGTGATATCTACTTTTGATTCCCGTTAAACAATATAGCCAGTTACTCTAAGTCTATATGTTTATATATTTTGATTGTGAGGCAGTTTTAGGGACATGACTGCAGCCTTGTCAGTAAAAAGAAATGCTATCTGAACTTTGATTCGATATATTACTCTCATTTAGAAGCTTCTGCTTGGTTATTATTGGACTGTACATCAGAATTCCCTCCACCTGACAGACCCTTTAAAACTACTCATCTCAGATCAATGTTTTAAAATGGCTTTGAGCTTATGAAACCTGTGCGTCTTTGCGAAGACCACATTTCCTTGAACCTTGTGTACAGATTCACAAAACTGAACTATACCAAATAAGAAAAACAGCATCAGCTGAGGACTTTCAAAAGAAGCAACAACTAAAATGGATAGCACGTTATAACTCGAACAGATAATAAATGCAATAATGAAAATGTTGACAACTTCAAATAAAAGGTTAGGAAGGAAACCTAAATCACTACTCAGAAGAGCGTTAACAGCTACTGGATGTGTGAAAGCCATTTTATGAAAAATTTTTTTAAGAGAAACGTTTTACAAATTTAAAACGACAGCAATATAATTACCATGGCATCTTATAAAATATACAATATGGTTGACGTATTTCATTACTTCAAAAATAAGTAAATCAGTATATCTAAATTTTTAATTACAATTTAGCTATTCAAAAATATATCTTATTTTATGGGCCGTCTCCCGAAACCTCGTCACTCCACAACTTCCTTTCTTTTGTAGTTCTAATGTCAGTCACTTTATTATCCTCCGCCCTCTTCTGCTGCCTGCTTACCACTGCTCGCCTGGTTGGTTATTCGCTGTTCCTCCCCGTCCCTCTTGTTTTCAGTATGTTATATGGGTGTCAGATTCTCCAAATACTCTTCTCTCGATAATAAACCCAGTGCTTCTTTGTATTTAAAGAATGTATTTCTTTGAAGTAATATTTCTTATTTTCTATATTGCTTTTCTTTTCTGCTGAACTCTTATATTATCGCGTACATTTTATTATTGTACTGACTGCCAACAATCATTACCAATGTCCTTTGTAATGAATGTCGTTTTCAATTATATCCTATCGTGCCATTTGTTTGCTTGTCACTGGAAAATGTCACGATATTTTACTGGTGTATGACGACGGTCCAATCAAGGTAAGTGAAAACGAAAAAGAAAATATTGGCTTAGCCAAATACAACCTTCATCATTTCAAAATTAACAGAGCTACTGCTTCAGTTAACAAGGAACTAGTGAGGAAAATGTTCTTCTGTGGATTTGACGGAATTCACAAATTACACCAGGTAATCAAATGGAAGAAATTTTCCAACAAAAAGCATTTGGCATGGTTGCATTATTCTTCTCGAATAGGGTGTGGGTAACTGCCTCTGGCAATCGACATCTCACATTGCTTTGATAACAATGTCATCGCTTATCTCTGAAAATAATCAAGGATCCGGGATGGAACCTTATTCTCTATGTAAAGAATTTACTCGACATCTCCCCTTTAGACGTACACTTTAATTCGGTCAATTACTCAGGACTTTTGAACGGTACTAACAATATCAAGTTATACAAAATGTTCAAGAATTAAGCAAACCAAACACGAAATTCTTCTCTTATGACGCAATGCTGTTACAAAATGCGGAGGATGATCCAAAATGGCGGGTGAATGATGGATTTTAACTTTCGCCAATTTTTCGATATGCGACAAAAAAAAAGCACGACATCGACAGATGAAAATAAGAATTTTGAAGCGTCGAAACTCTTTCCGCACCAAGGTTCCTCAGAGAGGCTAGGCCCGCACGTGGCGGAATGCTAAGCCAAAAGTGGGCATTCGTCCTTTGAACTTCTTCCTCTTGCTACCTTCCAAAATTGATATAACCAAGTCTGCTCTTCTAGTATATTAAAACAAAAAAGGACAAAGAAACAGTATTTTGTTGATACTTTCTAGAAAGTGGCTTGGGGTCTGATGAGCCGAAGCCAGTGACGACACGAGTTACAAGAATGCGTATATTAGCCAAGAGATTGTATAAGCTTTCAGAAAATAAAATAACATCTTCTGATTGCATATTAACTCTGCTATCAACTTTTATGAATAAAAGGTATTGTTAAGAAAATGCTAAAAACTTTTGCATCAGTCAGCTATTTAAAAGCAAAATAATAACTTCAGGAATTACTTCACATCAGTTTCCTATGAAAGGTACATTCGTGTATCAAAGCTCATCTTCGAAGTATCTATAACTAAGGGTCAGTTGGGAATTCACGCAAGAAATATACCCTAGAGTAAATCAAAAGACATTGCATGGTAAGGATTTCATCTTCAACCTTCCAGCCACTCAGCTGATATATTCAAAAATCTTCTGATTCTTGACATTACCTACAGCCGAATGACATTTGAAAGATAGATGATTACCCCCGACGGTGCCTTTCCTTCCTAAATATACATGACATTTTCAAAGGATGTGATTTACAATGAAATGGCAGGCCGTCCCGATGCTGTACTTACATGTTTCACAGATGATCTAAATTTGACAGCAGATGAATAAACGTATCGCCGGTTGTGATGTTGGAAATGTCGTTTCCTTCATAGCAATATTTATAATATGTAACGGAAATATGTATTAAATATGTTCAATCTTAATTAAATATAATCTAAACTTTAATCTCTAATTTAAATTTATATTTGCGATCGGATTATTTTTTCATGCGGTATAACACGAGATTCAAAAATTCTAAAGCTGTTATAAAATTTAGTCGAACCAACAGATCCTAGTTCGAATCATTCACATCCTCTCAAAATTTTAGGAAATATCTCATGAATATTTACATTAATCAAGCATTTTATAAATTTATTATGACTATTCTTGATGGTTTTTTTTGGCTCCGGATGGTGAAGCATATCTCTACGAAAATTGAATGGAGACCGAATTCAGGTTGAAAACTATTCAGTTACGTTCACTTCCCAAAATACCTTCTCGAACAATCTATGGATCAAATAGCTTAGTAGGCTGTGATCTATGGTGTTATGTGTCAGTTTAACAGAATGAAAACTATGAAATCCAAAGCGGCATATTAAAAAAAAAAAAAAAAAGAAACCACTCCATTAACGTTTCCAGGAATACATGGCATACATAATTAAGATGAAGAACCTGTATAGAGTCAGACTCGTCTACGTCCTGGAGAGACAGAGCATTATAAAAGAAATATGAAATAACAGGTTTACGAATGTGAGGGTCAGGGGCATGTCGATAGAGAGAGTATTTCTGCCGTCGGTTTTCACACCTCATTAATTTCAGCATTTACTCGCTTAACATTTCAAGGATCTGTTTTTTCCAAAATAAAGTATATATATATATATATATATATATATATATATATATATATATATATATGGTTTCAGTTTCAAAAGTGAAGTCTATTGTAGTTTCAACGTTGTTAAGTTTGTAGAGAAGATCTGTTACACACACACACACACATATATATATATATATATTTATATATATATATATATATATATATATATATATATATATATATATATATATATATATCCCGCTACAGTAGTTTAATCATTTTACCTCACACCACTGCGTATTCAAATATATCACGCTCCCGACACACCTGATGTCTTCGAACGAAAACACTGTTATCGGCTTTTTCTTTCTTATTTAATTGTTATCATAGTTCGTGGGGGGGGGCTTTTAATCGCCAATTCAGCTTTCCAACTGTGTGAGTAAGAAATTCCTTTCATGTCAATATTACACCACTCTCTGATTTATTATTTATTTATTTTATTATTTATCTCTTCCTTATGGCCTTTGAACATTGTAGGTGCTATTTCTTCTTCCAATGATGAACTGCAAAATTTTGGTCTTTTTCCATAACTAACAGTTTTCCTAATTATGCTCCATTTGACTTTTGCTTCCTTCTTAGTAATGCTATAGACTTTATGCATAGAACACGTATTTAAATCGGTTAGAAGTCGTCAATTTCGGAATATTTTGTAAGCAATTTTATTTAGTTTTGAATAATAATGATTTCAGTGATAAAAAATCTTACTAATTAAATCAGAGCTGGGTTGAAAAGAGGTGGATTCGTACCTTTCACAAGGGTATTTGTGCGAAAGCAGATATAACGAATCTATCTTGAAATGGAACTCGTCTCTCCGATTAACATTCCAAGCCATTATTCATTAACCCACTCAAACATCCAAGGATCTGGTATGTCCACACAGTCTCCATTTAGGTACTGACCAAGCTCGAGCTTCCTTAACTTCGGTCATCGGACGGAAACAGGTGTTTCAACGTGAACTGACCGTAAGCACGGAAAGTCAGTGAAAATTATGTTTATACAGGATGGACAAATTGTTGCTATTTTCTATTTTTAATTTAGCGTATGGGTGTTGTTTCTTTTTGATTTTCTCGACTGCACAGTATAGTAGGGTTAATTGTCGACTGCCCTGTATAGTAGTGTCGCCTCCAAAAAAAGAACACCATGATGCAATTCACTCCCCGAGAAATTTAGAAAAGGGATGCTGTAATGCTTGGCATTCGCTTCGGAAGCTCCAATACAAACTTTTCAGATGGCTTTGGTATAGAGGATTCGGAAAGAGTTGAATGATTCTAATGATGATTACAAAGATGTTTGGAGTGATCATTAGTGATGGCGACGTTATGCCTCTAATCATCTTCACACAAAGCCTCAAACTCAACACGGTGGCCTTCATCAAGTGCTTTGATGAGGTAGCGCTACCCTGCGTCAAGAAGGTGGCAGTTGGAAGAACTTATGCCTGGAAACTGGAATCTGCACCATGCCACACAAGGTGTTGAATCCAATCATGATTATCAGACAATTTCTGCGACTTCATAACCCCTTACAGCTAGCCACTTAACTCCTCAGACTGCAACCTCTGTTTGATTATTATCTGTGAGGCGCAGTTGAGCGAAAGGCCAGCAAAAACGCTTATAATACCAAAAATGAATTAAAGGCAAGGATTATGGCAGCATTCATCAACTTAAACAAGTAGATTGTCTAAAAGAGATTCAAGAGATTCCGACGTCGTCTGTCGGCCGTGGTTGAAGCGAATGGTGATTTTATTGAATAGATTTACTAATAATGTCGTTTACTAACATATGTTACTATGTGAAAAAACGACATTATTTTTGCACCAACCTAATATATATATGTGATTGTGTAAATGTGTGTGTGTATTGCTGACATAGGGATTAACACTGTATGGTAACTATCAGTTTAATGTGTCAATGCAATATTTTGAGAAGCGCTCTATCTTCGATATTGAGTGTTCTTTCTTATAAATATACCAAATTTTTAAATTCCAATTTGGTTTTATGCCCCACTGTTTTTATTTAATTGGTGCAAAAATAATGTCGTTTTCTCACATAGTAACATATGTGAGAAAACGACATTATTTTTGCACCAACCTAATAAACTCCTTTCATATTCTTTCTTTTACATCTTCGAAAATTACTTTACTAGAGGAATTTCTGGGTGGTTGGATCTAATATGCACGTATTTTAAATTTGTGCTGGCTTTCATGCATAGGGAGGCACTTCTGCTTGCACATTTAATTCTACATCCAAATATTTGACGATTTTCTTATTGATATGACTTCTGTTTCAAAGTCAAGACATTTAAAGAGTTTAAAAAGCGGTTTTCTTACATTTTAATTTGTTCTCCTGTTGTCTGGCGCTATCATCAGCTCGTCATCCCTATACAGGCCGTGGTTGTTTATATGTACAATTTTGTCGATTTAATATAAAATATTAAGATCTATCAATTCTGAAACCTCAGCACTATTAAACAAACTTTGTGGTACATTGATCTCGTCCTTTTTTGATTTTTTAATCCAAGCTTTTCCACTGTGGAATAAAACTGATTTACGGCAATGTAAAATTATGTCCATTTGTTCAGGTGTTATATTTAGAAAGCCTTTGGCGAAGTAAAAAGCCTCAAGCAGGCCGTTTTTAGATATAGATAGATAAAAGGTTTTTATATCATATTTTATAAATACATATTTATCTTTGTAATTTTTTGGAACGAAGAAATGCATTCACGTGTATCCTTCAATTGATAGGCTTGTGTAGATATTCTTAATGTGTTGCACATTTTGTAGTATTTCTAAATGTATTTTACACAATTCAGATTTGCTCGCGTTTATTAGTCTAAAAGAAGGATTATTATAGTGTGTACTGAGGGATAAGTTTAAAAAGAGGTAAGTCATAAGTCATCTTTTAAGCTAGAAAGCTTTATAAATTCTGCTAAACTAGCCAAACATGTGTAGAAATTAAAAGAGAAAAATAATAAAGATCAGATTGTAAACTGGAAAATTTAAAAAAAAAAAAAGTAAAACCTTACAACAGCCATAGCAACATCTGCAACCTTTGTCAACAAGAGAAATTAGCATTGATAACATTTCCAGACCAAAAAACTTAAACCAGAGACCGGAAATCATGTGCCGTTGTATATATACTAAAAGTTCCTTTTGTCTTCATTTGAAGCAGGATAAAAAAAAAACGTATGCATATTTCATTTAATTCCCCACCGATACGTTTGCAATACAGTTGATTTTACCCTCCTTCTTTAATGTAAAAGTCTGAATTATTAACTCTAAAAATTGAAGCTAGTTTTAAACTTTTGCCGTGTAAGTAACGATAGAGTAGTAATAAGCTTGCGGCGTTGGGTCTTTAGGAAACCTGCTCCTGGTGAGAAAATTATTAATTCCTTACAAGGTCGCATACACGATTTCGAACTCTGTCAAGGTTGGAAAATGAGGATTAGACAATTCCAAACCCTACATCAGAGAAATACACAACATTTAACATAAAATTAGTGAAAAGCGGTCTTAAATGAAATCGACTTCGGCCACTTGGTTGATCATAATGCAAGTTCGCAAGCGACAGTGTTGCTTAAATCAGCTGCCTTCTCATTTACATTAAATACCACAACGATCGCAGCCTTCGATTTGTCTTTGCTATTTTGGAGCCACTGGTTGGTCTCATTCTTAGAGTTACTCGATACTCATCAGCTAAGAGGATCCAATTCAGGATAAATAAAAGATATTACAGAATGCGGAGGTTAGGTCAGGATTGCGAGCGATCGGTCAGAATACCTAGTGGGCGGGGAATTGTATTTGTCTAAGTTATAGAGATGACATTAGAACGTTGCGAGGAGGCAAAGGGCCACAAGAATGTTAAAGTGTCGACACGCTTTCCGCACACAGATTCCTTAAAGTGGCTAGGTCGCAGGTGGCGGAATGCTTAACCAACGAGTAAACATGCGTTCCCTTGAATATCTTCCTCACGCTAACTCCTAAGATCGATCCTACCACGCCTATCTCTTTCGTATAAAAAAACGAACGGTAAAAAGAAATCGTCTTTCATTTGAAACAGGCAATGAAGTTGCGTTGAGGATTGAAGGACTACAGCACATGGCGGCACAAAACGCTATAGAATTCACATGATAATATAGTGACTATTCTCAGTTAGTAACTCTGAGGTGATATCGATCAGGTTGAAGAAAGCTGCAGTTATTGTAGATATTCTCGCCTTTATTTCATTTTAAGCTCTCCCAATTTATTCCGTCCGCTTTGTTTATATTAACTGATTTCTATTTTGTAAGAGAACCAAGCATTACCGTCTGTTGTTTATTTTTTTTTTTACAAATGATTCTGTTTTTTCAAATGATTCTGTTTTTTCAAATGATTCTGTTTTTTCAAATGATTTATTTGTATTTTTTCATCGAGATATTCGTTTAAAACACATCATGGCTTCCTATACAACTTACCTGATAACAAATGAATACTTCAAACGCTGTGATTGACTTTTTTTAATGGAATGTTTCATTTGTATACAGTGTTTATTTGTACACAGGATACTCTCAATATTCGTCTTCCGTTTGAAAATGTTTTATATCTTCCGTCTTTTTTTTATTTTATTTGTTTCTTTTTTTATGTTCTTTCTTTCGTTTTTCTCGTCCAATCTCTCCATCTTACTCTCTTCTTCTCTAGATTCATCTCGGCTTCACATGCATTGTTCCCCTCTTTTCCTTTTCTTCTTTTCCTTTTCTTCTTTTCCTTTTATCTCTTACCCTCCTTTTCGTTATTAACTCTCTTTTTATTCTCTCTCTCTCTCGGGCGCTCTATCTCTCTCTTTCATTATACTTTCTCAAACTTTCTAACTCTTTGATTCTCTTTCCGTATTTTCATCTTTCCGTGCCTTTCTTGCATCTTAATTTATATCTTTGTTCATACTACTATATTATTTTTTTCAATCATAATCGTTTTCTCTGTCCTTCCATTATATCTTCTCTGTCTATCTCCGTTCTTTCTCGTTCTCTTAATTAATGACTTTTTCACCCCCTTTCATGCCTTCGGTCAAATCCCACCGAACGGACCGTTCGATCACCAAAGTTAAGCAGCGTCTAGAACGGCCAGTACTTAGATGGGAGACTAATTGGGCATACCGGTTACTGTAAACAATCTTCTCTGATCCGAAATATGTTTCGGTTTTAAAGTGTTGATAAGCCGTAAAAGACAAATCAGGCTTTTTCATCTTTATCTCCTTATCCATTTCTTCCGTTCTTTCTATCTCACTCCTTCTTTCTTTTTTAACAGATTCAATTTTATTCTCCCGCCCCCTCTTTGTTTATTTCACAACACTTATTTTTTTTACTTCATTTCTCTTCTACTCTCTGTCAATATCTCCATCATTTCTGCTCTTCCGCTGACTTCCTATCATATGGAGTTGTTCCTTTCTCCCCCTCTCTCCTCTAATTTCTCTTACTCCGCACTAACATTTGATCTTACTTTCGCAATTTTCCTTCTTTCCTTAACCGCCTCCCTCTTAATTTCATATACATTTACTTTAGACAATTTCCCCTGTTTACAGCAACACTTGTCACTTATCATTTCTTGCAAAATTCCAGAATATAATCATTTTGTTGCAATATAAAAATAACTCTGATCTCTTACAGTATGAAAACATAATACTCAATTTCGTTACAATATAAATATACATTTTCATTATTGCGCTATAAAAATATAATACATTATTTTGTTACTATATAAAATTATAATACCTTAATGTTTTACTATACAAAATCTAATACGTCATTTTGAAACTAGATTAAAATAAAACACTTAAATGTTATACTATATGAAAATTTAATACTTAAATTGATTACCGTATAAAAAATATAATACTTAATTTTGATACTATATAAAAAATATATACTTACTTTTGTTACTATATAAATTATACTACTTAATTTTGTTGCTGTATAGAAATATATTACGTAACTTTGTTACAATATGAAAATATTGTTTCTATATAAAACATAAATTTAAATTTGTTAATATATAAAATGCAATGCATCATTTTTCACTATATAAAATATAATACTTAATTTTGTTACTAAATAAAAATTTTATACTTATTTTGATATTATTAATATATGAAAATATATATTTTTTAATTTGTTACTAAATATAAATATAATCGTTAAACTTGCTACTTTATAAAAAATATAATACTTAAATGTGTTACTATATAAAATATAATATTTAAACTTGTTACTATATTAAAAATAGAATAGTTAAGTTTGTTAATATATAAAAATATAATTCATAATTTTGTCACTATATAAAAATATATTGCTTAAGTTATTTACTATATATTGTATAATTTTGTTACTATATAAAAATATAATATTTCATTTAAAAGAAAAACCAGTAAAACGTTGAGTTTTATATGATCTTTTTTAGTAGTTAAGGCGGAAAATGTTAAAATTGGACTTCATTCAGCTTCATTTTTTTCAGTCAATTTTAATTATCAACGAAGAAGATTTTATTAATATCATTAAGAATGGAATCTTTTCTCTGAAAGGCGCGAAAAATATTCGCTGTTTATTTCGAGTGTTTCTCATTAAAAAGAAAATCAATTAATTTCTGTTTTCTCCAAATTTCCTTCATAATTGCTTTCGAAATTGTTAAACTGGACGAATATTTGTTATTATTAGACTCTTATTAGAAACTTTCCTCGTTTTTTATGAAACATTATAATTACAGTTGCAGCAAAACAAGAGTAAAAATCGATTTCCGTTCTTCCTGCCGACAAAACTCTCATCTGTTTTCGACTGCGAAACATACTTAGATAAATACTGGTTGTTTTAAGAAATGATTTATAACTTAAGAAAAATGATTGAAGCAACTTCCGACATTTTTAAGACCGAAACACACCGCCTTGATAAATTTAACAGATGATATTAGTAAAACCCTCGTTGACAACATAATGAAATTACCATCTGATTTTCTATATTGATCATTTTTACGATTGAAAAAATTATGCTAACAGAAACAGATGTGTCCTGCAGATACTTCGAACCGGTAAAGTCAGGAGAAATTTGCAAAACTAAGACTGGTATAAGGACATAATACTGAGGTATGTAGCGCATATTGAACGACTTATTTCAAATAACCAAACATACAACCATTAATGAGATAAATATTAGTAGATAATAAGAGAAAATGCTAAGTTCTATTCTAATAGTTTCTTTTCTCACACTTCTCACCTGTGAAAATCCATTCAGCTTTCTTACTTCCCTGCCAAGTACAATCTTCAAAAATTTAGATGCAACGCCAATTGTTATATTCTATCTCCCTGTTATCTGTTCTTAAATTGTCCATTCTATTTTCTAACGTTTCCTTATTCTTTTTAATTCCCATTAACAACTTGCGTCTTAGTGGCAATATTTCCTTGTTTGGGGTTTAAAAAGCTAAAAAGAAAAGTACATAGCAAGGAAACTCAAAATACAATAGATTTCAGCAAATTAATTTAAATTTTGTACAATAATAATAATAATAATAATAATAATAATAATAATAATAATAATAATAATAATAATTGTATCAGGTTGCGCGGTGTTACCGCCCACTGAATATAAAACTCGGCATTGATAGAGGGGGCCAATATCTGCACCAGAAAATATGCAACTTTTACAGGAAGGAAACTGCAACAAACTGGCGTGGTCATCACCCAGAAACGGGTACACAGATAGGATATGTAACAATTTTATGGAACTTTACAATACAACACAGACGAAACACTCAAATCTAATCTCCTAGATCTCGTGATCAAAGCCACAAAACAGAATGTGTTTTCTTATTCACAAAGCAGTTCTTGTAGATTATAATTTATATTTGAAGATTTTCAAAAAATATCAAAATACAAGTATTTTGAAGTGGAAATCTCAAAAATGTGGCTCAGGAAACATTAATAATTCCAGCTGTAGTTGGAGCCCTCGAGTTGATTGAAAAAGTTTCCGATAGACTCATTGAAAGGATTCCAGGTAGTCCATTCCTTAAATCTTAAACAAATAAAAAATGTACTCACATATCACGAAGAGCTTGATCACCTTAACAATAACAACATCCAAGATTAAGCTAAGAATTAAAATTTCGTATGTTAAATGAACAAATCTACATTGCATAAAATCAAGACATTTGAACTTTTCTCTTCAGGTGACTTGATTTAAATTTCAAAGTGTGGAGTTCGAGTTTGGAGAAGAGAATGAAAAATTTTGGAAATGTCTAAAGAATGAGTGAAATCGCGAAGGAATTTGGAATATCAAGGCATAATGCCCAAGTTACGTAGAAGAGGTGTGCTGATTTTTACATATGAAAAGAATGGAAGATCTTCTAATTTTGATAAAATATATCAGCGATCAACTACCAAAAATTAACAGTTTGTCAGTAATCAATGAAAATAGCAGCATTATTACCTGGGTGTCATTTTATGCAGTAAGAATGGTACACATCAAAGTGGTGTAATGGTTAGCAATTACGACTGAGCAGTCAGTACGATCCTCACTAGATAGCACATACTTTCGGGCTTATGCCACACCTAAGCTTAGAAAATCACCATACAGTAAGGAGGATACTGCGGGAATATACTCTTATAAGGTAGAAAAATAAGCCGAGAATGTCTGCTATGGAATCATAAAAAATGCTCAAAAATAGTATAGCGTTATTAAAGAAGAACAGAACTGATTTCTAATACAAGAGAGTATGTCAGGGGACCACTTAGTAATGAAACAATTCAAAATGCACCGCAAGTAGAGCAAAAGTCACTGGTTTAGAAATACAACAAATAAATTGTGAGAAATTTGAGAAAATTAAAATTATTACCAAATGCCAGTAGAAAGTGAGATATTCCAATATGGCGGATCACCTTGCCACACATCGTGTACAGCAAAGACGTTTTTCAGTGAGTACGTTGCAGTGGGAGATATATTTTTCGCTGTTCTGTGTTTCCTGTATTTTCTCAAATTTCTTACTTCATTGCTTTTGTTGTCATGTTTTGCTCATCTCTCTGCGTAGTAGTAGTCGTAGTACCGATTTCCGTGTCCGGAATAGCAACCGGGTTTTCTAGGCATAGCCACCTTATGTTCGCCAGTTGTTCTCTATTTATACTTGTCTATCTAATTTGCATACGATACTACAGTTGTATTTCCAAACCATTAAACACCAACCAGATAATTGAAAACTAAACCCAAATCACTTGCAAAAGACTTTATTTTCCTGTCAAGCGAAATTGCAAAGTAATCCCGATGAAACTATTTTTAAGCTCGATATGTAGTTGATGCTGTAACTCATGACAAAGGGAGCCATATTAAAAACTGATTATGACATTTATTGTCTCTCAATATATAATTAAATTTCTTTTTTTTTGAAATTCTAGTCTTTCTTCCAGTTAATTCTACGTTTCCTCTCGTAGCCTTATGTCCCCGGCTGTATTTCCTCTCGTAATCAGTACATGTGAATGCAACAACTTTTATTATATGAATGAATTACAACTCTTGAATGAATAGTGTCGAATATTTAAAAATTATAAGTAAAATTAAGCAAATTGACTTTTTGTTTGGGTGATTCAATTCTTCACTTCAACACTGCATGTAGGTACATTATAGATCAAATGTATGGTGCTGCCGTCCATATTTGATAATTAATAATTGCCATACTCCTACTATGGTAAAACGCTTAAACTATTTAACCCATTAGTGCATAGTAAAAGAAAGGTTACCGAAAACTTAAAATTTGCCAGCCACAATATTACCACTAGCTAGTAAGGAAGAAAGACACGTAAATAATTTTTAAGGGACTTTATGCTGTAATAGGTTAATTTCATTATTATTATTATTATTATTATTATTATTATTATTATTATTATTGTTGTTGTTGTTGTTGTTGTTGTTGTTTTAATTCCTTTGATTTCTGGTGTGTACACATTTCTTTCCGGGTCACGCCCAGAGACCTAAGGTCAGAAATGGCATCATGAAATTTTCCACTGAACAATTTAAAAAAAACATAAACATACACGTATATTTTATATAAAAAACCGTTCATAAGGAGTGGGCTGTACTCGGGAGAAAATCTTTTGTATTTCTTTAAGGCATGGGCTTCCAGGAATCCCTTCAATGAGTCTGCTGTAATCTTTTCCAACCAATATGAGGGCTCCAGCTGCAACTGGGATTGTTGATGCTCCTATGTGCCACATTTTTGAGATTTCGATTTCAAGATCCTTGTATTTTGATAGATTTTGAAGGTCTTCAAAGATACATTGCAGTTTGAAGAGCTGTTATATCAATAAGGAGGCATTTTTTTGTTTGCGGTCTCTAATAACAATTATTATTATTATTATTATTATTAT
>OZ010571.1:97630578-97700578 GCA_963932145.1 Acanthosepion lycidas
GGGTTATGTAGCTTCTGAATAAATCTGGTTATGGGGTCTATCGCCAAAACCCTAGTTTGATAACTAACAAAAAGAAAACAGACAGGGCTACAACTTTATATATGTATCTAGATAGATAGATTCACGATACTTCGACCTTTTTCAGGTGATATGCGGTGGAATTTCGAACCGAACACTTTATTTTGCCGCCGGGGTATATTGTTCTAATTCCACGTGCCATGCCTTTTCTGAATATTTCAGTTTTCTCAATTTAGTAAATCATCTTTCTAAGTTTTAATTCACCTATATTGGATTCACAACGTTGGGTCAAGTCACTGGATTACTTAAACCACCGCTTTTATCCATTTGTCCATGTGTCCCCAAGCGTGACAATACCTCATCTCAGAAATATTGACAAAAGAATAGGAATTAAGACGACAGAAGATAACTATTGACATTGTATTTAACTTTTTGAAGATCAAAGTTGAAAACAAGGAGCCTAAGTGAGTTCTACAGGCGAGAAGTGCGAGAGAAGAAACTGTTAGTATAGAAATCTTATATCTAGGTATTTCAATTATATGATGATGAGACTGTCACTAATCTATTAGTAGGTGTAAATTATAATTTACAATTACCATGAAGACACACAGGGATCTACGTTTACAGCGGATGGAAAGCGACTGAAGCCGAGATGCCAGGTCAAGATCAATAACATTTTCAGATTGTTCTTTGTGTTTTATAAAGAATCTCTAAATATATAGCAGAAGCACCAGACCATATGTGACAGCAATATCCAATACATGAACGAATTCAATTGAAAGGGTACGTACTAGAAATTTCAATGTTTAAATTAAAGTGTTGAAGGGCATTTCCTGAATTTTTTGAATTACAATTTGAAGCCACAAGTGAAGAGAAATAACTTTTAAATGTTAACTTTTAAATTTAAATACTTTTGTGAGATACAAAATATTACTTTAAGATAATGAAATGTATACATCTAATATTATTTAAATATAAATCATAGTTTATCGTTTTCTTTTAATAATAATTAGAATATAGTATTATCATAAAGATACGTTATCGTTGAAGATTAATCTTATAACAGAAACAAAGCATGTTGCAGTAATAGTAGTTATTGGAAACCGAACTCTGTGCAATTGTAGAGTATTCTTTTTTATGTTGTTTTAAGTTTATAATCCACAATTCTTTTGTGGCTGGCTGCTGAATATTTAAGCCGATTTTCGTAAGTAAAACTAATCAACTCTGGTACTTGAATAGACAAGGAGTTGCTATGAGAAAAAATACAATAAATTAAATAAACACATACAGAGCAAATAAGAGTTCTATATCATTACTGTGGGAGTCAGTGACAATTGAAATCAGAAAATCTCTAAATTTCGTCTGCAGATTCCATCAAGCAGATGGATGTCGAGCAACAAACTAGCTCACACAGGAACACATCCACACAGAGAAATCCTCATATATGTATATCCGTCTTAATTGAAACTGAGGTATAAAGACTGCGTCACGAACACACTCCAGAAAGCCAACATTATGGGAGAAGACTCGAAATTCGTTCTAGATCGTTCATGCTGAAGGAAAGATGCGCAAGGATTAAGAAAGACTTCAACCAAAAATCGTATTGAGCGTGAAAAATTCAAGAGAGACGGTCATGAGAGTTTGGTGTTAAGAACGTGTAATGAATGTAAGCGTCTTATTTTTATTTGGGCAAACTTCTAAAATCATCAAAAAAGGTCATTTATTATAATTTATGCAGTACTTCTATTTGCAGATAGTGTAAAAATATGAATGTGTCTCAGTAGAGGGGACTAAAACCTCCTGTAAATAAAACGACCCACCCTGTTACATCTCCACAAGAGAATAAAAGAATCTAATAGAATAAATCAAATTCTGAGTTTACTTATATTTTAGGATAAAAGAAGTGACGGAATTACTTGGAATTGGGTGACAATCACCATGTACGTAATGCGTAATAAGAAAAAGGTTCACAATGAGAAGGCTGTTTTCGGGTGTTCTCAGATTGCGAAAGAAAAGCTGAAAAATGTGTCCGAAATGTACATAATATGGAATTTTCGACTCATATATGTGAAAGGCATGACGTTATCCATGAAGGTTGGTGTAGAATTTGCTTGTAAGAATCAGAGAAATTGAATCATATAAAACGTGATCGTGCCAAATCACTGAAAAACTACGAAATATTAACAATTCATCTCACATTTGAAGAAATGTATCCAAGTCAGCTGGTGCCCCCAAAGACATGCAAACATTCACAAAAAACCTAATGGCAGCAAAAGGTAATTTGATACCAGTGGTTTTATGTTTCTCCTGTTTAGACATATTCCATAAAAGCAGTTCTTCAACTCACAATGATATTTTGTAATGGTCATGCTCGTGAACGTGGAGGGGAAATTATCATCTCCATATATATATATATATATATATATATATATATATATATATATATAATGCATTAAATACTCCCAAACAAATGAAAATATAAGACAAACAAATTTAATGGCACGAAAAATTGCTTGGGAAACACTGATGCGGGAATCTTTTCTATCCGAAATGTATCTTTAAAAAAGTTTCTCGAATATTGCTGCTTTTCCGCAACTGAAAAATTCATTTGGGCTCTTAAATTCTATATCGATATATTATATTCTTCAGACGGTTCAATTCTATATTGATAGTACACATTAAAGTTTAAATCGCGAACAAGCAACAATAACGATTGTGTTTAGCATGAAACAGTCCGTCGCCATTGTGTGTCCACATCAATGTCTCCTTTTATATTTACAAACGCTCTATCCCTAATATTGAGCACATAAACCCATAAATATAGCCTACATTAAAACTATATTTTATCAAATATAACGGAAAAATGAGGTTGAAAAAAATCGACCGCTTGTGATATGGAACAATTAACGGGGCATTTCCGGAACAAATGGCAACAATTCCGATATGGAAATTAATAACACCTTTCAATGTAAAGTTTGCAAACAATGGTGGATGGAAACAGAACGAAAATGCCCGAAAGCTTATGGAAACCAGAAAGACAATCGAAATCCCGAAAGAGAATAATGCATGAAAAAAAGGTTGCGCCAATAATGCTTTTTATAGTGCTATGGAATTTTTTCCAGACATTTAAAACGAAATATTTAAAACAAAAAAGTGATCGTTGCACGTCCATTACAATTACATTACAAACAGCGGAAAAGAAAAGGAATACTCAGATTATTTTCATATCATTAACTGTTCCAATTTTAATTAATAATAGCTCCAAACGATCTCTAAAAAAATTCGATTTAACTCTTCAGGAAAAGATATGCTTACAACAAATCCATTATCTTTTGTTACAAACAGTTGTGATGACGACGATCAGCTTTTCCCTGTTTGAGGTTTAAGTAAGTTGAAGGAGGAAGGGATGATGAAGTCGCTCCCATTCTGCCTATAACGACAGAATTTTCTGCTGATCTCTATCGAAATTCTGTATCGGTCTCTGAGTCTCTTTCCTTCCCGTAAATCGCGCGAATTCATGCTCTTATGCATGTTTATGGCGTGGCTAAGCCAAGACAAGTTACTTTGGCCATATATTGGCATGGTAAACAAATAATCCACCCTCTTCTTTTATTTCCAGCAGATCAACCTTTTTCAAAGATAAACAGACGGTAATTAAAAACGCCTTCCATATTTGATACTTGTACATTATTTTTAATTTTAAAATAAAATACAGTGTATCAATAAAATAAATGCACTTACATAAATGACAAAAGTTTATTTTGCTCACTTTAATTTTAATTTCCAACATATATATATATATATATATATATATATATATATATATATATCAAGTGTAAATTTAAGCGTAAATTTTTCAGACTGACTGAGAGTTTTGCAGTAATCGTATCCTCGTATCAGAGTGGGGAGATAGTAAAATTCAATTAATTTACAGATGTCTTACATCTCTTGAAAGACATTAATTAATTTTCTCTGAAATGTCAATAATTTTTAACCTCATCTTTTTAGTAAAGCAAAATGATTGTTAATTGTAACGCCTCGAAAATGAAGGTGCTTTCTTTTAATCATCTAAGAAAACACTTCTTACCTTCCATCATTATGGCTGATCCTATCCTCCAGGCGAGTGACTCATTGTGCATTATCTAATGTCATCCAGATGAAATAGAAAGATTGTATTAAATCAATCGTTAATTCTACTCCTAAGAAAGTTGCTTCCTTGTGTCGCGTGCTAAACCAGAATCTATCTTACTTGTTTTTATTTTTTATAAGCATACCATTCGTCTTTGCTTTAAATACTGTTGCCACATCTGGTCTGATGCTCCTGCTAATTATTTAGAGATTTTTGATAAAATCTAAAAAAGAATACTCAGCTGGCATCTCAGTTTCTAACACCGTGACGTAACTTGCCTGTACCTTTTCTATAAATACTTTCAGGGTAAATGTTCTGATGAAATCTCCTCGATGCTCAGTTGGCCCGTGGAAGAGGGGTTTTCTTCCAATGCCTTTCCTCTGGACGGACGAGTGGGTCAAAGATACTCGGCGTCTGGCTCGATTCAGATCTCCTCTTGGAAATGAATTGGTTGGAAGTTCGAGAGAAGTCCGAGGTCGCTGTTCGTTTCGGACGAATCTTTTTTAAAGGAGAAGGCAGACATTTGTACCCAACTACGCGATTCTCCTTTACCGACTCTGTGCTTCTACTCCCGTATACCACACTAATGGGTTTAGTTAGTCTTGTTCTCTTTATTGTGGGGTGGCATGTCTCCCAAAGTATTTCGGGAGATCTGTTACGCCACGCTTCTCAAGACGACGTGAGTATGCCTAGCGTTGGTATTTGTCAATATACGCTTCGTATCGCTATATTAGATCAAATGTTTGCAAGAGGATGGTGAGGGCAAATTCGGGAAGGAAAACCCTCATAAGGTGTGGTACCGTCGTTGTCTAATGCTGAGCTCTGTGTTCTTTTGCCTGCTAGTCTTTATGAGAGTCGTGACGAAGCGACAGAAAGAATTCTATGGGGAGGGGGAGCGAGGAGTTTACCTCTTACCAACTGATTTTATACTTTAAGCATCAGCTTAAAGTCAGGATTAGCACGGGATTGCGATGACTCCCTCCATCAGAATTTCGCAGAAGTTGGGTGAATCTTGCGCGTGTGTGTAAAGTGAAAAGAAGTTTCATTTTGATGCCGGTTAAACATCAGAATATTGGAACTCTATGTCGAACATTATCAACCCCACCGAAAATAGGGTAATTTAGGCCTGTTTTAAACTTAGTTTCTTCCATCAAGTTAACTTAGCTAGGGATGTATGCTCATTGGCCTCTTTTATTTGGGCCCCTCTTTCTTTAGTTTAATCCCCCCTCCCCGCGTTAGACGATAGAGATGTCAGTTCTCTTGTAGATGAGGGACGCTTTTCGTTGTGTGTATTTCATGTTTGTTTTTTGTGTCTGGATAAGAATGTTTGGCTGAATGATTATTCTTATTTACTTAGTCTCGTGTTAATTTCGTTCAGGTAACTGATTTTTCTGTCACATTTAAGGATTGTGATTATTTTTTTATTAATAAAATTATTTTGTTTCTATTTTTGTTTTGTTTGTTTGTTTGTTTCTTGTATATAAACTCTATTCATTGTAAATATACATTAGGATTTTATTTTTAAATGTTGTTATTTTTATTACCCAACTACAGACATATTATACATATGGGACCTAGTTAGGACTATATAAAGAATTTGAGGTATGATGGTGGCTTAAGTAAGAATTATAAGTGTGAATGTGTTGTTTTGGTGCAAGGAATACTGTGGTATGTTTGGGTCAGTAATCCTGGCTAACTAAGTTTAAGATAAGACAGATTGAAGACCTGCTTTAATCTGACCCCCAATCTTTTGGCCTTGTGCCACATTTTTGTATTATAAC
Source organism: Acanthosepion lycidas (assembly GCA_963932145.1). Lineage (NCBI taxonomy): Eukaryota > Metazoa > Mollusca > Cephalopoda > Sepiida > Sepiidae > Acanthosepion > Acanthosepion lycidas. Next base: position 97,636,507 of record OZ010571.1, read on the forward strand.
AAAATAAATATTACTTTCATCAATGGTACATAGATTTTATAAATTTGAGCGAAGCTGCATTCGCTGGTTCCCAGACTTCATGAATTCAAGCGCCCTACGAGGCTGGCATCCCGCTCTCACCCTTTCACTGATGAAACTCCTAAATGTAGCCGTCTCTTCTACTCCAATAGCTTCATGTCTCGCACCTCTCGCCTGTGGAACTCCCTTACCTATTCCAGTTTCCCTGAGATCTATAATCTCCAACTATTCAAATGTAATGTCAATCGACATCTCTAGTTGCATTGATCTATCCACTATCCTTCTCCTCACCCTTTCCTCTATCACTCCTATCTGATCTTACTCCAAATTTTCTGTAACCCCTTGCGTGCTAGTGGCTTCCCGCCTTTCTTGGGGTGAAACGCTTAAAAAAAATACTAGATTGGTGGAAGGTTTGATCATTTTACAGTGGCCATGGATAGATGTAGCCGTAAGTTCTGTAACAACATTTTCTTCTATCGCACTTCTCACTTGTGGAATCATTTCCCGTCTTCTTGCTTCCCAGTCAACTTTGATCTTCAAAAATTTGAATGCAATGTCAATCGTTATCTCCTGTCTTCTTAGTTTGTGTTGTTTTTTTGTTTTTTTTTTGTATCACGTTGATAGTACGTTGTCTCATATTTCTAGCACTCAGTAACCCCTTGCGTCTTAGGGGTTTTATTGTTTCGCTTTGAGTGAAAGGATTTTTTAAAAAATCAATATGATATTCCCTGTTATTTGAAATAAATATTTTCATCGTGATTATTCTGATGTGTTTTCCACTTTGGTACCAAAATTTTACGAATTTAAACGTAGTTCTAGATTGGCAGTTAGATTCCGTCGTACAACAATTGAATTTGCTAGAAGTAACTGTAAGTTCTATGCTGACAGTTTCTTCTCTTGTACTGCTCGCTTGTGGAAGCCTTTTGCGGTTACTTGCTTTCTAGTCATCTTTGATTTTCAAAAGTTTAAATGCAATGTTAATCATCATCTCGCGTGTCCTTAATTCCTGTCCTTTGATAGGCTTATCTCCTTGATAATGCTTTTTTTTTCTCATATTGCATAAAGTTTCTTCTTCATCGATGAGGACATTATCTAGTATTCACTGTGATATAGGAGTACTCATATTTCGTAACAGTTCCGATAAACACAAAGAACATTTTGCCATTTGTAATGTTCAGTAAATGGAATATGGATTATAATTTGCAGTTGACCGCATAGATTTCATATCATATTTAGATGCAATGTCAATCGTCGACTGCTGTGTTTTTAATTTCCGTTTTTAATTGTTCTCTCTCTTAATAGTTTTCTTTCGCTCCCACTCAGTTATCCCTTGCGTCTTAGTAGCTCTATTACCTTGCTTGAGGTGAAATGATTTAGAAAAAACATATATGGAAAAGACTATTTCTTTTCAGGTTAAACTTTTTACAGTACATTTTTGGTCAATTGTGAGGATTTATTAGTTTGTTTTTTTTTTACCATTTACCCTTACCTACTCACTTCGCAAGTAGGTATATGTTTATATGTCTTTGTATTACTATTTCATAGCAGCCTTTCATATCACATTCGTATGAGTAAATTTCCCAGTCAGTTGTTCTTTCATTTCTTCTCGGCATTTTTTATTCATTTCTTTTCTTTTCTCACATTTTTTTTTAAATTTTCGTTTGACTATTGCAATTCCTGATTCAGTATCAGCAATAAAATTCCCTAAACTAAAAGACTTTGATTTTTACACTTACATTGTTCCTCTTTTTGTTTTTCTAACGGAAAATGTTCCACATAAAGCCTTTGTGATTTTGGTCAATCGAATTTCTGGCTCCTCTCAGCTACTAACAGTTTCCTCATTTTCCCGCTCAAATGCACTTTCCGTTTGTCTGCCGGAAATATCGGGACTGACATTATCGTTATATAAAAAGTGTTTGCCCCCTTTTTTCCTTACAAGAAATAACATAAAATTATTATCATAGTTGACAGCATAATCTAGGCATTCACTCCGGTTTTTATTGCTAAATCTTGCTTTCTGTTTCTCCATATTGATTTCTGCTAATCATCTCTCACGTATCTGATGTTTGTCATGATTTTAGCGGTAACACTCTAAGGAAAATTCAACGCAAGCAATTTTCCGAACGAATTAGGAACAAAATATATAAATGGCCCCAATTTCGTCTTCTATCGCAATCGCATATCGGCAAAGAAGAAAAAAAATATTTTTGAAGATTTGTCTGCAACATTCGCTTAATTCATTTTATTGATGTATTGTCTGTTAGAAAGCACTGACAAATTCGAATCTACACGCAAATATATGTTTCCATATATTTATTAGATAGATAGATAGATAGATAGATAGATAGATAGATAGATAGATAGATAGATAGATAGATAGATGCATGCAATGTAAATCGCTATCTTCTGTCTTCGTAATTCTTAGTATTTTATTGCACTCTCTCCTTAGTATTAGTTATTCCCATATTTTCTAACACTCGGGAACCTCTCATGTCCAAGTGGCTTTATTTTCTTGCTTGGGATGAAATAATTTTGTAAAAAAAGATAGATAGATAGATAGATAGATAGATAGATAGATAGATAGATAGATAGATAGATAGATAATGTCTGATACTGAATTGAAAGAATATAGACGAACATCATGAGATAGATAGATAGATAGATAGATAGATAGATAGATAGATAGATAGATAGATAGATAGATAGATAGACAGACAGATAGACAATGTCTGATACTGAATTGAAAGAATAGAGACGAACATCATGAGATAGATAGATAGATAGATAGATAGATAGATAGATAGATAGATAGATAGATAGATAGATAGATAGATAGATAGACAATGTCTGATACTGAATTGAAAGAATAGAGACGAACATCATTAGATAGATAGATAGATAGATAGATAGATAGATAGATAGATAGATGTTTTGTGAGAATGTGATAGGTGATGCCTAATTATGGTAGCTTGCAAAATCTCCATTTGACTCTTGAGATTCTAGGACAGCATGTTAGGATGGATTCGATATGTTAACATGCCGAATCTCGTAGCGTCAACTTAAAAATATCGCTTATATAAGTATTCTAAACATGTCGGACCAAGAAATAAAATACATTACTTCCTTGGGAATTGATTTAAATTTCGAATGCGAAAATATATGATTTCCGAAAAAGAAAACTGAAAAAGTGAATGCGTTTTATGGCAAATAGAAACTTGCCAGCTTGTGATGCTCTCTGTAGCCAAGCAATTAAAACTCGCTGGATCAGGCGTTGGTTTCTCTTGCAACGGGACTCAGAGTATAGGTTCAGATCCTGTTAAAGGGCACAATTTCCTTATTAAGTTTTCATGTGAGCGCAAACAGGTAGACGAAATGAACTTTGTTTAAGATAGGGGAACGTCTACTCACATATGGGTATGCATTACAATCAATTGAAATAATATATATATATATATATATATATATATATATGTGTGTGTGTGTGTGTGTGTGTGTGTGTGTGCGTGCGTGCGCGTGTTTATGTGGGTGCATGTGTGTGTGTGGGGGGGGTGATTTGAGATATAAGTATAATATATCTGCAAAAGGACTATATGAATGAAGATAATAGGAACAATTTTATCCGACGCTTTGATACCGATGGATTTTATCAAGGCAAATCTAAGAATGTTAATTTGCAACAATTATTTATAAATAAAGGTAAAATTCCATTTTATCAACATTTTTAAATTTAAGAGACGCTTATATAGGTATTAGCAAATGACCTGGCATTGCCCGTGCTTGATTCAAAAATCGTACGACTCATACAGCAATCACTATCACTTGACTTAAAATATTTGTGCCTTTTGCCGTACTGATGTTGCTACATGCCTTACTTCTTGCCTATCTCACACTGTGAATTTTTCTAAGCTCTATACTAAACATTAAATCTGTTACGAAAAAAGAACTAAACAAAATGAACACAAAACAATCAGCTTTAAAAAAGGACTCGTAACTGGAAAAACCGAATGAAAAAAGAATGTTAACAACAAATACTTTTTCACGCCCAACCCATTACTGCGGAATTAGAATCAACGTTCAGTTTAAGCAAGCGAATGAGCCAATTGGAGTAAAGTGCCATGCAGATTTAAATTTTTTCCAATTGTGACGAATGCAGCTATCGATTTTTTTTGCTAGTTAACATTCGTGTCAATCAGCTGTTGGCTCTCATGCTAGCCACTAGAATCTTCCTGCCTATTCGTGGCAGCCAGCTATAGGCTCTCACTCTGGCCAGTAGAAAATGGCCACAAACTACATAAAAATTGCCGTAGAAGCATGAAAAAATCGATTATTTCCACTATCGATGAGAGTTGGGAAATGCAAAGTCGGTCTTGACCTTTGCATTAACTTGGAGCATGTGCATGTAAATTTTGGTTCGAATCCATCGAAAATTGCGGCCGTGCATTCTTTACACACACACACACACACACACACATCCTGCCTTTTATGGAGATTTTCTAAGCGCAGATCTGGCACAAGGACGAAACTATGAGGTATCCAATGAGGATCGAACTCACTACTCAGTCGTAACTAACCTAGAAAGTCAATCTTTCTAACCATTAAACCACGTCGAGGCGGCCAAGCGACGCTCCTATATATTCATCAGTTTAACCGAAAAGTCTATGTAAATTATGAACGATGCTAAGTGACGTAATTTAACGTCTCATAAACAAAAGTGAATAAATGATGTTTAATTTTTTTATTATGCAATTAATATTTAAATCAGTTTAATATGAGATAAACTTATGTATTATATATTTTAAATAACAAGTGGGTTTTACAGTTTTCTTTTAATTTTTACCACTTCTACAATCACGTATGTTGGTGGAATAATAACATATCAAAGTTTGTATTACTTCCAAGCTCCCACAAAAATTATATTTTGGAATTAAATGACCCATAATTAGATGATATGTCGTTAAACAGACAAATCAAGTTAAGTAGACAGTTTATATGCTAGTGTACTCGATCGACAACGGTTCTTCATTTCTGAAGTCTTGCATTTTACCAACTAAAACTTGGAAATATTTTGGTTTCAAAGTTATATCTTTTTATTTTTGAAATATAGCTTCGGATTCCGCATGTACAGATATCTATATGGCCAGGGAATTCAGCGTGAAGGTTTCGAATCTTTGTCTAGTTTTTCTATAAATGCCTTTGAGAAAGATTGTAATCTGTCTCTTACCGTTGATTAAATAGCATGGTAGACTGAATTGTGTAGCTTCGACTAGAAAATTCGAAAACTCTGAATTCCAAAATAAAAAAAAAAGAAAATGGAAAATATTCTTCTATTTTTCCAAGAATGAATTGTATTTCAAATATATCAAAGGAATTTATGGAAAATGATGATCGTCTAGGTCTCGAAGGAATATATGGATTTTAACATTTTCTTGTTTAATCAAGATTACTGTTTATTGATACCTTGTAAATTCTATTTATTAATACAAGTTAAAATACACAAGTTAAAATATACAAGTTAACTCCGCGAATTTTGGAATCCAGTTAAACTTCATATTTATTTTTAATCAGCTGCTATAAAAGAGTAAGTGTAAAAAAAAAGTTTTATAGGAAATTCAATGTTCAGCGAATATATCAAAGATCTACTTTTTATCTTCAGAAAACATTCAATTTAGTAACCATCCTGATCGTCTGAGTTCCCCGGAAGTTTCATCAAAATTTAGGCAAGAAACGATTCTATTCAAATTCCACTGACCTATTGTATCACTGTAAACGCTTCTTGACCTTTCCTTTCTCTTTTTTTTTTTTTCTTTGCTTCTTTTCTTCTATAACCTTTACTTTCATTCTTCTCCTCAATCCTCTTCTCAACACCTCCTCTTTGTTTTCCCCTCTCCTCCTACAATATTAACTTGTTTCTTTCCTTACCCTTCTATTCTTCCGGCTTTTATTCCTCTCTTTGTCTGACTTTTCTCTTTTCCTACACGTATTCATCTGCACTCCTCTCCTTCATCTTTTCCTAATTTTACTAGGCTTTTTTTCTCTTCTTTCTCTCACAGTCCACTAATCATTTCACTTCACCTTTCCTACTAACATTCATACTATTCTTTATCCTTTCTTACCTCTTTTCTTCTATTCCTTATCAGGATAACTATTTTGATAGTAAATATATAAAAGCCATTTAAAAGTCGCATAGGCTTAAAATGAACTCGCAAATTAAATAATAGGAAGAAACAGAATCACATGACCGATTAAAATCTCACCGAATTACGAGTAGTAGAACAGACCAATGAGTTAAGAGATACGGATGCGGTGTATCTGATGCTAATAAGTTAGTCTGTCATTACGAAATGTGACTGAGTAACACAGACGGCAACGTTGCGAAATTTCCTAAAAACTGGGGTTACAACTAATTCGCATAAAGATGGTGGCGTTTGCTTATGAATGATTGATTGATTTGATTTTTTATCTCTTTGTGGGTCATTTAATGCCAACATTTAATTTTTCTTTTGGGTGCTTTGAAGTAATGAAAATATGATATATGTTATTCTGCTTTCACAATTGAATACATGGCAAATGATACTCAGATTTTGTGCATATACATGTTTGCGTGGACATAATTATTGGAGGTGGTGACACGTGTGTTTTATGTTGTAGTTTTGTTGAAATTATATTTTGGTATACAGTTTGATTTTTTTAAGAAAGCGTTGGATATTATATGGATTAATCTCATGAGAGAGATCATTCATGTTGGTCGCTAGATTTTGTTTCGCAGCATATCAACATCTTTATGGGTTATTTAATGCCGAAATCTAAATATCTAAATATTTTGAACAATTTTATGGTTTCAACTAAATATATTTTGAACGCAATTGCATGCCTTCAAGTGTAGATAAAATATATTGTTGGTCATTTTGCTATGAAATGTATTATTGTTTATTCTACTATAAAATTAGGTACCTCCGGTCAATTTTTCGATACCTAAGGTTTAAAATGATTTTTTTTAAAAATTAAAATCATTCTTGAATATTTTATTTTAGCTTTAATTGAAAGCTAAAGTATGAAATTTATTATTTCCACTAAGTAATTTTTTTTTTAATTTTTCAAAAGCGGCCATTTTCTTAAATTTTAAGAAAATTGTAAACAAAAAAAATTCCGATTTTAAACTTCTTCCTAAAATAAATTATATATTTTTGATTCATTATTTGAGTAAAATTAGAAAATTTAAAGGTAAATTAATTTGATTTGAAACAAACATTACTTACTTATACCATAAAAAATTAAATCCAAACATTTCTTAACGATATGTCTGAATTTTCTCATGACTTTATCGATGTTATTGAGAAGCTACGAGGTGATGACAGCTACTATCGATGACCAAAATAGACATAATTTTACGAAATGTAAGCGAACGCGTTTTTTGTTTTGTTTTTTTTTTGGGGGGGGGGGTTAACTAGTAAGTTTTAAATATTAACATTTATTCAGCAATTATGTAATATTTAGTAAAAAAAGTAATTAACAAAAATTAAAAATTACTTTGAAATTTTGAAAGGACTTTTTGCAAACACGTTAAGGATGTGAAACAGAATTGGACATTGAATAGAAATAATTTCAATGCGGCAGACGACTCAAATCACGTGATATTTTCAAGGATTATGTCATGTATAGAGTCCTATAGATAAAAATTAGAAATGTTTTTTTCACTAAAAATTTATTTTTAAAATTATTTTTAAAATATTCGGACTCAAACGATTGTTATGAGTTTTTAAAAATTTGATTCGTAAAATTACTTTTCGCTTAACGATATCATCAAATTGCATGTTTAAAAGCAATGAAGAATTTTTAAACGATTTTTGAACTATTATATTATTATAATAAAAATTTTTAAAAAATGAAAAATTATTTTAAAAATACATTATTCATCGAAAAAGTTTTATTTCTTCAGACAATAATGTCTTTATTATAACTTATTTACAAAAGCAAGTAAAAGCTTTTCTAATTAAATAATGTCATATTTTTTTGTTTTTTTTTTGTTTTGTTTTTTTGCATTTCAGAGCAAATTTTTGAGGAAAGAGGTAACTATTTTACAAAAAAAACTCTGGTGATTTACTTTTTCAATATCCCGCTCTTAAAAATTTAATTTCTCGAAATTTCATGAAAATATGTAAGGGGGTGAAAACATTTAAGAAAAAGAAATTTTTACCAAGATTTTCTAAAAAAAAGAATTTCAAAAATAATTTCATTCAATTCTGAATATTTCCTGAAAGTTTCATTAAAATCCGACAATTATCGGAATTTTGCAAGAATTTCTAAATCAACGTGTGTTTTTCTCGGGAAAAGCGCAAAATAAAAGAAACCTTTTTTTCTCTTTTCGACCGCTGTCGTAAAAAAAACAACATTTTTAACCAAAATATTGAACGTGCTAGAAAGGAGTAAAAGATTTTGAAAATTAATAAAAAAATACTTTGGTCTTTCTTCTTAATAAAAACATAAAAATTTTGATGACAAAACTTTGTTTTTGTTGAAATACAGGCCGTTTTTAATCATGCTATGCTACTTCTTTACGCGACCTAGTGGAGGTAACTATGTAAAATGTATTGCTAGTCATTTTGCTTTAAAAATTTATTGGTGGTCATTATACTATAAAAATGTATTCTTATGCAGTCATAGTGTTTTGTTTTGTTCACTATTTGTCCATAACTGAGACCTAAACAGTTGCTACCACCCCGAGTCATGGTGGACCTGAGAGCAACAGCAATAAAGAGATGGTTCCACGCTCCTCAAAACCGCACAACCAGAGGTCTTACTGCCGGATGTAGTTTATCGTCTTACTCAGGACTATTGTTTATCAAGCAATCATTGCCGATCTCTAGTTACTATAATGAATATAAGTCTGAAAAGGCCAGGTAGTCATCATCGGTTTGTCGTCAGGCAAGAAAAACACTTTTTCGGTGGGGTTGAGTGCGAATTCTTTGTCGGTACGCTGTGTTTTTAATCATTTCACCCCATCAATGAAACAAAGCCACTAAGACGCAAGGGATTACTGAGTGGAGTGTGAGATGATATGAGAAAAATAAAACATTATTAAGGAGAGAAAACAATAAAGGAACAGAAATGAAGAAGACAAAAGTTGAACAGTATTTACATTAGTCGGACTATTTGTCGCCATATTTGTCACAACGTTTCGCCCGTAGCTCACAATTATAAAGAAAGAGTGCATAGAAGTCTGATACTTAGAGGGCAGATTGCAGGCACGTGGGACAGGGGCAAACAACGCATTACCTACGAATCAATGTTGAAGAAAAGAGTTACAGAACGGGTTCTAGGAGAGATAACAAAAAGACAAAATTTATTAAGATCTACAAAAGACATGAAATTGTGGAGAGCTATGAATGCCAACGCATTGAATGTAAAGAAGAGATTACCGAAATAGCAGGTTAACGTGATGATATGTAATGTCCACTTCATTTAGCTCGAGTTTTCCACTTTTTCAAAGAAACTGGAAATTTTCCTAAAGTGAAGTTTTAGTATTTATTATTTTATAAAGAGACTGTGTAGATTCATCTCTTACATATGGGCGGACCGCTGGTTTACTGATCTAATCTACAATGCAGATGACTATCAAAAGCAATGTAGCAGCTCACAAAAAAAGCATTAATCTACTTGGAAAAGTTTTGGAATCAAGAACCATGAAGACTGGAAATTCCCAGAACAAATCAATGTTCAAAACAGCCAATCAAGCGTCTTCAAGGTCTTTTTGACGTCTGTAAAAAGAATGAGAATGTTCAATTTATATTTATTTTGCTTAACAAAACACATTAATTGTATATTATGCTATACTTATGTTAAATATTTCACATTATTTTTCTTTATATCGCTATTCGTACTTGTAAATGTAAGTTTCTAATTGTATACGTGAGGTTGCAAATTTAGTTTATTTGTAAGTGTGTATGCAATGCTATAGCTATAAACTGTTAACTGCATTAAAATTCTATCAAATTACATAATTAGTAAATTGAAAAATAAATCTGAAATATTTTAATTTTTTTTTACCCTTATTCCATATATGGTAAAATGGAATTTTCGGTTTGAGATCACTTCTTTCAAGAATTAAAACAAATTAATTCCTTTTCATTACTTTTAATGAGCTAAAGTTCATTGATTTATGACACAGGGACTTAGATTTAAAAATTTATAAACCTAATATGTGTATATATATATATATATTGATAAATACGCACACACATACTCTCCATTTTAAACGCGCATTTAGATAGATATAAATGGACTGAGATAGATAGATAGATAGATAGATAGATAGATAGATATAAATGGACTGAGATAGATCTGTGCAATTCGAATACTCATAAAATATGTATATTTTGCAATACAGAAGTAACAAAATATTTTAAGCGTTGAAAGTTAATGCTTTAAACTATTACACTGTACATTTTCTTTGTTGAGAAGTTACAACATGAGATATGTCTGTTGTTGAATGCACACATGCGCATGCATATAAACACGCACCCATTCGCAAATACACACTCATATCAATATATGTGGTTATATTAGTGAAATTGAAACTTGTGTTGAAATCAATACATATTTCAATTAAAAAATATGCAACAAAATATTTAAATAGTCAGAACAAATATTGATTGATAATTTTGTTTTGTGCAGACCAGCAAGTACAATTTTGAAGAAGCCTTAATCATTCTGGAAGAATTCATTTTAAAAAAATAAACTATCGACATGAAAATCAAATTAAGCATTTGAACTGCTCTTCGGTTTCATCGAGCCATTCATTGTTTAATTTAATTGCAATCAAGAACACAAGTGGTCGACAAGTCAGCAATTCATTTCTTTGCGTAAAATACGGGTGGGTATTTTGTTGCTGACTTTGGATAAACAATTGTTCAAGTACAGTAACCTCCTCTTCTTCCCAATGTTATATATTCAGAAACCAACCAAAAGGTGTCTGAAACAGATTAGATTAAGTTTAATTTTTACGAGATCATAAATATTCTTTGGGTCATTTATTCAAATGTAAGTTTTATGGGACAACGATCAAAATGAATTGATAGGCGAACATAAGTCGATCTGTACTTTAGTCGAAAGGTCGACCGGGTTTGCTTGTGGATGAAAACGAAAAAGTAATTCGTTTCAAGATATATTTTAAAAAAAAAGATTGATAGTCTGCTATATTTTTACAGCTTATCAACCCTTTGCAAGTTATTTAAAGACAAAATGTTTTTAGACTGTAAAAATATTTTTTGAGATAATAATGATATTAATGATACAAGTCTGGCTTATTGACCCATAGCTGGAGGGGAAGAAGGTATGAATTCATACATTTCATAATCTTATTTGAGAATAGTGGATATAACAAACCCACGGGAATTGGAACACGGTCCTCCGATTAACAATTCCGATCCAGTTTGTATTACACCACTCGTAAACCCAAGCTTACAACACCTGTTATTCCCAAGCAGTCATCTATCTAGATACTCACCAGGTTCGATGCTGGTTAACTTCGGTGATCGTACTCGGAACGGGAACTAGTGTTTCAACGTGATATGGTCGTAAGCCCAAAAGATAGAGGGAGGTTAAATATGATAGATTTTGCCCTTGGGTTAAAAGTTAGACACAATCTACTTCGAATTTAAACTGAAAACCTAGATATAGGTCCGGTTTATACGTGTGTCAAAATGGACCAGTGGGTCCATTGCATGTGAATCAAAACTTCGACTTGTGCCAAAAGTCAGTATCCACTCGGAATTTTGATCCTTTTGGGGATGTCTTAAGTCTCGCATAACTCGAAAGTACTTGAACAAAACAAGATAAACTTCAGGCGGTTTATCCACAATTTAGAGCACAATACCCAACGACTTATTTTCAAATTGGAAAAATACAATACAAAATTAAACAGATATACATGTCGGTTCTTTCGGAATTTTTACCTGGCAACAGCGACGAGACGTCAAAATGTACCAAGGTTTTGAGAGCAGCATTAGAAATGACTAATCCTCAACAGCTGACTGGCCATTGACACACGAGGCGCTTAAGAAACGACAAAATACGATCGTCGATCTCTCGTTGTGGCGTGGCCATGCGCCGTTCACATAGCCAAAGGAATCATAGAATAGTTTAAATACCATAAAACCATAGTCAAAAAACTTGCTTATGGGCCTCAGACGACAAGGAGAATTTCAAGCCTGAACGCAAAACTCGTAAGAAGCGCTAAATGAGAAGCAAGCCTCATAAGAAGGTGAACAATCGAGCATATTGTTAAGAAGGAATTATAATTCTTATTGGCTCAAGTAGCGGGACTTGGTCACCGTACCCCTGGTCGCCCGACTTATGACCCCCACCTCATCACCAGACTACAAGCCTCTCGATTATATGGTGTATTTGTAGAGGGAGGTTAACAGGAGGACTTACAACACAAGAGGAGTCTCTCAAGGCAACCATCAGAGAAGCCATGGGAAACATTAACAGGGACGCTGTCGACAAGGTCTACTTCAGCTTCTGATCCCGCCTTGAGAATGTTCTGGCCGCCGATAGTGGCCACAACCGAGTGATTTTTGTACCTTAAATATCTACCTAATTGTGAATATAGTATATATTAATTTGTTATATAAATAGCGCTGTTTTTATTATCCATTATTTCTTTCCGGATTTAACTGCGTTACAATATATATATATATATATATATATATATATATATATATATGTGTGTGTGTGTGTGTGTGTGTGCGTGTGTGTGTGTGTGTGTGTGAGAGAGAGAGAGAGAGAGAGAGAGAGAGCTAGTATGTGTGTTTATGTTTTAATCTCTATCTATAAAAGGCAGGATGTGTGTGTGGCCGCAATTTCCGACGGATTTGCACCAGAATTTACATGCACATGCTCCAATTTAGCGGGAAGGCCAAGACCGACATTGCATTTCCCAACTCCCATCGACAGTGAAAATAATCGATTTTTTCTGCTTCTACTGTAGTTTTCATGTAGTTTGCTGCCATTTTCTACTGGCCAGAGTGAGAGCCTATAGCTGGCTGCCACGAATAGGCAGGAAGATTCTATTGGCCAGCGTGAGAGCCAACAGCTGACTGACACGAATGTTAATTAGCATGCTAGCATGCAAAAAATAATCGACAGCTGCATTCGTCACAAGTGGGAAAAATTTAAATCTGCATGGCACTTTACTCCAATTGGCTCATTCGCTTGCTTAAACTCAACGTTGATTCTGATTCCGCAGAACTGGGTTAGATGTGAAAAAGTATTTGTTGTTAACATTCTTTTTTCATTCCGTTTTTCCAGTTAGGAATCCTTTTTTAAAGCTGACTGTTTTGTGTTCATTTTGTTTAGTTCTTTTTTCGTAACAGATTTAATGTTTAGTATAGAGCTTAGAAAAGATTCGCATTGTGAGATAGGCAAGAAGTAAGGCATGTAGCAACATCAGCACGGCAAAGGGCACTCCTTTAAAGGCAAGGAAGGGCGAAAATATTTTAAGTCAAGTGATAGCGATTGCTGTATGAGTCGTACGATTTTTGAATCAAGCACGGGCAACGCCGGGGCCATGCTGCTAGTTCGATATATTTTTCTACAAAGGTCATATTATACCATACCCGTATTTGAGTAGAGACTCCATTTCTCTAACAATGTTTTTACTAGTGCGCAGGCCAGTAGATGAAATAAACACTGATAAAAATACGGTTATCAATTAAAAATAACGTTTGCAGTAATATATATATATATATATATATATATATATATATATATATATATTTAAGTTATAAGGAACTTGGTAAACCGAATTGGTAAATCCAAAGAGGATGAAATCCTGAGAGCTCAATGTTAGGACAGTGAAATAAATTATCGTAATGGTACATTAAAGTGATTTGTTTTTCATTACATTTATATATATATATATATATATATATATATATATATATATATATATATATATATATATATCGATACCGATGTGTCAGTTACGTAATAGTTATTGGAAAATACGTAGGATTACTGTGTTGAGTTCAAATTAGACCCGAGTTCATAGCACTTTCTTTTGGGCAATTATATTTTTAAAACATGGATACAAATCTTTGTTCGCCTCTAGGAATTAAATAACGATGCTGACTGGACTCTTTATCTTTAGTTGGCAACTGATATATACCAGATTATTGAATTTCAAACCCTTTGATCAAATTGCAAGCAAATTCGTAAAATCCTTCTACTTACGGAGACTAGAGGAGTACCAATACGAAGCTCAAGTATTGATGTGCCTAACACCAGCACACCTGTATATAATGTATTACTCTCTAGACGCAAATCTTAAGTCGACAGCTTATAAGTCATTTAGTAACTTCCTACCTTAAGTGAATCTCGGATGTGTATTATTTAACATATATATATATATATATATATATATATATATATATATATATATATATATATTGAGTTACAGCTGCACTGAAAATCTAGAAAGTATAATAAAAAAACACAATAATAAAATCCTGAACAAAACCCCATGTCTGAATAGTATTAATAAAAAACCCTACACTTAAATTAGACAAAAACAGTGAAAAATTATGTGATTGTAGAAACCCAGAAGACGGCCCATTGGAAAATAAATGCTGCGTCAAATCTGTGGTATACCAATGTACTATCTCATCCACTGAGAGTCCTAATAGAAATATGATATACATTGGGTCTACGAAGAATGAATTTAAAGCCAGATGGAGGCAGCATAAGTGCTCTTTCAACAATATAAATAAAAGAAATCAGACATCTCTCTCTATATATTTTTGGGATTTGAAGGAAATGAATAAAACACCAAAAGTAAAATGGAAAATTATAAACAAAACTAGAACTTGTAAAACTTGGGATGACCCATGCCCTTTATGTCTACATGAGAAACTACACATTATTAAGTTTCTAAATAATAAAAATCTATTAAGCAATAGACATGAGTTAACGGTTTTTTTCCCGACATCATCAAATCTTTGCATTGAATAATTAGCATATAATTTTTTTTAAATCCATAGTCCTAATAAATAGCTTAAATACCCTACAAAAAAAGATAACCCTTTATGAAGTCGCCATAAACAAATGTTACGGCAGTTTTTTTTGTTTTTTTGTTTTTTTATATATGTACACAAAACCCTTTCAGAAAAAATAAAATAAAAAAATAAATAAATCTCCATAGACACGTGAACCAGACTAGACGAAATCATCTTCCGTTTTTAATTTAGAAACCCCACCCTTATCCTGACTTGACATCAATGAATGTAACTCTATACTGATACAAATTATTAACTCCCTGCGCTCCTTTCTATATGAACAATCGTGCTGGAATGTAACAAAGATTTTGGAATTCAAACTCGGCTTATCAACCCGAGCGTTACCCATTACACTATAACGCACTTCTTAACCCTATACTAGCCAATCTAGTCATATGCTTAAATTCGTAAAATTTAGCTACCAAAAAGGAAAGCACATCAAAAAAACTATCACAAAAATATTTATAGAAAATGCCCATAGAATATATTGATTAAATAAAATTGTATTTTGATGTGTGTTTCTCCTTCACTAAAATACTGCATTTCACCCGTACAACAAAATAGACAGTCATCTATACTTTCTTAAATATGCTTATCATTATTTATTACCTGAGTTTAACTTACTATGTTAGTACTGAGGAGAATAAGTGAACGTAATGAACTAGACTGGAATTCATATTCGGCTTTCTGAGTTCCCTTGCCGAGATGTTGTCTATTAAAACCTTATCGCGAAATCTCTTGTAGCTGAATAAATTGATATATTATTACTTAACATGCTAATATAGGTTTCTTGAAATTCTTTAATCAATAAATGTTGTGAACTCCTCGACTCTATCATATTTAACATTGCTTGCAATCGGTTTTATTGCTTCCCACAGATCTTATTTGCTTAAATGTACTTTTCTGTTCTATTGTACATCACTTTTCGTGACTAACCACATGTTTCCTATTTATAATTTTCATTTCATTGAATAATTACATCTTCAGTTCAAATTTTGATTTGATGTATATTCTATCAGAGATTGTCTGCAATGTTATTTTTTTCAGCAGTACAATATTTTAGATAATTGTAACACTATAAGCATTTTGGCATTGATATTTATAAATAAACCATGCGACTATCCACTTCCAGAAGTCCAAGGTGACCAACGCAGGGTTTAGTAAATTGAAGTGAAGTGGACATTCCATTAATTTTATGTTTTGAAACTTTTCGTGGGGAGTGTCAAATATTAACGTTTGTAGAATGTGAAGAAATATTGTCTTGCATAAATATACTCTTCTTGCTTATACTCTACTTCGAAAAAATTTGCCCAAGAACTTTAATTAATTTCTTGCACTTATCTTTGTTAACTTTGTAGGTGCAGTGTAACCCGGATATAAGAGAGTTGTCTCTTATATCCGGGTTTCTCTTATATCCGGTTTTGGTCTATTTTGTTTAGTTAAGTATGGCTCTAATTTGGGACCAGATAAAATCTCTCTTATATCAGAGTTTCTCTTATATCCGGGTCTTATATCCGGGTTACACTGAATACGACCTTCAATACTTGCCCACAACAATACTGCTGCCTTCTAAGTCACACTGACTATATCTAGCCATCATGCTGAACCAAGGTAGCACTACAGGTTGCGTCAATCTTTTTAGGACAATTGCATTAATTTAGAAAACAAGTAATACAAAGCACGTGTACTGGATTCAGTTTATACATTTTCATTGACGCTGTCACCTATCATAAAGGTCTGTATGAACACCATGATTTGCGTGGCACAAATAAATGATGCGGCGTTATGTCCTGTGTGATATTTTACGAAGCTGTGCGGATTTAGGTTATCGCCATACCCAGGACTATACAATACAATGAATAACACACTAGACTCTTAATAAAATGTCACATTACCAAAAAATACTTGTGTAAATATTGTAGATAAAACGAGATATTATGAACTGAAATAATCATGGACTATTTATGAAAGAATGGTTTTCTTAGACAAGAAATTAGTGTAAATAACTGGCAATCCATTAATTAATCTAAAGGATGGTTGGAAAGTCTTATGACCAGTACATAAAATAATTTTCTATTTCAACACTTTGTGGTGTATTATCAAGGAGAGAGTTTCAAATGAACGATACCAGAATATCCATCACTTGAAGAACGCCGCATTTCAACAATCAACAAAGCACAGCTTCGTAAAATATCACACAGGACATGACGCCGCATCATTTATTTGTGCCACGCAAATCATGGTGTTCATACAGACCTTTATGATAGGTGACAGCGTCAATGAAAATGTATAAACTGAATCCAGTACACGTGCTTTGTATTACTTGTTCTTCTACTGTTCTCATTACTTTTTCGTAAGTCATAACAAGACTTTTGGATCATTCTGCATATTTAGCATCGACGGGCATTCCAATCGTAGAAGTGTTGAAATACCCAAATCAAACAAATCCCCGGAAGAGATTTTATGTTTGTATGAAAGCATTGACACATACCTACCTACCTACCTACCCACCAACGACTGTCTGACTGACTGTCTCTCTCTTTTGATAAAGCCACTCAGACGACGAAACACGTCGACTAATAGTTTTGAATTTAGCTAATGCAATATATTTCTATTCATAGAAATATTAGGTTGGTGCAAAAGTAATGTCGGTTTTTGACGTATTTTTTAACGTCAAAAAATGCCATTATTTTTGCACCAACCTAATATATGGTGGCCATTTTTGATGAATAAAACCATTGTCTATTATTGCCTTTGTGTGCTTCACCTACAATTTGCAACATATGTTTATGCAACCAATTTATAATTTTCATTTCAATGAATAATTACATCTTCAGTTCAAGTTTTGATTTAATGTATATTTTATCAGAGATTGTCTGCTAAGTTATTTTTTTCAGCAGTACAATATTTTAGATAATTGTAACACTATAAGCATTTTGGCATTGATATGTATAAATGAACCATACGACTATCCACTTCCGGAAGTCCAAGGTGACTAACGGAGGGTTAATTAACCGAACGAACTTTTTTGGCCGAGCAATATTTTCTCGCTCGTCGATCCAGCTTTCTTGTTTATCCTCTTTTTATCTCTTATATCGAATTTTTGTAATATTTCAAAGGTATTTTTTTTATTCCTATTTTTTCAATATTTCATCAATTTTCAAAGTTCTGTTCCTGTCTGCCAAATAATTACCAAAATTTTGTTCGTCTCGTGTGCGTACAGCTTGTCTATGAACCAATGAGGATATACGAAATTAAAAAAATATATTGCAAAATTGCAATCGCATAAATACTAGAGATCAAAACTTTGAGGCCAAATCTGGTATTTTTTTAAGTATTTATTTTGTAATATAAGAGAAAATTGTTATATATGATTTTTTAAAAAATAGTGAGACATAATTTTATTAGAAAGTTTATTATAACAAATAGAAAAAAAATCATTTTATGATTACATTTTATTCTCGTGAAGATTACTGAAGCACAAATTATTGGCATACGTCGCGAAAGTTTTTTCACAATATTAATTTGATACGTGATTACATTCTTTTTCAATCACTCTAAGAGCTATTTTTGATTTATTTTTTTGCTTTTCTGTTAAATTCACCACATGCTAATTCCGGAGATAGTTTCAAATTTTGGAACTACGGTGTACAATACGACAATTGGTTTGGTTTTGCTTCTTTTACAGCATATCAACCTCAATGCGTTATTTAATACCGACAAAATTTATATTGCTGGTAATATCGTTTTCTTCAAAAATATATTACTGGTAATATTTTTTTCCAAAATGTATATCAGGTAAATTTTTTTTCAAAAATGTATAGCTGATTTGGTTTGTTTTACGGCATATCAACCTCAATGGGTTATTTAATGGCGACAAAATTTTATTGCTGCTAATTTTTTTAAAGTGTATTTCTGTTAATTTTCATTTTCAAAAATGTATTTCTGGTAATAATCTTTCTTCAAAAATTTATTGCTGGAAATAATTTTTTCAAAGTATTTCTGGTATTAAAACCCATTTTTACACTTTCATAGCGCCCTGACTCCAATTAGGGGGTTAACTATTTACCCATAGCTAGGACCCTAACAGGTGCTACCACCTCTGGTAAGGATGGATTTGGGAACACCAACAATTAAGAGATGGTTCCACGCTCCTGACAACTTCTCGATCAGAGACCTTGCTGTTGTACGTAGTTTATCGTTTTAACCAGGACGCGGATTTAGGTTATCGCCATACACAGGACTATACAATACAATGAATAACACACTAGACTCTTAAAAAAATGTCACATTACCAAAAAATACTTGTGTAAATATTGTAGATAAAACGAGATATTATGAACTGAAATAATCATGGACTATTTATCACATGAATAAAAGCATTTTTTTCAATCATTTCGCTCCAAAGAAGACGATGAAATCGTTAATAGAATTTAAGAAAAATCGTTATTAGCGAGAAAGACCGATAAGAGAACATGAATTAAGAAGACAGAAGATAACGATTTCAAATGTAAAATGATGAAACCTATCTGTCAATCTGTGCAATCAGTTTATGTTCCATGCGTGATACACGCTTAGGCGATCATGTATCTTTCGATACATGACTGACGAGGCAGATTTTTTTCCCGTAGTACTGAACTTTAATTCGTAAAGTAGTCGAACCAAAGAGGAAAATTCACCAGAAAAATTACCATGAAATATTTACAGAAAATTAACAGGGAAGTTACATAACGTCAGTGCGCATGTCACTAATGCGAGATTGTCAGGATCGATAATATTGCAGCTGTATTTTATAAAGAATTTCTAAGTACAAAGAGAAACACTAAGCCAGATGTAACAGTATATACTGAAAATTAGACAGCATCGTTTAGTTAACACAACTTGCTTACCAAAGTTTGACATTGTATATATTATTGAATAAATTACACACTAAAACTACAGTAATATGAACATAATACTCAAAAACTTACCAAAACTAGCAAATCTTCGTTTTCTAATATGTTCGATGTAGCTACGATCGAAAACTTACATTTGCTTTAGAGAATATGTCGCAAGTTCTGAAATACATACAATCAGCAATAGATAATATATTTTCAGGACATCTACAATATAATTCTTTTAAAACTATGTTGTCGTCGATGCATAAAGAAGTTGCAGATCTCGAAATATAGGAAGCCATACATGCGAACATGATTCGGAGATATTACAGTGGTGGAGTTCTGTTAATTTGATATCTACTAACATTATTAGGAAAAGTAAGGTTGAAAACAAAATATGGAGAGAAAGCTCAATATTTCACTGGTCTTAGAGCCATTATACGCGTGCAAAGACGCGTTCGAAGACAAGTAAATGAGGACTAGATACACATCAGTAGGTCAAAGCAAAGTTAGTCTCCTTTTTATTGAGTACACAAGCATATTCGCGCATACACATGAACATACACACACAAGTTCCCATACACAGACAGATGTATATATATATATATATATATATATATATATATATATATATATATATATATATATATATATGTATGTATGTATAACAGATTTTATGAGGGCTTTCAGTATAGAAATGAGATTAATGTGGACGTGAACCGCCTGAAGAATATGATACATTAATATAAAAATTTGAGAATCTACATGAATGTGTAACTTTTTTAAGATACCTTTCTGATATATATATATATATATATATATATATATATATATATATATATATATATATATATATATATACATATAGATAGATAGATAGATAGATAGATAGATAGATAGATAGATAGATAGATAGATAGATTAAGTTGTATTGATGTGAGCTTGTGATCCTGAGTTTCACGCTATTTGCAATCGTCAGACAAACAGATTAATTTTTAAATTTCGGATTTATATATGGTTGCGTGTATTGGTGTCTTTGTGATAGTGGGAGAAAAAATTGTTGTCAGATGGCCACTCATACGTATGAATGTTTGTTTACGCATTACAGCTCAAACAAACATAAACATATATGAATAGTGTAGGACTGGGTGTATATGTATCGTTGCGTACATACGTACGCAATTGGTCGCTGTGTTCAATGTTTGATTGTATAGCGAACATCTTTCGTCAGCCGTATTGCCAACGCACAGACGGTTCGTTTGTTTTGTTCGCGGAATGATGTTTTCTAGTACACACACAGATATATACGTATGCACACACGTTCATCCATCTTCTATCCATCTGTTTTGTTTTTTTTTTTTCTTTTTAAGATGGGATCTGTGCAAGACTTTGTTGGGTAAAATTGTTATTATTTCTAATATTTTTAATGCTGTTTTGTTACTATTTTAAAGCCAGTTATTAGTTTGTTTTTGACGATTTCGCTTATGTAAATGATAGAGACTCCAATTTATACTGCTTATTAGTATTTATGTGGTGGTATTAATTTCTCTAGGGGCGGGGAAAGATTATAATTGTAGTCTGATGCGGTAATGGTAATCGTGGTGTAGTAATTGTGAACTAATGCGGAAATGGTAATTGTGATGCGGTAGTAATGGTGGGGGATCAGGTGATGATAATAATAATTGTAGTTGTAAAATGGTCGAAGTGATTGTAGTAATAGTGGTCGGATGGTAATAATAATTATAATTATTATGATGGTAATTTGAACTAGAAAATACTTGATGGTGTTATGGTGTCAGTGGATTCTCTTTTCATCTTCATGGTGTCAATGGTGGTTTATGTTCTTTTTTTTATCCGTTTGGTATAAATTGTGATAATAGATATTTGTTTTCATATCTGCATTTAGAAATTATTTCTGGTCTTATGATTAGTAATTTCTGTTTTTGGGTATGAGAAATTTTTGCTACGTTTTTGTGTAAGCAAAGTAGGCATTTATTTGTAATGTTGTTCTAGGCAGATGCGTTTTTCAATATTCCCAGCTTATTTTTGGTGTAATAATTCTGTCTTTTGGATGTCACAGTAGTGCTGTTTGAGTATTTTTTTTTTTTTTTTTTTTTTTTTGAGAATGAAAGGTCGTGGTTGGGTTTTTTTTTGTTTTTTTTTTCTTGGATGGTCCCTCACTGGCACAAATTTAATACATTGTGATGTTGTTTGCACTTACCTTGGTTTTATATTTTATATTCGTTTATTTGTAATTAGTTTCTTTGGTGTGGACATGTTGTTTTATTTCTGCAGTTGGATTGAAGTTCCTTGGTTGCATTATTGCAGGTTGTTACTTTTTTTGTTGTGGCTTTTTATTATTTGTGTTATTATTTTTGTGCAGCTGTAACTAATTTTAACGTTATTTTGGTTAAATATTTTTGCTAATAATCGGTTAGTTGCAGGGAAGTGTTTTTCTATTAAATTTAGGAAAGTCCTTCCTATGTTTGTTTTGACAGTTTCGTTTTATGGTCGATTAAACCAGATAATGTTTCTTTTTCTGTTTTTCCGTTTTGGTTTTGGAGTTGTGTATTGTAATTGTTGTGTGCATCCACATTTTTGTGCGTCCTCATATGGTGTTTTTTGCAATTGAAAATGTCTATGTTTGATGAGTTTTCAGATAGCCTGCGGCTGATTGATATGGGTATTTTCTTGATGATTGAAGGTGGATGATTGGAGGATATGTGTAAGTTGGGATGTCATTATCTTTTTTTGTACGTTTCGTATGTATTTGTGTTCAGGTTGAGAGTGACGTCTAATAAGTTTACTGTTCTTGTACCTACATTTATTTTTGTTTTAAATTCAATTCTTTTTTAGGACGTTTACTATTTTTTTCCTATATCTGCCTAATTTGTGGCCATTTGTTTGTCTTATCAGGATAAGTTCGTCATCTCTATATAGTCCGGTGTCTGTTTTCTCTAGGATCCTGGCAAGGTATGAGAAGGATGAGTATGTCTACTAATTCACTCAAGCGTCATCAGGCTACCCATTATTACACCAATAATCTATTTTCAGTTTGATGGCTATATCTTTAGCTTCTTGGTTTATCATGTTTTTTTGTGTTAACGGTTGTCTTCTTATATAATTGTGTGATGTTAGTTATGAGTTTATTGTAGGCTGTAGGTTCCATTGTGTATATGTTCGCAGTCTTTTCAGCAAATATGAATACCTTATTGGAATTCATTATTTTTTGTCTTCTATAATTTTCCTGTGGAAATTGTCCAAGTGTTTTTTTCTGACTATATTTGTCATGTCTTCCTCGCATTTCAGTATTTCTTTACATTTAGGTGGGCATTTCTTTGTATTGAAGTTAAATGTCTTTGGTTTTTCAGTGTTTTCGTTTTTTGGAGAGTTATTGAGAAAGAATTATGCCTTCCATGTCATCCTTCTGATGGGACTTTCAATTTTCTCTGTTAGGTTAAGTGTATAAGAAGACTGAATGTGTATAGGTATGTTTTTCAGTGAATATCCGAGGTCGACCTTATCTATTTTTTAAAAAGAACAGCGTGAGTGCTCAACCTGTCGGGGAGCGAAGTATATGTAAAATGTGTATATATATATATATATATATATATATATATATATATATATATATATATATTCTTGTTTTGATACGCATGATTCTCGACTGATGAGAATCAAAAATGGTTATATATATTTATATATATATATATATATATATATATATATATATAATCCATTAACGTTTTCTATCCGACATTTCTTATTAGTATGACAGTTAAATGAATATTTTTATGTAGGAAGGCACATTTTCTGCAGCAGAACTTCTTGATCTCTATGACAATTGTCTATAATGTTACTATTAAAATACAGAAATGTTTATAGAAACCTGTATACCCACTATATCTACCATATATATATATATATGTGTCTGTGTGTGTGTACAGTGTCCCTACAAGCATCTCCGGTGGACAACCCATAGACCACACTATGTTGAAGTCTTTGCCATTTACCTTCCTGCACATGTCACATTAGATGACAAAACGTTACGACTAGCAATTTGCGACACTAATCTTAACTCTTCAATCCTCTTCTCTGATTTCTAAATTTCTGGCTACCTTCCTCTCCTTAGAATGGTGTCTAAAGTTCAGATGCATAGCCTGGCAGGTTATTTCCTCGGACATTTCCTGCTGGCTAGGGGTCTCTCTCTTGAATCTCGAGACCATTTTTACACGTGCCCCCCGTCTCTTTATACTTAAACCAGTCAGCTATCTCTTCTTTCTCCAGCGTTCCCCTTTTTCTCAAAGACTGATGGGTGGTAGATAGTATTTCCGATAATATAAACAAGGTCATCTCTCTACACCCGTTTGCAAACATATTCGTGCTCGGTGATTTTAATGCTCAACATACCAGGTGTATTAAACACTCTGTCACTGACCTCGATGCCATCTAAACCCTTTACTTCTCAATTACTCAATGTCTCACGCAAGTGGTTGACTTCAACATGCGTTTTCTCTAGTAATCCTGACGAACACACTCCTCTTCTCGATCTCTTTTTTACCTGTATCCCTGACTCTTGTACTACGCAAGTCCATCCTCTTGCCAACTCTGATCATGCGGTATTGTCTGTAAACACCTGCTTCCGCTCCCTACTAACCAAGAAGCTCCTACCAACAGAATATCATTCTCTTATCAACGAATAGATTGGGATTTGTTCCGTGATTTACTTCGTAACATCCCTTGGAAGTAAGTTTTTAATCATCCCGTTCGAAAATGCCAGTCTGATGTCTCCTCCTGGTTGAAATCTGGGATCGATGCTTTCATTCCAGCAAAGAAATACCGCTTCATCTCCTTTGTTCTTATTTGCATGCTCGACCGCTATAACCCACAAGAAGCACTTCTTCCGGCTGTACAAGAGCGAAACAACTAAGTGCAACAGGTGTTTCTTTGTCTCTGCTCATAACGAGTGCAAACGTGCCCTCACTGAAACGAAATTACTGTTTACTGATAGAATAAAACAACGTATAGTATCTCGATAGTTCTGTTCTAGAGATTATTGCTCTGCAAGAGTTTAGTAAACAACAGCAAATCCTCGATACCTAATCTATTCAATCACTTCGAAATTCTGAAATCTACAGCTGATAACGTGGAATGATTTGCTCGAAAATTCTCAACACTCGACACATCTGGAGAACTCACACCTGATTTCCCCACTAGACCTGAGACTATACTGAATGATATGCGTATACCTCCATCACTGGTCTCGGACATCATTTCTAAATTAGACTTTCGCAAGGCAAGTGGAGGTGACGGGATACCAGCCGTCGTCCTAAAGAAATGTGCTATCGAGCTGGCTCAAGTTCTCTCCAAACTCTACAGTTAGTGTCTCGCTGCTTTCCAGCTTTCAAGCTTATTGGAAGTCCTCCTCTTTAGTCCCTGTTTTTTTTAAGACCTCTGGAGAACAGTTTGACCCCTCTACCTATCGTCCTACCGCTTTCGACAAAGTATTCGAGGCTTTAATCAATGGTGAATTGATAATACAACACGTAAAAACGATAAAAGCAATGATGATGATGATGATGGTGAAGGAAAAATAATCAAGAATTGTACGTGTGAGCCTATGTGTATAAAGATGTTTTAAGGTTCAGTATGTAAATTTCATTAGAAACAAAGAAATATTACTGAACTATTACATGATATCTGTCCTGTTTTGTGTTTTGTTGGAAAATCTCATCATATATGACTAAGAGACTTGGAACAACAGAAATGTGGTTCTACAGAAAGATGCTGAGAATACCATGAACCGGACATGTGAGCAACAACAAGGTTTTGGAAAAAAAACGTGCTAATACCCTTGGGAAAGGTATGAATCCTCTTTTTCTCCCAACCCCCAGCTATAGGTAAATAGCAGGACATACAGAGTTCTTGGATAGCGCTGAAAAAATCTCCGTCGTCAATTATGTATCGAAAGATAAATGATCACCTAAGCGTGTATCACGCATGGCACATAACTGACTGCTACTAAAGTTCAAGAGGCAATTGTAATTTCTGGGGCATGTAATGAGGAAGGAGAGCTTAGAAAATCTGATACTCACGAGACAGATTGAGGGAAAGAGGGACAGAGTAAAGCAGCGCATAACATACTTGATGGGCTTGAGTAAATGGATGGTAGAACAGAGTTTGGTAGAAATAACCAAAAGAAATAAAAAAGACAAAACTTACTAACAGCTACAAGGGAAAAGATGTTGTGGCGTTTCATGATACCCTACCTCCTGAAGCGACAAGGCACATAAAAGAAGATAAATTATCAAGGTACACATAAAATTTTAATTCATGGGGAGGATGCAGGTTTATCGGCTTAATAATATTGCTAATAATAATAACAGTAATAAGTGTATGTGTGTGTGTGTGTGTGTGTGATTTACAATTAATGAAATCCAAACGAATTACCTCCTACAGATAATCATTTCGTCCATGGCAAAGTTTCCCATGGACTAAATGATCATCTCGGTTTAGATCTCATTAATTGTAATTCACTTATATTCTCTATAATAAAAATTATATTCAGCTTTCTTTTGTGGATCAGTTTTAATATTTTATATTAATAGGATCTACTTGGATTAAATACCCATGGACTTTTATTTATCTGCCCCTCTCTCTATCTATCTCTCTCTCTCTCTCTCTCTCTCTCTATATATATATATATATATATATATATATATATATATATATATATATATATATATATATATATATATATATATATATATTCCTGTAGTTCACTGCTACAAACAAGCACAATTTTTTTCTCCTGATGGTGGCCATTGCTGGACAAAACTATACGAGGAATCAAAATAAAAATAATAACACAAAAAATATTAATATACAGCCCAGTGAGTCAGAAAATTGTAATATTTTAATTTCACACACACATAACACACACACACACACACACACACATATATATATATATATATATATATATATATATATATATATATATATATATATATATATATATATATATATATATATATATGTATGTATGTATATATATATATATTAAATATGTAGCAATGTACTATAAATTAAAAATTATTTTAAATGACCAAGCATCAAGTGAATACATTTAGTATTTGTCATTGTAGAAACTTATATGCAAACAGATGTTCAGGAAAATTATTGTCTTTATTCAAGTATTTTAATTTCAATCCAAATTACTTCTGAAACCGAAGAATAATTTTCATATTTAAAACCTTGAATATTTTTCTCTATCCCTTCCCAAAATACATATAGTCAATTAAACCAGTCGCTGTTATTCTAGTTTCAATTATTAGTTTTGATTAAATACATTTCTTGTGTATTCTTACACATATATGAACAAATACTTACATTCATAAACACATTATATGTCGGAGATTTTCTATTGGCTGCATGGTGAATGTAATATTATTTCGCACAAATTTATTTTCTGTTCATTTAATGTACAAAATGCTTCTTTTTTTTAATTTTAACTGCAGAAAATTCTGTATATTGATTTTCAATGTCAGCTGTCGGGTAACCATTCCAAATTTGTGGCTTGGAAATTTACGTAACTTGATACCACTGACATATTTGTTTGTTTATCAAATTTATGTACTTGTAAAATATGATATATTTACGAGGTAAAAATATTTGTTTTTTGCTTATCTGCATGGCCAAATTTTCTGCTATCTCTTTGACTTGCATTATTTGGAAATCTATCCCATGTTATTCAATATATACAGGGTGCGTCAGAAATACCACCCACATCTACCTTCCAGAAACCATATAATGGTAAGATATGAATTAAATGAAGACACAATTGTTATTAATATCTTACTATGTTTTACCATTATGTGAGATATATATATTTTTAGGAGGAATATGCGGGATATATTTCTGCCACACCCTGTATATACGGAAGGTGATTGAAAATTACCTCCCCAATTTTAAAATACATATAATTTAATATAATCGGGCTAAAAATGTTCAATACCCCTTCGTATATATCTGTTTATATGTCCGGCTAGCTCTCGTCTTTATTTCTTCTTTTTTTCTTAATTACTTTCTTCCTTTATTCTCTTTTATTCAGTGATCCATTATGCCCAAGTTCCTCGTTTCTCTTTCATTTTTCTCTTCATCTTCTTGAAATGTCTCATATTTTCTGTCAGTTCTTTCTGCTTCCTTCTCCTTTATATTTTAATTCTCATTTCTTTATTTCTTACAATTTCTTTTCAAACTGACTTCTTTTTGCAGTTCGTTAGTTTTCTTTCTTTTCTGTTCCACTTCTCGCTTTGAAATGGTTCATCATTTCTTTCCTATACCACGTGACTCTCTATCGCTTCCCCTCTTCGCTTCTATTTTCAGACTTCTTTCTTTCTTTCTTTCCTTCTTTCTTTCTTTCTTTCTTTCTTTCCTTCTTTTCTTCTTTCTTTCTTTTAATTTCGATTCTTCTATTCTACGCTCGTTATCCTCGACATTTTTCTCACTGTCATTTTCCTATCTTTTCAAACTCTGCGGCTTTGTTTTTCTCTTTCTCTTTCTATCCACTCTAATTATCTATCACTCATATTCTCTCTGTTTCTGTTCTTCCTTCCGTAGACTTTTAATATGTAGGCATTATATTTTCTGTGTTGATTTCTGTATCTCCGCAGCTTTTGTTCTCTTTTTTCTTTCTTCTAGTCTCTTCTCTTTCCTTCTTTCCTAAAATGCTTCACTCATTTCTTTCTCTCTCTCTCTCTGTTTTTTTTAAATTACGTGTTTCTTCATCTCTTTCTATATATTTCCTTGGCTTAGCTTGGAATATCTTTTAATTTAAGCAACTTTCTAGCCTTAAGAGTGACATGGAATTCAATTATGCCCTCCGCTGAGGTTGGCTGTATCCGAGTCCTATCTTTCAGTCGAGAGAAACTAATTTATTGCTTACATTTTCCGGCTTCTTTCTTGGAATGTCTAATCTATCTCAGAACCTGTCCTCCCTTTCGACACAAAAGTGGACAAGAAATTACATTAGCTCTAGCGACCAATATATGACGCTTAGGAAACAGGGAAAATATTCCGATAGTGCTTCTTTGTCAGAAAAATTGAAAAAGAACCCAATAAATAATGTTCATGTGTAATAACAATAAACGGAAACCATAAACTGATGATAGTATTTATTTGCACGGTTTTATATATAGCGCTTCCGAGAACCGAACTGGTCAGAGGAGAAAGTGAACTTTGATCTGCCTTAAAATCAGTGATCAATTTGAGAACATCTGGATTTCTCAAAAGTCTTTCAATTTGAAGGGAACTTTTCTGAACCAAAGCATATATATATATATATATATATATATATATATATATATATATTCATTCATTTGACTAAGCTCCTTTAAAGGCTAATCAATGTTTCTAACATTTCCCATCGACTACATTAAATAACACAGATAATTATTTCACGAATAATACAGCCATTAGCATTACGTGTATATATATATATATATATATATATATATATATATATATATATATATATATATATATATATATAAAGTTGTCCTGGGTAAAATGATAACGTACGTCCATCAGCAAGGCCTCTGATCAGGAGCTTTCGAGGAGCGTGTAACAACCTCTGAATTTATGGTGTTTCCAGGTCCACCTTGACCCAGAGTGGTAGAACCTGTTAGGGTCCCAGCTATGGGAAAATAGTTAACCCTCAAACTGGGGTCAAAACAGTATGAAAGTGTTAAAATAGCTTTTAAAAAGTCAGAAATGCTTTGTAAAAAATTATTACCAGCAATACAATTTTGAAGAAAAATTATTAACAGCAATACATTTTTGAAAAATAAAAAATTACAAGTGCTATATTTTTGAAAAAATATATATATTACCAGAAATAGATTTTTGAAGGGAAAAAATATTACCAGCAATAAAAATTTTGTTCGGCACTAAATAACCCATTAATATTGATATGCCGTAAAACAAAACAAACAAAAAGACATTATGAGAGGTTTAGAAAAATCAACAAATGGCAACATTGTTAGATTTGAATATCGTAATCAGTCAATTTAGTAAGTGAATCAGTAAAACATCAATTACAATGACACTGGGTGCTGACTTTAAATTGATTGAGATCTCAGGAGAGTTTGTGAAATTATTACTAAACCAGTATAGTTATTTACTATTACAGAATTGTTTCTTCGGTGTTATTTAAAATAAAAGAAAAATTATATTGGAATAAATATTATTTAAATGTTAATAGTTTTGTTTCAGCTTCTCCAAGAATTAAGCTAATTATTCAGGCTTCATTAATTTCCTTCTTCTTCCTTTTTTATGAGAGCAATCGAGATTGAATCTTTTAAGCAACGCAAACGCGAAATACCGAAATTACTTTCCGATTCCCTGATTGTAATGAACGGCGCCAACCCCCCTCAGAAATATCTAAACTGTCAGTTGCATACAACAGCTTTCTCAGATCAATGGCTAAAAATGGCTTTAAGTGAATGAAATCTGTAGGTTTTAACGAGAACATCCTTATTCGAACGTTGTGTTCTGACATAACAGAATCACAGAGAACTGTACCAAATAACAGAAATTATTCCTGTTGAGGAATTTCGACAACAACAACTAAAAGGGATTTAAAATGTAACTCGAAGACGAAATAATGATCACGATGTTGACTTTCCACATTATTTCA
Organism: Acanthosepion lycidas; assembly: GCA_963932145.1. Taxonomy (NCBI): domain Eukaryota; kingdom Metazoa; phylum Mollusca; class Cephalopoda; order Sepiida; family Sepiidae; genus Acanthosepion; species Acanthosepion lycidas. The sequence continues at coordinate 97,667,154 of OZ010571.1, forward strand.
AACAAAAGGTTAAGAAGGAAATGATTATTAATACTGGGAAGAACGATAGCAGTTACTGGACATGAAATCTATTTTCTTGAATTTTGTCCTAAAAATGTTTCAAACGGAAGAATTTATAAATTTCAACCGAAATTTATAAATGCCTGCTCGGTCAATAAATGCTGAAATATTATTTATAAGAAAAGAGCTAATATTACCAGTAGATATGTAATATTCCCAAAATTAATGCTGAGACTAAGTAATGAATTTTAAAAATGTTTCACGAATTTCCTTTATGTCGTTATCACAATTATTATAACATTCCACATCAACACACTGTTCGACAGTTAATACAAATACACCTTGTAATTACAATCGGCAAATAATGTTAGTCTCAACGGAATGGAAACGGCGTATAAACAATGTATTCTCAACAAATACTTCTTGAAAAGCACGACATTCAGTCCTTGTTTTGAAACAGATAAAAACCTGGACAATGAGTAAATTGCTAGCTGTATGTCCAACATAGGTATTAGTAAATATGCGTGAAGGTTAGAGAATGCGGATGTGTCTCTTCAGCAAATTCGACCATTCTTAATATATATATATATATATATATATATATATATATATATATATATATATATATATATATATATATTGTGCATGATCACTTTCTGCAAACGATGATAGAAAATAAACAACTACAGATTCCACCGCTCCACGCCCACAAGCATATATATATATATATATATATATATATATATATATATATATAGAGAGAGAGAGAGAGAGAGATAGATAGATAGATAGATAGATAGATAGATAGATAGATAGATAGATAGATAGATAGATAGATACACCTAGTGAGCCAGACTAGCTCACTGGGTGTATCTAGGTCTGCTCTACGGTTGTATTGAGCTCTTTTGTTTGTTAGTTGTTTACTCGTATCGGTTTTTTTTTATTTGGGCTTCAGACCTGCATCTGTGCGATTTTTTTCGGCAGTAGTTCATGTTTGTAGCTCTTTCTTTTTTTAAAACCTTTTTTTTTCCGCGAGATTGATTTGATTATTTGCAAATCAAAAATTCGAGGGTTTTTCGAAACGAGTCTATATATATATATATATATATATATATATATATATATATATATATATATAAAGAGCGAGAGAGAGTTTAAGAGATAGATTTATGTCGCTCAAGAGAACGATCAACCAGTGGATTTTGGGAAGTTTACTTTTTTATAGCAAGTTATCTTCGTGTCTGCTAAATATTTAAAAAAAACAAAAAAGGAAAAGAAAAAGAAAAATGAGTGTTAATAGAAAACAAATGAGATAAATTTTTTTTACTTATCTTCCCGAATCCGAGTTTTGCAGGACTGGTGTCCGCTCCTCAAGTGGTTAGATAACATGCTGAATTTATTTGCGTACATTTTGAAGATTTATTTACAGGGTATCTGTAAATAAATTGTCTTTATAATCTAACCTCCTGGCAACCGGTTACAAATTTTGCAAAACTCAGATTCGGAAAGATAATTTTGAACATTTAATCTCATTTGTTTACTAAAACTCACTCTCTCTCTCTCTCTCTCTCTCTCTCTCTCTCTCCCCATATATATATATATATATATATATATATATATATATATATTAGCTTGGTGCAAAAATAATGACGTAATAATGTCGTTTTCTGGCGTTAAAAAATACGTCAAAAAACGACATTAGTACGTCATTATTTTTGCACCAACCTAATATATATATATATATATATATATATATATATATATATATATCAAGTATGTGGTGCAGTTCAATTTACATTACATGAATCATTCATATATCTGTTTTTTGTATGAAAGATTCATGCAATGTAAATATATATATATATATATATATATATATATATATATATATATATATACACACAGTGCCTGATGAGGGAATTGATGAGAAGCAGGTGAGTGTTATGACATGGGCGCCCCAATATGACTTCAACCCGATAGAAAACTTATGGAGCATTATACAGTACAGGCTCTCGAGAAAGCAGTTGAGCAATATGCTCCATAAGTTTTCTATGGGGTTGAGGTCAGGAGATTGGTGCGGCCATGTCATAACACTAATCTACTTCTCATCAAAGTATTCCTTCATCAATTTTAATTTGTAACAGGGAGCATTATCCTGCATAAAAATGCGCTTGGTGGGGTCGATTTTCACCCTTTCAACATAAGGGAGCAGACAAGACTCTAAAATTCTCTTGTACTGCTTGATCCTGAGGTTCTTTCCAATAGGTTTTAAGAAACCAGTTCTATGAAAAGAAAAGCATCCCCAGAACATTATACTGAACGGTTGCTTGACAGTACTTACTGCTAAATTCAAAGAGCTTTCAAAGCTTCTTCTTTGGATTTTAGGTCGCTTTTCTTTTGAATTTAGCTCAACTTTCGTTTCATCGAAGAAGAGAACATTTAGTAAAAAAAAAAATCAGGTGAATCACTTTTATCGAACTGCACTGTATATATATATATATATATATATAGATAGATAGATAGATAGATAGATAGATAGATAGATAGATAGATAGATAGATATAGATATAGATATATAATGAATATTGAGAACAGTTATTTTATATTACCGAAGATTACTGAGAACGGCACAAAAATTAATTTTAGAAATGGATGTACCGACATTATGGATTTGGCAGGATATCCGATACTATCTGTGACATATTTGGAAAGTACGTCAAAATCATACCTGCTGATGGACCCAAGCCGTGTGAGTGGAATAAGATATACAGGGCTGTTCTTAAGCCGTCGGTGTTTGTGCCAACGCAAAGTCACAAGTCATCGTAACCGAAAGTTTGAACGTATTGGCACTGTGCAAACTGATTCCCTCCCAGAAACTGTTACTAAGATCTGCTCAGTATAGCAACATTATATATACCACAGATCGGCTCTATGGGGGTCGAACAAACACATATCTGAGCATGCCTCTGCAACAAAGAATGGCTAGTGGCATTATCCGAAGGGCATAATCAAATACGAGCTAATCATAATATATATAAGCGGTGAAAATATATTTCCCTGTGAACTAATTAGGAATCACGTTCGACAATGCGAATACTATGTAGCAATATTTAATTAGATTCGTCGTACAAGAATTTTCTTTTAAAAAAATCAGAAAATGTTATTGTTCCTCACAAAAGATATTATCAGAAATGTTTCACGTAATTGAAATTCATGGTTGAAAGAAGAAATAATGGTCGTTGTACAGCATCTTCAATAAGACTAGCACCAAATTATTTTCTACTATCATAAGTCGATCTCGTATGGTTCTAAATCTCTCATGGGAATTTGACGATCATAAATCGCTATAAAATATTTACTATCTGTACTGCTGTTCTATCTAATCATGGTCTCAAGAGATTGAAAATCAATCAGTCAGACATGGCGCAGAGTCCTAATGTCTTTTCTACAACTTCTTTATTATTGTTTTTGTATGCAATAATCACATATAAATAAAGACTAGAATAGCTACATGAGACAATTTGTTCTAAAAGGGGGGGTATAAGAAGATACGCTTCTGCGAAGTTAACTATTTTCATACAGGAATCATTCGACATTTCCCTGCAGAACAGTTAGCGTTACTATCGGTTGAAATTTATGAAATATTTTACTTAATGCAGTCTATTTCAGGACGGTAAACTCAATTACAGTAACTGTTAAAGCACATTCTTGTATAGGATGGAGTTTCATTCCAAACATTTTGTTTTCAGTCGTTTGGAAATTTATCATGATAATATCGTTATTTTCGGATTTCGTTATATATGACATATTTCTGTTTTTGCTAAAGTGATGTGGTTTCTGCTATTTGGTAAGGTTTTTGGAAAAGTACAACTGATTTCTTTGTTATTTGGTTTCTTATATTATAACGTCGTCTGTACACTCTGATGTAGGATTTTCTTGTCTAACTTCTCTAACTTTAGAGATTCGTTTGCTTGACGCCATTTTTAATCACGTTACTGGTGTATTTATCTTCAAGGTAAACATTTATGAAATATTGCATTCTGGAATTTTGAATAAATTGATATATATGCCAGCTGCTACTGTTGGAAATGTTCAAGTGATGTGGTCTTTACTATTTAGTATTTATTTTTGTTGTTTTTGGTTAGGCTTTTTGTTTCTGATATTGCAGCCTCACTCAATACGGTCTGATGAAGGAATGTTTTCCTTAACCGATGGAGTAAGTTTGCGGTATATAAAATAATTTCATTCCTCATTTTTAATTACGTTACTAGTATATGTGTTTTCTAATTATAATCTAATTTCAAATTATAATCTAATTTCTAAATATATATTGGTTTGAGTCTTCTTCTTACCATTTCCATAAAATAGTATCTCTTTCAATTGCTCTGATATTATAATATATAGAATAAATGGCTAAATGTTCGCAGATTGACCCCTATCCCAAAATCTGACCAAAAATGCAAACACTTAGTCAAGCCCAAAAGTTTTCAATACCTACGCGTCCCTATGTTTTACAGTCATTTGCCAAGGAATGGTTGGGTTAAACTTAGTGTCTTTCAGGCCTTATTTTATATACCGCAACCTTACATGAAAAAGTAAATCCTGATCAATTATGAAATATACTTAACACGGTGATTGTCTAAACCTTGAAAATATCGTATCAAATTATTCAAATCTCCAGATCACATTTAAAATACGTCTGATTTTATCGTATATACTATAAATGAAGATACTAATGCTTACAGAAATATTTAATCAGCAATTTCACATCCATTGTTTCCCAGAAACATCTGTCAACAAGTTTATAGATGCCACGTTTGTTGTCTTTAGTCTTTTATGTAAAATACGAGACTAACTCGTGTTCAACCTCATCTCTTTATATCAACCTTAGACCATCCAAACCCTTCTGCAAACTCCAAGATAATTGATAATGAAACATAGCAATTTTGGGAGAAGGTGAAACAATCGTTCCCAAACGTGTTCTCCTTTAGTCAATCAACCAGTGTGAGGATGAGTATTATTGTGATGAAGTATTGCTGCCTTTCTACTTTCAAGCTGCATTCAAACGACGAAGTCGCTGGCAGGAGAGATCACAATTGATTGTTGTCTAAATGTTCATAATGAATGATACTTTGGGTATCCCACCATACACTCAACACGATCTGCTTTGATTTAAGTTCTCCTATCGATAACTGAACAGGTCAATTTTCTCAAATGATCCTCTACTGACGTAACAGCACTTCCAAAAATGCCATTTAAAGTTGTCACATAAACAATTACTCACAAACAATCGACATGTTGTGTACAGTGGGTTATGATAAGATTTTAGCCACTCTTCATTACAGCCATTTTGGCTTGTGTAACAACGCCTCTTCTTCTTTTTCAGACAATACCATGTTAGTATCAAGCTACTTTCATCTATGAACAATAGTTAACTTATATTTTGAAATGAAAGTTCGTGGAAGTAAGGAAATCGATGAATTTCAACAAGGGCAAATAGTAGGATGGCATCAGTATTAACAAGTCAAATAGAGAAATGCTAGGTTCTTCCATGTTAATCATTAAATGGTTAATAATATTCTAAAGAAATTTAATGAATAAGGTTATTGTCATGTGAAATAACGTTCAGGAAGAGCAAGCATCGTGCCTGAGTGAAAGAAAAGGGCGGCGCAAGAGGAAAGTCATCAGAAACCATCGTCAGAGCGCCAAAGATGCCGCCAACAGCATGGAAATATCGCCATATGTGGTGAGAAAGACTCTGAAAGAGCTAGGCCATCAAAGAAGTTTTTCAAGAAAGAATCCTTTGATTTCAGAGGTTAACAGAAACAGGCGTGTGGACTGGGCGAGAGAATTTGAGAGCAAACGTTATGAATTTTGGCAGTCTCTAATTTGGTCAAATGAAAGTAAATTCTGCCAATATTCGAATTCAAGACAGATTTATGTTTGAAGAAATCAGAATAAAACTTGGAACACTGAATGTCTGCAGGCCACCGTGAAACATGGTGAGTGCGGGGTGCTGTCTGATTTGGAGAGAAATCTGTGCTGATACTTGTTGATGAGTGGTTGAATGGTCCAAAATACTGTCAAATATTAGAGAAAGGTATACTCCCACTATTTGAAACTAATCAGATTGACAAGAACGTTTACTTTTTTCAAGATGGAGCGTCATGTCATACGAGCAAAATGGCAACGTCCTGGAAGGAATCTCAAGGAATCAAGTCACTGCCATGGGTAGCCCAACATCCTGACATGAATCCAATAGAGCACATTTGGGAGCACCTTGACTTCGAGAACGTGCAACCAACATCACATCAGTTGCAGCTCTTAAAGAAACATTGCTAAAGGAATGGCAAAATATGGCTCAGACGGTTGTTGATAACTTGATCAAATCTATGAAAAATAGAATGCAAGCACTGAAACTAGAAAATGGAGGACCTACTCTATACTAGTTCCAAATACTGTTTATTTATGTTGAGTTGGGATTACGCAATTAAATTTTGAAATTGGATTTAGTTTATTTCTCCTAACTAAAAACTTTTCTTGGGACACTCTAGAACACATTTTCCAACCAATGAAATCTTTCTAGTCATTTTCAATTCGTGTTGCACTGTGGTATGAAATTTCTCACCGAGTTCTCTGATCACAGATTTACTATGACGGCAGTTTCCAAATCATCTGAATTGAATTGAGATCACAGCTGATGTTTGATTATTGTCTAAAAATCCATAATGGTTGATACGTTAGATATCTAGCCATACCTTCATCTTGCTTGTTCCTCTAAATTTCCCGATTTGGAAACAAGGAAACCACCTCCTGCAATTTTTCCACTCAATGGATCGATCGCCACAATAAGCGCGCTGGATAAACTTTGCTACAGCACTTGCGTTGACACTATGAAATTCTTAAAGTAAAACATTTCTAATGTGTTCTTTAGTTGGGACAAACATAGACGTAAGTTTTGAACTATAATATGAATAATAATCTTAAAGAAGAATATATAAATTACTCATTTCAGCATTGCTAAACAACATAAAATGGATATCACACGTAGCCCGAAAAGGAAATAAAGACATAATCAAGATATTATTGTTCCAAACTACTTCAAACGAAACGTTAGGAAATCTGTTCTGAAAAGTGCGATAACAATTCCCGGACTCGCAAAATTTTGGAGTAATCCTACATTTCTTTAAAGATCACCTTAAAATGAGATATTTTGTGTATTCTTTTAAAGTAAGAGATAATATGTCATTGCCTACATCGTATTTGCTTTTACTTTGATAGAAAATAAATACTCCACTATAACAAAGAATTACTATACAACAGCATCATATTTTATTTTCATCAATAAAACCAACACTTGCCCTGATTGCTGCAATACAATGTCTTCGCATTCTTTGCAACAGTTTTTTTAAAAAAAAGTATACAATAGAATTCCCCAAGCATTCTTCAAACACTGAAAGAACTCACACACTCTCTCTCTCTCTCTCTCTCTCTCTCTCTCTCTCTCGTCAATCTCTTTGAACTCTCCTATCCAATTCACCCCGTATTAATTCAGTGGGAAAGAGGTCAGGAGATGGAAAGTGGGGATTTTTTTCTTTTTTTTTAACTCGAGGTACTTTTGACATAATTTAGAAATGTATTGTCTATCGGCTTGTTTTAATTATTTATAAACCAGATGTTATATCACGTTTTTGCAAAATCGAATGATATTGTTCTTTTTTCATGATTCGCTTGACTGAATGAAATTTCCAACCCTTTTGGTAATCTCAAGTTAATAAAAACGTAATCTCAATTTAATAAAAAGTTGACTGAGGTTTTAATGATGAAAATGAATTATAATATTTCCCATACAAAATATTCATAATTTAGCAAAATGTATTGTGGGCACTATCAATCAAAACTGAGCATGTTGGTAGTAAGAGCAGCTTGGAGAAAGACTGAAAAATAAATGTCGATACACTATAGTTACGGAAATTTTATATATTGTATTTTAAATAAGATCTCATTTTAAGATTTTTCTTTTTAAGAAATGCAGGTTAGACACCAAACGTTTTGCCTGTAGTGTATCTATATAAATAGATTATTTCAAGAGAACGATCTCATAAATTTCATCTCAAGGTAAGCACTGGCTGCTCGGTCAATGAATGCCGAATGTTTACTGTTTTATATTCTTTACTGGATGAAATCCATGACACCTGCAATATATTCCAAACTATTATGTAGATATTTATCTCCATAGATTATTTTGTTAAAGTTCTTACAATCAAGTAAGGAATTAGCCTTAAATCATGTGTGTGCAAGATTGGGGATTATCTACTGTGCAAGTGTAAATATTGAGCTCGCGAGTCTCATAATCCATGATGTTCGTGGGGCCACCATGCACTGAAGCCATAGCAACAGTGATGTGTCTTGGATAAGATAGCATAACAGAACCCAACCCCCTCGAAGATTGTTAGAATTCAGTTTTCCTTCTCTGAGACTGGTTAACAATCTACGCCTAGTTTGTTCTGTCATTTACCAATAGCCGAGGAAGGAAGAGTTGTTTTCATATCCTAATCTTATTTGCACGTAAGTGAATGTAACAAACCCGACTAGTATTCGAACTCAGCTCTCTGATTTCTCATTCCGACCAGTTACCCACTGCACCAACACGCCTTCACAAATTTAAATACGATGCTAACTGAAAAGTTACTCTGTATCTGCATTGTTGGCGGAATAATTACGGATTTTCTTTAATGTCTGAGTAAGCGGTTTCGAACCCAAGCTTCAATGATTTATATCCTCGACAGAGAGATATCTCTAGTTGAAAGCTTTGTATAAAACAGAAAATAAATCAAAAGCCATTTTTCGACAAATTCACTCGCAGCAAATATTCAAACCTTTCACGTTTTCTGCTGCGTAAAGGAATAACTAATTTGTGCTTAACAGTTTTATAAATCCCTATCATTCAATCAAAAAAAAAAAAAAAATATATATATATATATATATATATATATGTGTGTGTGTGTGTGTGTGTGTGTGTGTGTGTGTGTGTGTGTATATATATATATATATATATATATATCTGTATGTGTGTGTATGTACGCGCGTGTATGTTTTCATGTTAAGTATAAATGCGTTTACAACTCAAGATTCCTCATATTTAATTGTTATTGTTTTCTCCAGTAAGAATTTGAGTTTGTAATCGACGTTACTACTTCAGAACTATGACAGAGCATGTATCAAAGAACGTGAAAGTTGCAGAAAACCAACCACCATTTTGTTTGTTTTCTATCTTTAATTATCAAGAGAATGAAAATAAATATTTCAATTTCAATACAGCTTCGGCAATGGTACGATAGAAAATAAATTAACAGAATTTAAGAAGTTTTAATTTAAATAAATATTTGATAGGAAAATACAAAAGAATATATATTGTAAAATAATCAATTGATTTATTCATCTATGATAATGTTAATTGTGACATCAGTCGTTGAGCTATAAAGAAACATTCGGCATTTATTGACTGAATGGTCAGTGTTACTGCTTGTTTAAATTAGTTCTCTTTCTTAAAGCAGTTTTCCAGAAAAAAATTGTTTCCCAAGTCGTATTAAATGTTATCTCTCTTTTTAGTACTGATGGGAGTTTCCTTTGTAACCTTTTTTATCATGGAGCGTGGAAAGTCGGCATCTTAATTAGGTCATCATTTTCTCTTTGAATTACATATACTATGATTTTAGCTGCTGTTGTTGAAAGTCTTCAAGTGATATGGTTCCTGTTATTTGGTAGACTTCCTTGTTTGTTATTCTGTAGTGCCAGTCCGCGAAAGGACAGTCCTTAATGTTAAACTGTATTCCATTTTTAAAGTCATTTGAATTAAGTATCATATATATATATATATTAGTATTTAACAAAAAACAAAAACGAATAATAAAACTAATGCTAATAGATATAGTCTATTAAATTATGTTAGGCCCTTCCAATATGTTTTCAATGTATGTGATTCACTTAAAGTGTTCTTTTTATAAAATCTTGTCAATGTCGTCATAGTTTTAAAAACAGATTATAAATAACGCTGTATACTATCAGAAAAGATTTAAATGTTTCTTATGATCTTGTTCACGAGTAATGTTAATCTTTTCAGGAACTGTTTAAACTGGTGGATTAAGCTTCAGGCAGTATTAAGGGTATGCAAATGATTCCAGTGCAGTCATTTCCAAAACCAAACAGGCAATTGAAAAGGGATTTTTAAATAAATTAGAAATTCTTTACAAGTTTTATTAGATATCCATACCAGTTTAACGTTTTATTTTTAACATGTATTTATTTATGCTGCGTATTTTGAGAAGTAAGGGTGTACAAATTATAAGATTTGAAATTGATAACTTTTTTTCCATTTCACTGAAACAGAGGTCAAACATTTCTATATTCGCTTTTCCTTTCTTCATTCTTTCTTTCTTTCATTCATTTTCTTACTGAAACAAATTAGCGTATTTAACATATCTTTTCAGCCTTTCCACGTGATCAAAATGGAATAGTCCATTATTTATGAAATATTGGCAGGAGACGCTAAACACTTCTGTTTTCCCTTTTTTTTTTCTTTCTTTCTTTACTTGTTTATTTAATTTTCCGAATGAAACCTAATAGCCCCATGATAAAAATGGAATAGTCGGTATTGACAGGAGGCATTAAATATTACTCTCTTCCCCTCTTTCTTTCTTTCTTTTTTACACTGAAATCAAGTAGCGTCACTAATATGTCTTTTTCGTCTTTCCACGCAATCAAAATAGAATAGTCCGTTATTTATGAGGTAATGACAGCGTGTAACCCTCATGGTAAAGACAGAATTACAAGATGTTTAAGAATAAACATATTCTCAAATTCACTCAATTTGGAACGACCAATAAGCCGTTCTCTGCTTTATTTCCTTATCAGTTCCTTAGAGTTTATCAAAGAGCAAGTGGGATTAGCATTCCGATTCCCTACCAATACTCTTGAAAAGGAACGAATCCTTTTATCTCTTCACTTTCTAGGCATGGATTAATAATATTCTTAAATTCAATCAATTTGGAACGACCAATAAGCCGTTCTCTGCTTTATTTCCTTATCAGTTCCTTAGAGTTTATCAAAGAGCAAGTGGGATTGGCATTCCGATTCCCTACCAATACTCTTGAAAAGGAACGAATCCTTCTATCTCTTCACTTTCTAGGCATGGATTAATAATATTCTTAAATTCAATCAATTTGGAACGACCAATAAGCCATTCTCTGCTTTATTTCCTTATCAGTTCCTTAGAGTTTATCAAAGAGCAAGTAGGATTGGCATTCCGATTCCCTACCAATACTCTTGAAAAGGAACGAATCCTTCTATCTCTTCACTTTCTAGGCATGGATTAATAATATTCTTAAATTCAATCAATTTGGAACGACCAATAAGCCGTTCTCTGCTTTATTTCCTTATTAGTTCCTTAGAGTTTATCAAAGAGCAAGTGGGATTGGCATTCCGATTCCCTACCAATACTCTTGAAAAGGAACGAATCCTTCTATCTCTTCACTTTCTAGGCATGGATTAATAATATTCTTAAATTCAATCAATTTGGAACGACCAATAAGCCGTTCTCTGCTTTATTTCCTTATTAGTTCCTTAGAGTTTATCAAAGAGCAAGTGGGATTGGCATTCCGATTCCCTACCAATACTCTTGAAAAGCAACGAATCCTTCTATCTCTTCACTTTCTAGGCATGGATTAATAATATTCTTAAATTCAATCAATTTGGAACGACCAATAAGCCGTTCTCTGCTTTATTTCCTTATCAGTTCCTTAGAGTTTATCAAAGAGCAAGTGGGATTGGCATTCCGATTCCCTACCAATACTCTTGAAAAGGAACGAATCCTTCTATCTCTTCACTTTCTAGGCATGGATTAATAATATTCTTAAATTCAATCAATTTGGAACGACCAATAAGCCGTTCTCTGCTTTATTTCCTTATTAGTTCCTTAGATTTTATCAAAGAGCAAGTGGGATTGGCATTCCGATTCCCTACCAATACTCTTGAAAAGGAACGAATCCTTCTATCTCTTCACTTTCTAGGCATGGATTAATAATATTCCTAAATTCAATCAATTTGGAACGACCAATAAGCCGTTCTCTGCTTTATTTCCTTATTAGTTCCTAAGAGTTTATCAAAGAGCAAGTGAGATTGGCATTCCGATTCCCTACCAATACTCTTGAAAAGGAACGAATCCTTCTATCTCTTCACTTTCTAGGCATGGATTAATAATATTCTTAAATTCAATCAATTTGGAACGACCAATAAGCCGTTCTCTGCTTTATTTCCTTATCAGTTCCTTAGAGTTTATCAAAGAGCAAGTGGGATTGGCATTCCGATTCCCTACCAATACTCTTGAAAAGGAACGAATCCTTCTATCTCTTCACTTTCTAGGCATGGATTAATAATATTCTTAAATTCAATCAATTTGGAACGACCAATAAGCCGTTGTCTGCTTTATTTCCTTATCAGTTGTAATATTATTCAAATTTCTGAAATGAAACATTGCCAGTCATTAACTTAGAAAGATGATACGGGGTCTGCAATAATAAAGAAACTGAAATTTGAATTTGTATGAAAGAAATACTAATAAAATATAAATCATAGACAATTCTTAATCTAGGAAATGCAAATTTAATTTATTAAAATATTTACATTCGAGAAAAATGAACAACGTATATGGTTAGAATTGATTTACCGTAAACTAATCGATATGCTAGATGCTATGGAACGACTGGCTGACGAGAATATGAGAGATAGCCACTGTGTTATTCTTTATTTACTGTTTGGTCTGTGTTACCATGTAGGCTAGATTACATTTGTCATTCGTGTACATTTTTTCGTTTAACAATGATAGATATGATTTGTACATACCACCGAGGGAATGGTAATGGACCCGAGTCTGCTCAGTTTTATCAGACTGCAGACTGAAGACAGCCGAATCATTTAAACTTTGCTGTTGTTTATCGTCGTGTTGCTGAGAAATGTTCCGAGGCGCCAAAAAGTATAGTTCGAGGAAGACAGAGATTCGCTTGTACGTTTAACCACGAAGAACACATTTGGTGATAATCACCACACGTGGCCCAAGAATATCGTACATCTCATAGTACCGCATGATATATATATATATATATATATATATATATATATATATATAGAGAGAGAGAGAGAGAGAGAGAGACAAACAGACAGACAGATAGTCAATATGTCATACCGTTATATATATATATATATATATATATATATAGAGAGAGAGAGAGAGAAGGAGAGACAGACAGTAGACAGACAGACAGACAGACAGATAGTCAATAAGTCATACCGTTATATATATATATATATATATATATATCACAAAATACATTTGAATGCTTGAAGGTGGTCCTCAGTGATGAAAGCCGTCTTCCTCGCTGATTTCGGGGTTCTTATTCATCATATCAGCTCCGACAGCCACCCCCGACCTGTTATCTTATTCAACAGGTCGCCACCGTGTAAAAGGATTGTGCTAGTACTCATGACAGAATTTATACTTTCTGCTCTTTAAAAAAAATAAATAAATAAATAAAATAACAACCAACGAAAGCGTCCAAAATTGTTTGCTCTGTCCCAATCAAAATATTGACGATACATTTAGCTGTTCACTAAAAAAAAAAAAATGGGCGCCTCTTTTGTTTTTTTGTTTTTGTTTTTTTTCCTTCCAAACTGAATTATATAAATTGCTTGCTTCGCACCAATTAAAAAAAATAAATAAATAAATAAAATAAAAAATGTAATCTTTTTCAAAAATAATTTATACTACTTCATTAAAAATTCTTATTATCGTATGGAATGGATTGATTTTATGTATTTACAGTTAAAATATATATATCAGTGGTACCGGTAGGGACGGATGGAATATTAAATTAAACTATATAGGGACGGATGAAATATTGATTGGAATAGATTAACAATTTATATGGTAAAAACGAATTAATTCTAAATTTAGAATTTAGAATTAATTCGTTTTTTTTCGTTTAAAATATTGTGGCGTATGGTAGTAATGAATTTTATTAATGTTAATTTGTGTGGATTGATTTTAAATTATGTTACATTAAAAAAAATAACATTATCGTATGAGAAGAATAAATTCTACATTATGTTACCATATTTCTGTTTTATAAAAAAAAAATAAAAAAAAGGAGTAAAAAAAACTACCAAGAGTTTGTGAGCTAAATTTAACTAAAACCTATAAAAACTTATTTATTCGCAAGCAATTTAAATCCAGATTAGGGATTGTTTTCTATTGAATTATTCCCCCACTGCTCGGATCCTTTAAGCCATATCCATTTAGAAGCCGTCAGAGCTTCATTTGAAATTTTCTTAACAGCTTTGGCTTTAGCTGATCCTACGATGCCTATTTTCCTAAAAGCTTTGCATAATGACTGGCCTGCAAAGCCACGACATCCTACTTCCACAGAGTCATATGTGACCTTCCAGGAATTTTGCTGACACTTTTCGATCAATTCTTGATATTTTGATCGTTTCCTTTCATTTGCTAATGCCAGGTATTCTTCCCAGGGGACCGTGAGCTCCCATATTATACACTGTTTGGTGGAGTTGGAAAAGATGATCAAGTCTGGTCTTAGTGATGTTTCCGCTATATGTCTGGGGAACTTTAGTTGTGTCTTTAGGTCTGTATCCAAATGCCAATCATTTGCTGACGATAACAAGTTTTTTTTGGGGATCGTTTGTTTTTTTTCCTTCGTTCCCTCTTTAACGAAGGGAATTAATATGAACTTCTTATTCGGGGTGTATTTAGAAGTTCTCACTGCTTCACTGACTTCATGTGCTATTGCCTTTAGGACTTGGTCGTGGCGCCAGCGGTATCTACCGTCACTCAAGGCTTTAGCGCAGCTACTTAGGATATGTTGCAGTGAAGCGCGTTTCCCACATAACTGGCAATTTGGGGTATCCCTTTTGCCCCATAAATATAAATTGGATGGGCTAGGTAGCACATCGTATACCGATTTTATTAGGAAACTTACTTCACCAAAGTTTGACCGCCAGTAGTCTGACCAGCTGATCTTTTCCTGTTCGACACCCTGCCATTTTGTCCATGCTCCCTGTGAACTAAGTCCCACCATCTTGCAGTATCTCGTTTCTTCAATCCCTGCTCGCACTTCTTCTTGGATTAATTGCCGTTTTTCTTTCTCTTTGGCTCTGTTTATTTGGGGACAAGGAAAATAACCGAGACCCGCTCTACCTTTAGCGATAGTGCCAAGAATTGCTTTATGCCGTAATCTATCCTCTGCTATCTCCAACTCCTTTTCTGCACTCCATTTTCTCCACGTTCGAGATTGAATACATGCTGCTACCACTTTTGGGTCTGTTGATTCTTTATATTGCAGCTGTTCTCTTACCCTTGTGACTTTAAACTCCTCAACAAGACTATTGAAAGGGAGTTGAAGAGCATTATTCCTGCCGTAGAGTGCTGCTGTGCTCAGACACTTCGGAACTCCCAACCATCTTCTCAGGCGCCTAGTTATTAATTTCTCCAGTGATTCTACACTGGTCATTGGGAATTCGTACATCAGAAGTGGCCATAATATTCTGGGTAAAACGGCATGCTGGAATAACCAGGCTTTAAATCGACCTGGTAAGCCTGATTTATCAATCTTATTGAGCCACTGTGTAAGGTCTTTAGTTGTCTGTTCAATAGCCACAGTGTCTCTTAGACTGCCGTCAAAAAACTTACCCAGGCTCTTAACAGGTTTTTCGTTTAGGGTTGGGATAGTTACACCGGATATTTTGAAATGATATTTCTCAGTTATTTTTCCTTTTTTAATGACTAATGATCGGGACTTTGCTGGCTTAAAATTCATTCGGGCCCATGTAATGTTTTTCTCTAAGTCCTTCAAGAGCCATCTTCCTCCTGTTACGGATGTGCATGTTACGGTTAGATCGTCCATATATGCTCTAATGGGGGGTTGGCGAATTCCTGATTTAGAGAGGGGGCCTCTACACTCTACTTCAGATGCTTTGACCAGCATATTCATAGCCAGCGAGAACAGTATTGCGGATAGCGTGCACCCCGTGATAATGCCTTTCTCCAGGGTGTGCCATTCCGATACTATTCTTGCCGATACTCGAAGCTGAAAATTATTATAGTAGTCTGAAATTAGACCACTAATTGAAGAGGGAACGTGATGCCTTTTTAGAGCTTCTTCCACGAGCTTATGAGGCATGGAACCATACGCATTGGCGAGGTCCAACCATAGTACTGTCAGATCGCTTTTTCTTTCTCTCGCATCTCTTATCAGTTGCGTAAGTACGCCTGTGTGTTCCAGGCACCCTGGCATTCCTGGGATACCACCTTTCTGGACAGATTTATCGATGTAATTGTTCGCCAATACATATTTAGTAATACGTCTTGATAATACACCAAAAAAGATCTTACCTTCAGTGTTCAAGAGGGATATTACTCTAAATTGGTCCAGTGTTGTGGACTTCTCTTCCTTGGGAATCCATACCCCTTCGGCGCGTCTCCATTGATCGACTACCTTGCCTTTCCTCCAAATGATCCTTATTAATTTCCATAATTTTCGGAGAATCCCTCCACATCTTTTATAGACTCTGTACGGCACTCCGCTCGGCCCTGGTGCTGAAGCAGATCTTGTTGCTCTCACCACTTCTTGGATTTCTTTCCAAGTGGGCATGCTTAAATCAAATGGACTTACTGGCGGTTTATGTATTATGAGACTATCGTTTTTATAAAGGTCTTGTTCCTTTAATGTATCTTTCATGGATTCCCTGAGGAAAGTATTAATTTCTTCTGCCGATGCCTCTAGTTGTCCGTTCCGCCGATTCTCTCCTAATAACTTCTTAGCAAAAAATTTTTTTTTTCTAATATATATATATATATATATATATATATATATATATATATATATATATATATATATACATACATACACATATACATACACACACATATATATAATATATATATATATTTGGTTGGATAGATGTGAGTTTGTGACCCTGGGTTTCACGCTTTAGCGATCGTCAGACAAACTCTCCATCTCTGACAGTGATCGCATTCTAATAAGTACCGCGCATATAATATATAAATAATTATACATATATATATTTATTTATATTTATATACACGCACTTTTCACACACACACACACATATATATATATTGTCGGGATTTGAAGTTCACCTTGGAACAAAAGAACGCTATATGTTGCTTACAAGTAATTCTTGTATTAGGTTGGTGCAAAAAAAATTTTGTTTTCTAACATATGTTACTATATAAGAAAACGAAATTATTTTTGCACCAACCTAATAGAAGTAACGATAGAAAATAAAGTTAAGACTTATTAAGAATTTCGGTAACACGTCCAATCAGCTTCAAAAGCGAGAGCAAGTTTACGAACTTGAAAAGGAAGAAGAATACCGCCTTTTTCTATCTCTTTTAGTATGTTTTATATCTCTCTTCGAATACATATACAAATGTCGGCTCCCCTCCAATCAGATGTGATGGACTGGGATTCATTTCTATAATTTTTCTATGAAAACCAAATAATATCTTTCATTATATTTTCGTCACAAGATTACAGTTTCATGTCATCATATCTCCCTTTACAGATGAGTTTCGCTAAGGTAAGTCCACAAAGTTTCTATAATATATATATATATATATATATATATATATATATATATATATATATATATATATATATATATATATATATGGGGGTGATTGCGGAGTATTTAACAAAAAGTGATCAATATCTGTGATAGGGCGAACATATGCGGTTGCATGGAGAGTAGTATCTGACCTTACGTATCATGCTTTCGAGATATTCAAACTGGTTTATTTTTTCAAAAGTAGATCTATTTATGCTTTAAAACCAGTTAGTCTGAAGATCACAAACAACTCTCCCTATAACCGCACACACACACACACACACACATATATATATATATATATATATATATATATATATATATATATATATATATATATATATATATATATATATGAAGACAAAAGGAAAACTTTTTGTTTACCGACATGTTTTGTCCCTTGAGGGACTTCATCAAAGTAAATTTAGTTATTTCATTTTGAAAAAGAGGAATTAATATCATTAAGATTTAAACCTTTTTTTCTACATTTGTAAACACTAAAACATTTTTAAATTCAACTGCGTAAGTAGATGGTAAACTATGGAAGACACTAAGTGATGTTGTTATCTTTTTTTCGTTTGTCTTTATTCCTACTTTTGCAGATATATTTTAATTATAACTGAAATTTGACACACACATAGACACACACATATAAATAAGGGTGCCTGTGTTTGTATGTTTGCCTGCGTGCGTAGTGTAGAGTTTATCGAAGAGCAAGTAGGATTGGCATTGCGGTTCCCTACCAATACCCTTGAAAAGGAACGAATCCTTCTATCTCTTCACTTTCTAGGCATGGGTTAATAGCATGGCAGACTGGGTTCTCCAGCTGGGAGAAAGAATTCAAAAGTTTTTTCGCGTGATGCTAAAAATTTCGATTCATCATTCAATTCTTCAAGGCAGAACATGAGTTTCTTATTAAATCCTACGATTTGCACTTTATTTATTTATTTACGAAGTTTCTGTTTTAAATCTGTACTACTTAATGATGGCTGCAAAACCATCCACTTCTTTCTCCATTTTCTTGCTATACTGATGATTTTCGCTGATGCAAAGTGCTAGACACTTTCCACTTAGAAAATGCAACCTAAATCTAGATATATTTCAATCGGCCATATGGCGCAGATATGTCAACCTTTTCTCATCTCAACAAGGAATAAAAGCACATGGAAGTGAACTAATAATTCCAGTGTTGGAGTTACGCAAACCACATCGACAATTTCCCCTCGGCTAAGATCTGATTGTTTTTATCGATCTCCGACCTAAGATCTCTTCGGAAATCAATCCGACATTGCTCATGATCGGATAGAATCATAGTAAGCTGCAACTGAGTTTCGCTCGCAATCGCGGACAACTGCATTTCCAATTATAGAGACAATCAGGGAAATTACATGTCGATGTAAATCACTAATGTGGACAAAAAAGAAAAATGAAGCGACGGAAAAGTCAGGTCAGTGTCACTGAAGAAGAACTTGAACATGATAAATAAAACCTTTTTCATACGCCTTGAAATGAATTCCAGCAAGAATTCGCTTGTGGGCATGTTGGAGTGAGCACTGAAATACAAAATACAAAAGACAGAGGTTCGTAGTTTAAATAGTAGCCGTCTTGGAAATGATTTTAACTAAGAATTTGTGGAAACAACCTTTAATAGAACTGGTTAGTCTTCATGAGCCAAATAGTATCGTTAGCAACGGTTCAACACACCAGTATAGATATATAGATAAGGTGACCCACAAGCCATTCTTCCATTGAAACGCTTGATACTTTGATATTTATATACTAAATTAATTAAATTTTGTGTATGACAATATATCATTTGGAAAATTTGAGAATCTAATGATGGAGATTGATGTAACACAAATTTCTTCCTCTTGTGTCTTTTTTCCAATTGCGCATTTTTTGTTCCAGTTGCAACGTGTCTTTTAGGATTACCTGATATATGTGTTTGTATGTATGTGAAAAATTCTTAAAAGTCTTGATGTTAATTGACCTGAAAATATTACTTCATAATTTGATCAAACGTGTAATGAATAATAATCATGTCAGCCTTAGTAAGAGAGTCTTTAAAAATATTCAAAGACGTCACAGAGAGATGGATATAGAGAGAAGTTATTCAATACACGTTATGGCGACTTACTGCAAAAGACACCTAACATTGCTGCACCTGTTCAAGTCAATGTAAGACTCTTGTAGGACAAAAAGATTACATCCACCCTGCCCATATATGAGGATGGATCAAGCGATATCATCGCATAGATTCAAGTCATAACCGTCGTATATGTATGTAGGAAGGTAGGTACGTATACTGTCAGGAAAATTATTTGTCGAATTGTTATGGACACGTGACTGACTGGTTAAAACGTTCGCTTTCTGACAATGATACCGGGTTCGAATCTCACTATGGTCGATTTGTCAGAAAAAAAAATACTGCCCATCTCCTCCTTCACCCTAATCCCAACTATATGGCGTGTAGTGGCTATCCCGGAATTCTCACTTTGGTCAAAAGTCACCGATAAGAGAAACTTGAAGATTTTAAAATGGTTTTAAAATTCAGTCACTTTTTAATATAATGTTTGATCAGAATGAAAAAAATGTTTGGACAATTTTTTACCTTAATTCCAGAAAAGTAAAGAATTGTACGCATGAAAGAAAAGGAAACTAAAAAATCAATCAAAGTATTTTATCTGTCTTTAATACACATTTTCTTAATACATCTTTTCATCGAAACATGCATTAAAGAGAAATTGCTGCCCAAATACACAAATAGTGGCGTAATGGATTGCGGCTAAGAGAACCAAGTTCGAATTCCAGTCGAGTTCATTATATTCACTCACGTGTTAATACCCTTTGGAAAGGTATGAAACCATCTCTTCTCTCCCCACCTCCATCTATCGGTAAAAATTGGAAGAACAGACTGGGTTCTATAGCCTTGGGTGGCAACCGATTTCGGAGAAGGAAAACTGAATTTAAACCAGCCTGGAGATGGTTGGGCCCCGTTAGGCTATTTTGTCCAAAACACACGCATGTGATGTCCCTATGAGTCTAATGAATTAAGGGAATCATGAACATGATATATACATTTATTGAAAAAAGAAAAATAATATTGAAATAGAAATTAATTTGAATTCGTCTGCTTATACTCCTCTGTTTACCGTGTTGCTCTCGCATAAGGGAAAATAAATCCAGAACTATATTTCCGGGTGCGTTATCTTTTATCAAAATTTGTGACGAGGGATGAAAGCGAATACTTTAATACAGTTTTACGTACAGAATTCCATGGTGAATGTGAAATGGGTCACCGCTAGAATCTCTAAAGCCAACTTTCTTCCAAAGATATGTTCATGACACATGGAGGCATTGGTAAGCAGAAATATATGACTATTCGAACAATTATTGTACCTTGTTTTACCGTGTGAAGGCAGCAGTTAACAAAAAGCAAAATTAAACTAGATCGACATTTTTTTATCGTTTACCTGGCAAAACTTGCTCCAAATTTTCATCACATGTTTCGGTTCTTGTATATCTATTAAATCTGTTATTTTATGCAATAGTTTTTTAAGCTTGCAAATGCCACTCCAGTTGCTCGAAATAATAAAAATATATTAGGTTGGTGCAAAAATAATTTCGTTTTCTCACATAGTAACATATGTTAGAAAACGAAATTATTTTTGCACCAACCTAATATATCTGGAAGGAAGTAATAATGACATGAAATTGCATGTATGGTAGCTGATAATGGAAGAAATCAGTAAATATTTTGTTCAAATTTGGTGAAATATTTTTAAAAAGAACATTTTCAAAATTTACGTTATTATCGACCTCTTGCCAAAAGTCGCTTCAGAAATCAATCAATTGGCCATCATCGGATAGAATCATGATCAGTGACGACTCGGTTTCTTTTTCATTCGTTGACAATGCTATTTCCAATTATGGAAACAATCAGGTAAATTACTTGTCGACGTAAAGCACAAATGCAGACAAGAGAGAAATAAAATAAAAAAGAACTAAGTATAACAGCTATTAGGTGAATTCAATATAACGGCTTTATTTTGTAACCATTAATTTGAACTAAAATTAGTGAATTCTTATTGGATGTTGCTGATGTAATGAGATATTCGTTTTATTTAATGTCTATGTTCTTACTCATGTAAGTGTCTATTGAATCATTTACACTATTTATATTCAAAATTTGCCCTCACTTTTGTTGTTGTTATCATAATTTTTCCTTGCAAATTCCTCGCTACCCAAATATTCTGTCCGTGTTTATTATTCATCTCTCTCAAATAAATTCCCTCCATCATCTGTGAAAGTATAGTCAAGAATTCTTTGCTAGAGAGAAGATAGGGGATACAAACTTAATTCAATGAAAAATAAGAAAATGTCTCTAGAAAGCATGATTACTGAATCATGCTTTCTAGCGACATTTTCTTATATCTTATTACTTTGCTTATTTTTTGGAAGACATTTTTCGGATTTTTCTAAACATCTTAGGATTTATGCGTTATATTTTCCGGCCTCTGTAAAAACTTACCTAACGACTAGTAATAGTAATATTTACTCATTCTTTATATGGAAATATTCAAAATTATTTGACTGGGTACTTTTCGGTTAAAATTTATGAAATCATTTACTTAAAAATATTTTTTCAGGAAAATAGGTTTTGTTTTGATTTTGTTTAGCAGCATATCAACCTTTGTGTGTTACATAATGCCAGAATCTAAATATTTCGAACAGTTTTATGGCTTCAAATGCAAATAAAATTTATTGTTGGTCATTTTGCTATAAAATCTATTGTTGGTAATTCTACAATGAATATGTATGGTTGGTTGATTTTTTTATAAAATGTATTGCTGGTATTTTTACTATAAAATGTATTTTTATGCTTTCAAAGTGTTTGGGGGTGTTGACTATTTGTCCGTAGCTGGGGCCCCTAACAGGTGTTACCACCTCGGTTCAGAGTGTAGCAACAGTTTAGACATAGTTCCACGCTACTCAAAACCTCCAATCTCCCGATCAGAGGCCTTGCTGCCAGATGTAGTTTATCGTCATACCCAGGACTAGGAAAATATGTTTCTCAAGTCTATAAACTGTTATTGTATTTTCCAGTTCTGATGAGTCTTTTTTTTTTTCTTTTTTTTTTTTTTGCTAACTGTTTGCTTTTAGTGGGTGTGGAACGTCAACTTCACGAGGATATCATTATTTTCTCTTCTATTTATGTGCGCTATCCGTTTTAGTCAACGTTCTTGTTGCTGAAAGTCCTCAAATCATGTGGTTTCTGTTCTTTAGTACTGCTCTTTGTGATACTGTAGCGACAGTCTTGGATATCTGAAGAAGCAGAAGAATCCCCGTTTGGCAGTTTTCATTCGCTCGAAGTCATCTGTAACTGGACCTACGATACAACGTCATAATAAATGGACCAATGAGAAACTAACTACACTCAATATAGCGCAGTTACTCACTAAATTCTGGTGGTGATACTCATCTATGTATAAATAATCCACCTGATACCCCCCACACACACACTCAATATTAACGTCTTCTTTCACCAAGCCGCTCCCTCCAGTACATTAGAAGTGAGATCAATCAAGGATAAATGTGCTAGAAATTTTAGGGGATTTGTAATTCATCGAGTCTAGAAGAAACCTCAACAGAAATCAAAAAGCACTGGACGACCGTTTTGTCCTGTTTAGAACCTCCTCGCATCCACTATCGAGAATCGAACCGTTATAATACAACGCAAACGTCAACTAAGTAGACCCAATATAGGAGGAAACGGCCGTCCAATGCTTTCTGCATTCTGTTTAGGGTTCGTCTAAACTTGATGAATTAACATGAATGACTATTCAAATCCCCCAAAATTTCCATCGCACACACACGCAATTATATATATATATATATATATATATATATATATATATATATATATATATTAATAAGAAGAAGACGGAGACTTTAATTATACATTTTGTTTATAATGTTTATTTCGTGAACACCGAGATGTTCAGCTCATTAGAATGAATCCTTCTCACTAAATAGAGAAAGTTCACCAGATGGACACTTTAGGTTGGTAGTGGGGAGAGGCGGTGAAAAAGAAGAGTTGGGTAAAAGATAAGTGGTTTGTAGTAGTCAGTTTCCTCAACAAAGAATTTACTCTATACTTTTTAGATTTTAATATTGGGTTGTATATTACTTTGACCGATACTGTGTACTGGTTTTATGCCCAGATCGGATATATATATATATATATATATATATATATATATATATATATATATATATATATATATATGTGTGTGTGTGTGTGGGTGTTCTGTGCGTGCGTACGAGAAAGAGAGATGTGTGACATACGAGTCACATATTTATATACGTTTGCAAGTACATTATATTTACAATTTTTATTTGATCATATTTCGAGCAATACTTGTTCTATTTAATCATGTTCTTTTCTGAAAGGAGTTCTGGAGATCATTGACAGGGGTCTCTTTGCATTGAAAAAATATACTTAGACGGTATTATCAAGTTACCAGAAACAAAGCAGAAGATGGTGGAAAAATGTTGAATAAATCTTTCGGTAAATGTTTAAATTTACCATATTGATATTTACTTAATAAACCGATGAAATATATTCCGTTGTCCAATATCTGCCATATTCCATGATATATACTCTTCAGACGAATGCAGGAAGCACCTCATTTTATCGAAAAAATAAAATTGAGGAACATTTTATAAATCTTACTTCAGAATCCATTGTGTAGATCCGAGTACTCTCCTTATATATATATATATATATATATATATATATATATATATATATATATATATATATATATATATATATATACGGATGTATGTATTTTTAAAGAAATAAGAGAATTGTCTTTATTAATCAGATTTTATTACTTAAACGATATTTTAGTAGACACCCATAGTTGAGTAGTGGCTCCGTTTATTTATTAAACATTTAAAAATAAATATTTATTTATTTTCGTCTACCGAATATTCGAGAACTCTTATTGAAAAAAGGGTCTCCGGTAGGATTCGAACCAGCGCCTACCTTGGCAGAAGAAACAGTGATTAGATAGATCCGACGTATCTATAGCGTCTCAGTTACAGAGTACATCACCCATTAAGCGAAGTTGAATAGTACCTAATGAATGCAAATCATTCACCGACTCTCGAAAAATACTCAATTTCGTATCGTAACGTAAAGAAAGCAATTTCGAAAGATGTGATGGATTTTTATTTATCACTCTGACAGAATTTATTATTTTAGCGGACGCCCATATTTGAGTAGACGCTCCGTTTATTTATTGAATATTATATTCATCTATTTGGTCTACCTGTTTGAATTTTCGAGAATATTTATCAAAGAAAAATAATGCTCTCCGGTAGGACTGGAACCTGCGGCCCCCTTGGTAGAAAAACCGTACTTATTTATAAAAACTAAATGCTGATATATACACATATGTTTATGCTAACCGGTGCTTCTTAAGTATGTGATTTACTTTCCGAGTCTGATCTACCAGAACAACGCATAACTAAACTATGTTATCTACGAGTTGAGAAAATTGTCTACATTATACATTAAATATATATATATAAGGAACTAGCAGTAGAGCTCGGCGTTGCCTGGGGATGTAACAGTAAAAGATAGATCAAGTATCGACCATCATAAAGACTGAAAAATAAAATTGACAAAGATTAATGTTTAAGGTTGACTGACACGCATCTCTTAATTAGTTTTTTTTTTTTTTTTTTTTTTTTTACGAATTGGTCAAACCCAAATTCAAACAAAAACATTGTTTTCAATCGTTATGAGTCTACCGATCCAATAAAATTTTATTAAAACAATTGTCTTGTAAATGGAATTTTTAAAGCATTCTGAATGTAAAAATAAAGAAAAAAGTGTGCAGGACAATAAGAAACACTACCTGCCAAAAAAAAAAGTGAAGTTTTGTTGAAATCGGTTGAAAATGTAGGAAATCCGATCTCATGTATAAACGAACACACACACACACACAAACAACCTGGGTTTTATAATAAGTATAACTTGATATGATTTGTCCCCCTTTCATTCTCGTGATGCCTCTTAATCGTGTTTTCAAATTGATTTCGTGCAAAAACAATTGTGTTTTTTTCAATTTTTGGCGCTGTTAGAACCACCGCAAGGTAATTTTACGTAGTCCTGTGAAGTTTTGTTGAAATCGGTTGAAAAATGTAGGAAATCCGATCCAATATATAAACGTACAGACACACACACAATCTGTGTTTTATAATAAGTAAGATAAAAGAAAAAAAGAAATAGTCCTTATTTAATGTAGTATAATATTATACGAAATAAATAATAACATATGATAAAAAAGCTAAAGGGAATTATTATTTTACCTAATAAGTATCACCGTTTGTAATCAATTTGAACATCATTCATAAATTTTGGCCATTCGATCGAATAATTTTCCAGCAAATGAAATCTAGAAGAGATTGTAATTTTTTTTACTACTTAAGAAAAGTTGTACATGTAGATAATCTAAGAATTTAAGAAGAATCATGCATGTAAATCATATAATTATATAGCACCTATTAAACTATATTTAAGCCGCAAAAATCTATCTATCCATCTATCTATCTATCTCTCTAACTATCACTATATAAAATTCTGTATTCCCTTATTCCGTCCTCCGTCACACCCTGTAAAATAGCCATACATTGATCAATTGAAACCAGTGTTTTTCGTAGAAATGCAAACAGATAAGTAGGCACAAGGTATAGTTGATTTTACTAAGGCGCATAGCTTAGTACAATCAATTTTCATTAATTATTTTGGAAAAATGAACAGTTTTATTATTTAACATACAAAATACTCCCACTATTTTAAAAACAATTTAATGATTAAAATAGCAAATATTTATTTTTAAGAAATTGTTTTTTACATAGTCTTTATTTAACATTTTATACACAAAATTACATTTTCCAGTTCGCTCTGCGTTTGCGAGAACTTTAAACAAATCACAAGGCGATACGCTGCAACAAGTTGGAATTTGGATCCAGAAAGAAATATTTACGGTCAGCTAGTTGTACGTTGCATGCTCAAGGGTAAGAAATCCTGAGAATTTATTCTTCTCTGTTAAAAAGCCAAAAGGAAAAAAAGAAATTTAAAAATGAATATTGTTTGCCATGAACTCCTATAAAATTAAATAAAATTTTAAAAAATTATTAAAACTTGAAGTCGAGATTTTGTCAAAGTATTTTCCAAACAAATCAGCTTATTCAAAATTGTGGATAATTCGACTAAAGGTCAAGTCTGATTTTTTTCGAATACTTTCGACCATGTCAGCTATAGTCAGGAACTTCGTATAGTTAGCATCTTAGACAAGAATTTCATAGTTACAACTTGGCATTTTTAAACGTTACCTTTCAACTTTTTATATACGTGTACCGTTTAAGAGACATCCTTCATTTATGGAAATCTTGCGGTCATATCCAAACACAGAGCAGACTATGGAACTAAATCCAGAGAGAAACCGCGTAGTGGGTCCGCAAAGGCAACTGCCTGTCAACACTAACGACTTTCTGGCTACTCCTGCAGCCAGCCGTCCCCAAAGGTAACGCCAAGTATTTCTTTGGGTCTTGTCGATACGGCCGAATGTGGGTGGAGAGGGCATGTAATCTGGGCAGCGCTCGGCCACCATCACCCAGGCTTGCGCCCTGGATTCATTATTTGAGCAAATATTCTACGTAAACTTATATCCTATATATATATATATATATATATATATATAGCAAATATTCTACGTAAACTTCTATCATATATATATATATATATATATATATATATATATATAAGTTGTCCCCACAAAATTGACAACATTTTGTAACCTAATAACATAGCCAATTCTCGCTTAAATGATCTCAAATTTTAACAAATGTGTAAAAACTAAGTTGACTGTGAGGATTTACCGCAAGAGAATCTACCAAGAAGATGGGTCGGGTTTGCAAGTAATAATGAAAATGCGGTGTTGAAAAGGTTAACACGTTCTCCTGATTTGACACCTTGTGATTTTTATAAGGAGAGGTCTATAACACAACTTCCTACAAATTAGCACTGGGGTAGAATGTTGTAGTTCTATGGATGTCAGTTACCAGTTATCTGATTATCTCCACTGCCTTAACCAGGTATTGAACTCACACTCTTTGGGAACTGGATCTAACCAATGCCTTTATCCACTGTGCCATGCGTCCTTGAAGACACCTGGGTATGAATTTCTGGGTATTATAAACCTAAATATGGCGACAAAGATGAGGACAAAAGTCAGAATAATGTAAATAATGTACATAATACCTCATCTCAGAAATATAGACAGACAATGAAATATTAATTTAAAATTAAAAGAGGAATAAAAAGGAGTCTAAAAATAAATTTCAGATATATAGCTGATATGATGTAAGGGATTAATGGAAAGAGAGTTAGGGAGATATTAAAGTAGAGGAAAGTTTATAAATTATAATTAATATAGTGTAAAGAGGTTATACAGAAAGGAAAATAAAAGATAGAAATTTTAATTAGTTATAATGTCGACATTTGAATTTGTAGAGGACATGCTACTTCATCGATGAGAGCTCGCCGGTTCGCCATAACGATCTCTTGACCTTGCTGAATCTTCTCGTCAATGGTGATAGGGGTGACTGGATTCCAGCTCCTTCAATGTGGGTCATACTTGTCTGACCACTTCTAAACTTCTCGATCCATACACATATCTACACGTGTCAATGTATTGTGTTAAATGTCTCCGATGAATTTCAGCTCCCGACGAGAGAAATCAAATCGCTGCAATTTGCTCTTCCTTGCCGTGCACACTTGCCTTGTGTAACGGCCATATTTACACTGTACGAAGTCAGTGTCACAAAAGTAAGGATATTGTTATGGCGTAAGTGTGAATAATTTTGGACTTATCCTCGTATAGAGTCTATGAAAATCTTTTTCAGACCCAGTGGTTTAACAAGATTTTCATAGACTTCTTTATGAGTGAATTTCGAAAAGAATATTTAGACGTTTGTACATAGATTTGTTCAACCACATATGTGCCATTTAGCCAGTTTCATGATTCCATCTATCCCAGAATAGAACTTGATACCATTCGAAGGAACTGGTTTAAGGGCTTTTACAGGCTTCCGGAAATTTTAAGTTCTTCTCGTCAATAAGATTTTGTAGGCGTCGAAATAAGTGAGGACGTATAGCAGAAAATCGAAGCCAAGTTGTACTAATGTCTGCCGGGTCTGCAAACAGATACGTGAGGTTTGATGTTCCCCTGAGGTAAAATGGCACCCTTACGTTTGGCCAATTCCTTCCGTACTTCCAATGTTTGAACTACAATTTGTGACATTCCCAGATAAGAAGAAATGCTTTATTATTCATAAAATTTAATACAAGCGTTTTTAACTTACAAAATAAGTTAATATATATATATATATATATATATATATATATATATATATATATATATATATATATATATATATATATATATATATAAGGTAAATCTATTTAAACTCAGTGTGTGAAAAAACCTGGATAGCACTATTTTCAAATAAATTGGCCAGTTTTTTTTTTTTTTTGTTTTATAAAAAGACTTGCAAAGAAGATCGGATTATAAATCTTGCCCTTCTTTCTCATTATTTTAATAAATAAATATATATATATGTGTGTGTGTGTGTGTGTGTGTGTGTGTGTGTGTGTGTGTGTGTGTGTTTCATCATTTTTTTAATATTTTATTCGTTTCGAATTAAATTCCGGCTTGTTTATGATGTGAAGAAAAGAAGCATTACCTTTTTCAATGTTTTCGGTTTCGAATATCAGAAAATAATTTTGCATATTGAAAAGAATTCTTGTAACAAACAGAAAAGGCACATTTCGTCATACTTAACACGACATTGCATAAATATGAATTTTAATAAGAAATCTAAGGAAGAAAATTTTCTTTTTCTTTAACTCTTACATCAAAACCGAACGCCATATTCAACTTGCTTCACACACGAGCATAAAGAAATGCATATATATATATATATATATATATATATATATATATATATATATAAGCATTTCACCCCAAGCAAGTCGGGAAGCCACTAGGACGCAAGGGGTTACAGAAAAATTAGAGCAAGATCAGATAGGAGTGATAGAAGAAAGGATGAGGAGGAGGGTAGTGGATAGATCAAGGCAACTGGAGATGTCGATTGACATTACACTTGAATAGCTGGAGATTATAGCTCACAGGGAAACAGGAGTAAGGAAGGGAGTTCCACAGGCGAGAGGTGTGAGACATGAAGCTGTTGGATTAGAAGAGACGGCAACATTTAGGAGTTTCGACAGTGAAGGGGTGAGAGCGGGATGCCAGCCTCGTAGGGCGCTGGAACTCATGACGTCTGTGAACCTGCGAATGCGGCTCCTCGGAGCAATTTCCATGAAAGTATTTGTAGAACAGACAGAGGGAGGCGACGCCGCGTCTGTGAGAAAGTGACTGTAGACGAGATGCCAGAGCAGGGCCAACTACATTGCATATCCGCCTCTGGGGCCTATCAAGAACCCCGAGGCAAAAAGAAGGGGCACCAGACCATATATCGCAGAAATACTCCATGCAAGGACGAATTGTTGATTTGTAGATCTGGAGGATCGATTCCGGGGAGAAAATTTTCCTGGCGCGGCTCAGGGAGCCAACTTTCCTTGCGATGGACGAAGCAGTTGACTCAATGTATTTATTCCATCTCAGGTCAGCAGACAACGTGAGACCGAGCAGCCGCAAAGAGTTGCTCTCTCTCTCCCTCTCTCTCTCTCTCTCTCTCTCTCTATATATATATATATATATATATATATATATATATATATATACATATATATATATATATATATATATATATATATACATATATATATATATATATATATATATATATATATATATATATATATATATATATATATATAGTAAAATTAAACGTCCATTTACGGTGTCTCTTCTCTTGCGTTTCGAGAAAATTACATCCATTCGTCAGGAGACTTGATTATTTATGTCCATGAATGTTTCATCTCTTGATATCTATCATTATAAATATAATGATGTTTCTTTAAAAACACAATCATCCAGAAATAACCCTAGTTGAATGTTTTCCCTTCTTTTACGAAGCGCAATCTTTGTGACATATATATCTGTGTGAGAGAGAGGGAGAGAGAGAGAGAGAGAGAGAGAGAGAGTGTGTGTGTGTGTGTGTGTGTGTGTGCAAGCGTGGTTGTGAAATATATAGCGACTCGGAATGATAAATCGAAAAGCCGAATTCGAATTCCAGTCGAATTCGTTACATTCATGCATGCGCAAATAAGTTTTAGAAAATGTGATTCTATCCCTTCACCTACCCCTAGCTATGGGTTAAATAGTAGTACAGACTACGCTGTTTATCCTTGGTTGGCGCCCAGTCAAGAAGAGCAAATCTATTCACATTTGTCCTTCTCATAGACTGGAGGCATTGTAGTACAGTCAGTCTTTCGATACATGACTGACGAGGCAGATTTTTCCCGCAGTAGGTTTCCAGTTATTTCGGTGGTAGACCACTAGCCATCAAAGGCTATAGAACCCGGTCTGTCTTGTTATTTACCCATAGCTGGGGAGGAACAGAATAGAATTCATACCTTTCCCAAGGATATTAGCACAGAAGTAAATGTAATGGATTCGACTGGAATTTGAACTCTGCTCTTCGATTCCTCAATCTGTGCCGCTATCTATTACACCTGTTCTCTGTATTTGGTTTTTATGGAAAAAGGTGATTGGTTCTTCTCAGATTCACCACTATAATCCAATCATAAGTACGGGATTTTTTATGGTTATTCGCTTCTAAGAATGGAGCTAATGGGCCCTTAACCATCAAAAACGCTTGGAAAGTCAATTATATTTAATGATTAAAAAGTAACTTCCTATTTTATGGATGATGAACTCTTCCGTCTAATGATAATTTTAAAAGACAGAAGAGTCCATCATACATAAAAGAAGGAGTTACTTTTCAATCACCCTGTACACATGTGCATATACATTTACATAATATATTTATTTGTGTATGAAATAAAAATTTCAGGTAGATTTAATTCAACTATTGTTTTGTTCACCATCAAACCTCAATCATTCTCCTGAAAGAAAATGTTGTCTTTATTTTATTTATTTTTCTAATAGATATTAAACAACCACCTGAAAAATGTTTGGGAGAAAAAGAAAATGAAGCTGAAAACTACCAAGAGGGAAAGAGACATTTTTTTTTAAAACAATAACAAATCTAGGAATAATAGTTTCTAAATAAAAATTAATGTTTTAATCTGCAAATCAAAGAGATCTTCTGTACGAAATTTTCAATTATCTGTATTTTATTTTTATTTTTATTTTTTATTTTTTGTTTCTCAGAACATTAATAGAAGATAAAGATATAAGATGTGTTTGAAAAGCTGAATATTTAATTAGCTTTTTTTCTTTTCAGGCTTCAGAATAAGGGTGATCATCTCTCTCCACATCTTCCTATCTTTTATGACTCCAAGCAATAATTATCTTATTGCCACCCTTCTCTGTGCTGCCATCCGTTTATACAAGATTGTTAGCTAGATTACTCAATGCGTCTTCTACCTCTCTAGCTTCTGAATGTCAGATTATCCTAGCCCCTTTTTTCTAATTATTGTGTACCGGTAATGTCAACTGTTTCCTTCTGATTCTAAATATGTATTCGTTTCTCTTACTATTTTTCTTAAAACTTCCTCGCATGTGCCGTTCATAGAGTTCCGTGCATTTTTCTGTAGAACACAATCTTTGTTATCTCAAGTCTTCAATTCATAAGGTTTTAGCACAGAAAATTGAGCATCGGCCTTAGATAGCTAGCTAGCTAGCTAGCTAGCTAGCTAGCTAGCTAGCTAGATAGATAGATAGATAGATAGATAGATAGATAGATAGATAATGTCTGATACTGAATTGAAAGAATAGAGATGAACATCATGAGATAGATAGATAGATAGATAGATAGATAGATAGATAGATAGATAGACGACCCCCCTACAGCACCACAGCTACAGTCTGTGGCAGGGACGAAATAAGGACCCTGATCTCCCATATTTGTGCTTCCGCGTGACACTTATCCATAGTACCACATTCATTTTCGCTCTCAGGAAGATGAGACACTAATTTTCGATCAAATAACCGGGGAGGGGGATCGAAAATATCCGCACCGAATTTCCCTCGGTTTACTTAGACATATGTGGTAACTTCAACTCCAACGAAACAGGTGAAGAAGGCAAATATCTCAGAGACTTCTCCGTTGCCTCTTCTTCACATCATGTTATAAAAAATACTAATCAAAATTTTTACCCCTGACTAGGCACGTCAAACGATTCCCTAGTCAGTGTTCAAATTGATGCTAAACCAAAGGCAACCTCTGATTTTTCCGTTCAATTGCCCGATTTTTCGCTACACGAAGGTAAACTAGGACAGCTTTAGATCTCATACATTGAAACCTCTACTCTTTACCCACTTAAAGCATGATGCCTGCAAAACCGCCACTCTCGTCTCAGAATAGATCATTTCTGCAATGGAGAGTTTTATATCTCAAAAAATCTTTCAGTAATAAACGAAACAACGACCCCTGTTTCACTCCTAAATGCGCTGCAGCCATAGTTCACCGTAACCAATACTTCAATCTCTATTGCAAGC
>OZ010571.1:97705578-97725578 GCA_963932145.1 Acanthosepion lycidas
AGAATATAAAAGCTTTATCTTGACATTCACAGACTTCTAACTTGAGTTCAAATAAAAAAAAAGTTATTGAAAAGGCAGGTAAAACAAAGAAAGTAATTTAATAGAGCGGTTCAAGGAATCCATTTTCCCGCGTGTTTAAATAGGAATCGTATATATGAGTTTCATCTGAAGTCTGGTATGAACTCGTGTATAAATACTAATGGGACATTCATTTCAAACCTGTGTTGAAACCAACGTAATTCAGCCCATATTTTAATAGATATTTTTTTTAATAGTATTTAAAATAAAAATGTATAAAAAATGGGTTCTGTGACTTCAAATACAATCCCAGTTATTTTAACAGATAAGCGTAAAATAAATATCTAAAATCTGACCAGGGTTTATTATTGGCGGCTATAACCTTAATGATATTCAGATGATATAGGTTGCTGACCTGAATCGTAGGACAATAGAACATATGGGTGTCAGCAAAAGGAACGACCCAAGATGCGAACAATGAATTTAAAGATTGAAATCAAGCAGGTAAGAATATTTAACTATTTAAGAAGTGTCTTTAGAGATGATGAAATATGTGACACCGAAATCCGAAGGGGTATTGAACAGCGAAATATTCTTTCAAAAAGGTAAGCAAAGTATTAAGAAGCAGGAGAAATTCGTTAAAAACAAAAAAGACTTGAGTTCTGAACTATTATGTAATATCGGTTATGACAGTGAATGGCTGACATTCTTCTCAATCATGAAGCAGTGACTTGAGGTATCGAAAATGCTGCATGCAGTAAGATTCTGATAATAACATAGTCTGAATATGTGATTAACGAGGAAGTTTTCAGGAAAATGGAAACAAAAGGTGCACGTCAACTTAGAATAAGAAAATGACAGTTGAAATTTCCAAAGCACATAATGAGGAAACAGGTCTTTGAGAATTTCAAAGTCACGGTACATAGTTAAGGCAAGTGGGGCAGGAGAAATCAGTGAATAACGAGTTTCTGTAAATGGATGGGAGAATAGTGATTAAGAAGGAAACTTGCTAAGAGCTACAATGGATAAGAAGTCGTGGAGAGCCATTATCTCCCACGTTCGAAAGGGACATGGCACATGAAATGAATACTGTTGTAATATACTTATTTGACGTAACTCTTAAAAGGTACTTTTCTACTCGGATCCATCTTTATTCAGTAACCAACTTGGTAAATTATTGTTAGATGTATTTAAACTTATTAAATAGCTTTAAACAGGGCATTTTTGTGTAACAGTGGCTATCGAAATCATCTGCTAAGCCGTTGTTTCTAAATGAACTATGATCTACATTAGGTGATCTTTTGCCAGAGTTTGGCCGTATACAAACAGCTGCTTTAATAATATCTCTGAAAATGAAATGGCGCTTTACTATCTTGGCACTTTGTTACCTTGTTAACCAATACCTACAGTAAGAGGCATTAAAAAAAATTATTTGATTATTTATTTGGTAGCCTAATTTTAAAATATCTCCTTTAGAAAATTTCATAATTTCATCATGTATAGTACTTATACACCACACACACACACACACACATATACGCTTCCTTGTTGGTAACAAATTATTTTCCAGCCTACACAACAAATGTCGCTTCTGTAACTCCCAAGAGGATGTTTTCCCGATCACTACAATCTTACCATGTTCAAGACTAGTGTTAACCATTGTCTTCCTCACATATTCGCATAAACAGTACCTTTTACTCTATAACCCACTACTCAAGTGGCTCATGGGCCTTATACTGTGTGAATCTTACTGTAAAAATCTATATTCATTATATTTTCATATTAAGAAATAATGCGGCTTAATTAATATCATAAAATAGTCATTCAAAGAATAAATCAATAAAGTTAATGTAATTAATGCCGAAATCTCTTCGATAACAGATTAAAAAGGCATTAACTTACTGACCACTCGGTGAACGACATGATCCTTGTATTCATTAATTGTAATATGGATTAGATGTTCGGTCCATATAGTTTGCAAGCGCTTTCGGTGAAAACATTCACCATCTTCAGGCATAGATGTTATTTTTTCCTCACTTTCAGGTAATTTCTAGTAAAACCTCCGAGACAAAATTATTGAACCATGTCACATTAAGGAAAAACACTAACAATAGTAGAAATTTTGAATTACTATATTACTACAATAAACAAAACTCTAGTGTCGCATTTCTGCACGTTAAAAAATAGTCTTAACTGTCAATAATAGCACACTTCTTAGTAAAAAAAACTTTCGACAAGTATCACATTCATTTTTGTTTGAATAATATCATTTTGATATTATTCAATCAAATATGTATAACGGGAGGTTTCTCTGGAAGAAAGATTTATTCACGGGCGTAACAGAATAGATGAATGGAGAAAGAATGCTAAATATGCTTTGTTATCGGATAGTGTTTTATAATGTTACGTCGTACACAAAGTTATATATATACAGTGTTGTTCGATAAAAGTGACTCACCTGATATTTTTTTACTTAAAAAAATTTTCGCCTATTGTTTTTGGGGTCAAACTAATTTTTAATCTTACTAATATAAAGACCACTTCCCGACCACCTAGTAAAAACTTTACTCACCCTAAGGTATTCTATTGATAATTATAATTTTGGATATAAATGAGATTTAGGGAAAAACTCTGTGCAAAAAAAAAGTGACTCACTTATTTACGACAACTAGTAATCAATAGAAACATAACCGAACAGCTTTAAATAAAGAATAATAGAGGTATAATTTATCTATAATAGGTAATATAGTTCGAAATATTTCATAATCTATGGGTCCTCCTTTATTTAGAATAACCTTTTCAACCCTTTTTGGCATTGACTTGATTAGGTTCTGGCAAATCTCATCTCCAAGCGTTGAATTCCATTCGGATATGAAATTCACAATCAAATCCTCTTTGTTGCTCAACTGCTTTCTCGGGAGCCTGTACTTTATAATGCTCCATAAGTTTTCTATGGGGTTGAAGTCAGGAGATTAGGGCGGCCATGTCATAACACTCACCTGCTTCTCATCAAATTATTCCTTCATTGATTTTGATTTGTGACAGGGAGCATTATCCTGCATAAAAATGAGCTTGGTGGAGTCGATTTGCACCCTTTCAGCAGAAATGAGCAGACAAGACTCTAAAATTCTCTTGTACTGCTTGCTCCTGAGGGTCTTTTCAATAGGTTTTAAGAAACCAGTTCCATGAAAAGAAAAGCATCCCCCAGAACATTATACTGAACGGATGCTTGACAGTACTTACTGCTAAATTCAAAGAGCTTTCAAAGCTTCTTCGGATTTTAGATCACTTATCCTTTGAATTTAGCTCAACTTTTGTTTCATTGGAGAAGAGAACATTCTTCCAGTCTTCTACGGTGAAATTTTTGTAATAGTCTCTGGGCTTTGTTGTCTTTTCTTATTAGCGGCTTAAACCTTCGTGTACAAGATTTGTAGTCTTGTTCTAATAGCCACCGGCGGACTGTTGATAAGGCAAGACTAACACCTTGCTCTTCGCTTAGAATGGCTGCAATTTCTTGGCTAGTTTTAGTCTTATTCTTCGCAACTTCTCTCTTGATTACCCTGCCAGTTATATCATCAATCTTTTTCTTTCGTCCCCTTGTTTCCTTCTTTGGAGCAGGAGTGGCATCATTATGTGCCCTAAGCACTCCAGAGAGAGTTGATTGCGAGGTTATAGCAATTTCTGGAATTTCTCTCGTAGACTTGCCTGCTTTTGAGAGGGCAATAATAGATACCTTAAGTGGTTCTGAGTGGTTATTTCAAGATGTTTTTATACTGTATGAGGCTTTCTGCAATGTAATTTAAGCTGTTCTAGAATTCTATAGAATATTGTTCTGAGTGTATTGTAAAATAGTTTTCAATATTTTGTCAAAAGCTCTTTAAATTTACCAGTTTAATCATTAGAATGCGATATCTGAGTCATTTTTTTTTTTTTTTTTGCACAGAGTTTTTTTCCTGAATCTCATTTATATCCAAATTTATAATTATCAATAGAATTCCTTAGGGTGAATAAACTTTTTCCTAGGTGGTCGGGAAGAGGTCTTTATATTAGTAAGATTAAAAATTCTTATAACCCCCGAAACAATAGACAAAAAATATTTTTAGTAAACAAATCAGGTGAGTAACTTTTATCGTACAGCACTGTATATATATATATACATATATGCACATGTCCCACGCAGAGAAATTCTAATATATATGAAACAACAAACGGTATGTAAAAAAGGGAAACGTTACTTGTAATATATTTCCCAAAGGGAAAACTTGACGTACGGCGATGTCTCTATGAACCTGGTTAGGTTATGTGTGTGTGCGCGCGTGTGCTTGTGCGTGTGGATGTGAGAGAGAGAGAGAGAGTGAGAAATAGAGATCTACCGCTGTGGGTTAGGGACGTTCTTTTTCTCTGAGTTCAACATCACAACTACCCTTCATCACTCTGTCCACTGACGTCATTCGTCTAGCATCACGTAACCCTCATGATTATCTCAATGAAAGATAGACAATCACCGTTTGTATACCTAGACATATTTGAAATACATATATATATATATATGTGTGTGTGTGTGTGTTTGTGTGTGTGTGCATGCACGTGTGCGTGTACCGGCTTCGTCTTTCAGTCATCTCTCTTACCTCTGGTTCAATTTCTCTTTCTTTAATTCTATTTCACACTTTCTCTCTCTCTCTCTCTCTCTCTCTCTTTCTCTATCAATCTATCTATCTATCTATCTATCTATCTATCTATCTCTCGCATCTGTAAAAAATTAAGAATTATATTATTCCTGTTTCATTATTTATTTACACATATCCAGACATCGATAAAATTAAATTTCAGAATTAATGTTTTTAGATCATGCAATAAAAATCGAATCTACGAGTAACTGCAAGAATAGTTGGGTTTTTTTTTATGTCAACATATAAATCCGCCTCTCGAAGTTTTTCAAGTTTATTGGCTGGCACATGCGAATTTCAGAAACTTTAACACATATTGTATTTAAAAAGAATAGCGGTTTGAAGTTAAATTGTACATTTATATTGTTAAGTATATAGAATCAAGGTTGTTCTACTGGTGGCAAGATCTTTACGATTGCGCAATATTGAATTTCAATCGTTGTCGGAATTATGGGTTAACATTAGCGATTATTTCACGTTGATATGGTCGGTCGTCTTTCAGTGGGTATCACCAGGCTTCCACCGAAAGAGAAACATGACAGCGAGCCTTTGAGATTGAGAAACTGAAAACTGCTTAGATTAACGGAGAAATCGACTTCAAAAAGGAAACTAGGATAAACTGACTTGCAAACGAGGCTGCATGATTTATATTCGCATCATACATTTATCGGAAACTTTAAAGGTACTCGACTATATCGAAGCTTTGGACAAAGGAAAAGTAGGTACTTCTAATCATGCTGTGTTCAGACGATAGGAAAGCTAAAAGAACAACGCATTGAAATTCTGATTTTATCCGAAATCGAAACCTGTCTACTCGTGTCGAGAATAAATAGACATTGAACACGCCATGATAAGAATTAATACTACAATATTTACAAGTTTACGTTTATACATATGCCTTTCTTTTCTGACAGTACGGTGGAGTAATGGATAATGCCTCAGAGTGAGGAATTGGAGAGCCGAGTTCAAATTCCAGTCGAATCCATTACATTCACTTCCGTGATAATAGCTTTGGGAAAGGTATGAAGCCTCTTCTTCTCCACCCCTCTAGCTGTTTGTAAATAGCAGGACAGACCGGGTTCTATAGCTTTGGATGGCAGCTGGTCTACTGCAGAAAGAAATGGCAACCTACTGCGGGAAAAGATCTGCCTCGTCAGTCATTTATCGAAAGATACATGATCGCCTAAGCTTTATTATATAAAGTACTGCTCTGTTATTGTTCGCCTGTTTCCACTGAGTCCAACTACACACTGTCCGGCCCATTGATCGAATTCACAGTTCCTATGTCAACGAATTCTTTACGCTTATACTTTTATATTATGCCAATGTTTGGAAATTGTACAAATCAAAATTCTTTGATTTTCATTATTTAATATATTCTGTAAGAAACGTACAAATGCTGACCACAACCCTCTGTTGGTAAGTTTCTATTTGACCATCTCTTATAGATACCATCCTGGGTATGACGATAAACTACATCCGCGTCCTGGGTAAGACGATAAACTATGTCCAACAGCAAGGCCCCTGGCCAGAAGGTTTTGAGGGGCATGGAACCACCTCTTAATTGCTGGTGTTTCGGAGGTCCACTCTGACACGGGATGGTAGCACTTGGTAGGGTCCCAGCTATGGGTGATTAGTTAACCCGCAAATTGAGGTC
The DNA here is from genome assembly GCA_963932145.1 of Acanthosepion lycidas. Lineage (NCBI taxonomy): Eukaryota > Metazoa > Mollusca > Cephalopoda > Sepiida > Sepiidae > Acanthosepion > Acanthosepion lycidas. The sequence continues at coordinate 97,711,921 of OZ010571.1, forward strand.
AAAGCAATGAAAATGTAAAAATAGGTTTTAATTATTTTGTAAATAATTATTACCAGCAATAATTTTTGAAGAAAATTTATTACCAGTAATACAGTATTACCATAAATACATGTTTGAAAAAAAAATACCAGTAATAAAAATCTTGTAAACATTAAATAACCCATTGAGGTTGATATACCGTAAAACAAACCAAACGTCCTGGGTATGACGGTAAACTACATCTGCGTCCTGGGTATGACGGTAAACTACATCCGCGTCCTGGGTATGGCGATAAACTGCATCCAACAGCAAGGTCTGAGATAATGTTTTCAGAACAATAATGTTGCCAGCTCTACGTTTTTGAAACAATAATGTTGCCAGCTCTACGTTTTTGAAACAATAATGTTGCCAGCTCTACGTTTTTTATTCTATACAAAATAGGCATTTAAAATTCATATAAACTGGATTTGGCCTTAAATAACCCACAGTGGTTGATATGCCATAAAACCCAAACAAACAAACAAACAAACCAACCAACCAACCAACCAACCAACCACTTTCAATTTGAAACGCTAACTTTAAATTTGAAAATGGTAATGTTTGAACCAAATGGATAGAAAATAATTCTACAGAACAAAATGATTGAATCTTCATTATAAATAAAGTATGTTAATTAATAATGTTATGTCTTCCAGATTAAAGGCTTTCATGATTTTTTAATTGGATGCCAGCAATGAAATCTGAGGACATTGCTGGTGTTACTGTTGCAAAGGTAGCATTTATATAATTGTCTAGGGTCTGGAGCTGATGCTCTTTGATGCTCAAGGTTAACCCTTCTCTCCTGAGAATTTCTTGAGTATTTTCAGCCAATTTGATCATTGGAAAAATCAAAGATGTAAACTGATGTGTAAACAACATATCCTACTTTTTACCATTTTGCAAATAAATTGTCCTTATGAAATGGAAATTCTTGACTTAAACAAAAATACCTAGGATTATTTTGCAGTGTACAAGCAAATAAGCACTAGCTTGCTAAAAATGTTCCATATAAAATAGGCATTTAAAATTGATATATTTGGCATATATATATATATATATATATATATATATATATATATATATATATATATATAAACTGGATTTGGCCTTAAATAACCCACAGTGGTTGATATGCCATAAAACCCGAACAAACAAACAAACAAAACAAAACAAACCAAACCAAACCAAGTCTTATGATAATATATGATTGATAATTTGAAAGAGATCAATGTAAATATTGAACCACTGTTAAGCCATTGTTTCCAAGTTTAGCATTTCATATTTGAATCACTGTAGTAAACTCATTCTTGTCCAATTTATTTTGCTGCACCCAAATTAGATCAGTCTTAATTTCTTTCTTATAAGGAAAATTTATTTAATCTACCTTACATAACCTGATTACATTAACTGATTGAAGTAAATAAGAATGATGAAGAGAAACCTCTGCAGGTGTTTAATATTTAATAACATCTTTTACGTTTTAATGTGATTAGTATTTTTCTCGTTTGATTCAAAATTGTTTTCGTTCCTACCAGATTCTCTAAAAAGAATTTTCACATAGACTTTTAAATGCAGATTGATAATACACTGAATGCGTTGAACAAGTTGCGTTTTTTTTTTTTTTTAATTTTCAGCCTGAATTTCTATGAAGAGCAAGTTTTTCATCATTCCAAGGTGAGAGCTTACTGAGAATGAATGAGAATGATAAGAATTTATTGAGAAGAGACGACAATAAAAGCTCAGAATTAGGGAAGAAAGAAGATGGCGATTGATATCGCATTTACATTTTGGAAGCAAAAAACCGGGAGAAGCGTCCAAAAGCGAGAAGTGCAACAAAAGGACCCTATTAGAATATAATTTACGATTATCCCTAACTATTTCAACAGGAAAACGACGAGACCTTATAGTCATTCTGGTAGTTCGCTTCAATTCATGTGTTCGAGGTACCAAGAAGGAGAGCTCATTGGAAGAATTAACTTGGAAAATACAGAGAGAAGCCACATCAAGTCGGTGGGAAAGTGACTGAATTCTAGATGCCAGATCAGGACCGATAATATTACAGCCCCTTATTTAAATTTTGTTGAGAATCTACAGATATATTACAGGAGTTGAGCTCCAAATATCGTAGCAATATTCAATGCACGGATGAATAGTAGATTTATACACGTGCGAGAAGTATTTTGGTGAGAAAAATGTCTGGCACAACACAATGAACTGATTTTCTTAGCGGAATACTTGACAATTAATTCAATATAATCTCTCCAATACGCATTAGTTGAAAACATAAAACCAAGAAATGTCAAATGAGTTGTTCTTTTAGTGGTTAGCACCATTCGTGTTGATAGAAGACAAAAATGGTTCTCTGGGACTTCAGTTTTGTTTGCAGTTGTTAAAATTTACAAATCAGTTAACAACGGATTGGGTGTAATTTTAGAGAGCAGCGGCCAGATCTACTTTATCGGGCCAACGGAATCAGTAGTAAATAGTTGTGTCATACATATGAATATCGAATTGGGAAGTGATGACATCGGGATGGTCATTGATGAAGATGAGAAACAACGTAGATCCAATGATATAACCTTGCGGGACCTTCGTATCAGTGTTAAAGGATCTATAAGTCTGGTCGTTCAACACAACTTTTGTTAGAAGAATGGTTAAAAATAATTATATTAATTCAAATATTCGAAAAGTAATTTCATATCCACTAAGCGTGTGCAGAAGGCCAGCATGCAGAAAACTGTCAGACGCCTTAGAGATGTCAAAAGCCACAGTCCAAGCCTTGCCGTTCTCCTCTGAAGCATGATAAACAAATTCAGGAATAAACGTTAACACATCGGCGGCTGACCTAAAGAAACGAAAGCAATATTGTTTATCTAAAAGAATAGTGTGCGAAATGAGATGCGCAACCAATTCAGAGTTGATTAGAGTCTCTAGTACTTTGCCAAAATATGTAAAACACTAATACGACGACAATTTGAGATCTGTAAGTTCACCAGACAGGAAAGACAGGAATTACAGACGAGGTTTTTCAACAAGCTGGAAAACAAAAAGCTGCAAGGAATTTGTTGTAGATTTTCGAGAGAACAGGAGCTACTTCTGGAACACATTTCCTTAGGTTTGGAGAGAATAGCAAAAAAACATGGACGGAGTTTATGCATATCACTCAGTAGATATTCCGTTCTAGGCGTTAAATCAAGCAACGATACAACTAATAAGTCAAAAATGGCGCTGGAATAGGATTTTTACTCTCACAACAGTAGATGAAAATATTTCACTGATTGAAGAGAAGAATTGAGCATTTACTCTGGTTCAACACATACTTACAGAACTACCAGTGTTCTCTAGAACAGAAATATAAGATGTCTCATTCTATTTGTGAGCAGCGACTTAGCCTCATTGAGTACACGATTACACTCATTCGGAGCGGATACATGGAGACATCTGCCATGATCCGAACTGTCGCGTGGTATAACCGGAAAAAAACTGATTCCTGAGCATCCTGAAAATGCAGGGGTTAAGCAAAGAGAAAATTGCGGATTCACTTGCTATTTCTGTACTGACACGATAACTTCGATGCCGTCTTTTATCCAAGAAGAAACCAATGGGGAACAATTTTCCATAGGAATATGAACAAATTTTATTCCAAAGGGAATTTTAGTGACGAAAAAGGTTCTGTGAGTAAAGGGATTTTGCCTAATAGATGAGAGGTAAGAAATATTTACAGACAGTATCAGTTCGGTCAGAGATGCCTAGAAGACATATGTAACAGAGTTAAGGAACAGATCGGGTAAAGACAGTCGGAAGCACATAAAGGAGAAATCCGGAAACTCCAGAGATAATTCCTTTGCCACTGCATATAGACCCTAGATTCCTTTCTGTAGAGTGGAAGACAAGTAGGAAAAGATAATTCAGTGGTAGAGATAATGGAGTTTAAATTAGTTTTCATAGAGAGGTAGATATCTTCAGATCGTTACAAGAGAATCGATTCTACACTGCAGAAATTGGTATAAATTCCCAAATTTTGTAGAAGTAATAGTTGAGGAGATTTAGAGTATTTTATTTCAAACTGGTTTAGTTTTATCTGGATAATTGTTGCAGTCATGGGATAAACATTTAAGGTGGAAAAGACCAAGAATAATAGTCCATCATAATCGTCTAAGGCAATAGAGTCAACTAGAGGGTATTGAAGCCCAACATCGTCTACGGCAATACAGTCAACTAGAGGGTAGGGAAGTCCATCATCGTTGTCTAAGGCTATACAGTCAACTAGAGGGGAATGAAGTCCATCATCGTCGTCAAAGGCCATACAGTCCACTACAGGGTAGTGACGACCATCATATTTCTCAAAGGCTATACAGTCCACTAGAGGGTAGTGAAGTCCATCATCGTCGTTTAAGACTATACAGTCAACTAGATTGTAGCGAAATCCATCATCGTTGTCTAAGGCAATGCAGTCAACTAGAGGGTAGTGAAGTCCATCATCGTCGTCTAAGGCTATACAGTCATCTATAGGGCAGTGAAATCCATCATCATCGTCTAAGGCTATACAGTCAACTAGAGCGCAGTGAAATCCATCATCGTCGTCTAAGGATATATGCAGTCAACTAGAGGGCAGTGAAGCCCATCATCGTCGTCTAAGGCTATACAATCAACTAGAGGGTAGTGTAGTCCATCATCGTCGTTTAAGGCTATACCGTCAACTACAGGGTAGTGAAATCCATAATCGTTGTCTAAGGCAATGCAGTCAACTAGATGGTAGTGAATTCCATCATGGTCGTCTAAGGCAATACAGCCAACTAGTGTTGCCCAGTAGACGTCTTTACAAGGACACTTATCTATGCGCGACTTGGCATTGCAAGAACCCTGGTATTATACGACTGGGCGCCAGTCGGTATGTATTAGGTTGGTGCAAAAATAATGACGTAATAATGTCGTTTTTTGACGTATTTTTTATCGTCAAAAACGACATTATTACGTCATTTTTTGCACCATCCTAATACCAACCAGAAAACTGCCAACAGTATGATAAGTTGTAGCCTTCAGTCCTTCATATCTTCAGACAGCATCACTACTTCATACTCAGTCTTTGGCCCTTTTAAGCCAACCATCGTATATATCGTGTGTAGATCATTTAATGTTTCAAATTTGAATTTACTTGCTAACAAGGTATTTGAATAGTGCAATCCAGCAGCATTCATAACGAAATTCATCTCTTTGCAAATATTCAGACATTAAATTTTATCCCTTACCTCAATCCTGGTTGATAGAATGAATTTATTTCCTCATACATCGATTAATATTGATATTTTTCCGTCAAATATCATATTTTACAAAATATCTATTGTTAAATGTTTGCTACAAGATGATACGGAGAAACACAATATGATAAAAATTGGCAAACGTCTTCCGGAAAACTTTTGACTAACTTAAATTTAATTTATTCATAAAAATAATCAGATAAGAATAGATTATCTGTTATCGCAGGATATCGTTCGAGTCACGTTCGTAGTGTGGCTTCAACGATATTTCATACAATGAGCTCCTTCCCAACAGCCAAATTAAGCAACTATAATAACAGAAAAATGTTACAAATAAGACATTTGTCTGCTAAGATATAAGTTTTGTACTAAGAACGAGCAAAAGAAATTCACTTTGCCTGCTAAGGTGACGAAATAAGTTCCTCGTGTCAAAAAGATATCCGATTCTTTCATCTTATCTGTTTACGTGGCATATTTTATCGGCAACGTTCATTAATTTCAGCACATTTGGGCCCCAACAATCTAATGTGTCTGTCCGCAAGAAAGTACTTACTGAAGAACAATCGAGAAAATATGTCACGAATCATCCATGCCATGCGAGAGCGCAACAGCAGACGATTAAATATATTAACCTCGTAAAACGATATGTTCAAAGCACAACATATGTTTTCCTTTTTCTATTGTTTCTTCGTTTTCTGTTCAAGAGCGTGTCACCTGAAATATCAAAAGATCTGCGTAGATAGAATACAGTTGTTAACCAAATTCTAAACGCGTTTATCCTGTTGGTCAGCCCACAACTGCGTTTTTTTGTTTATGTGTCTGTGTATGTGTCTGTGTGTGGAGGTCGGTGTTAAGAGTTTTAGCACTGACTGTGGGAATTAGACGTTCTACCAAAATACATTATTGGCGGCGACAGTCTTAACATTATTAGATATGTATATGACATAGTTTTGAAGTATTCAGGGATAATGACGAAGATACACCCGTCTTATTTTTAACAAAACAAGGAATTTATTTACAAATTCACATATTTGAAGTTGACAGTAGCTTCTTTCAGGAAAATGAATCAATATTTAAAGTTGGTAGTTTCGATGAATTTTCAAGAAAAGAAAATGTTCATATTGAATCATCGGACACAAAGTAATATTCGAAAATGTTTAAAACAAATTGAGAGAGTTCGTCGTTTTTCAAATACAAGTTACACGGTGGTATTCAACATGAATGAAAAGATATATATTTAAGGTACTTAGCTTTGGAGCTGAATAGAGTTCTCATTAGAGGTTGATAATATATTAACGTGTAATTTGATACCGACGTTATTCAGAGGCGTGGAACTCTGACTTCCTGCCTCCTGCTACTTTCTGTTTTTTTTCTCCTTGCTTTGATTCAACTTTTCTCTATCTATTTATATCAAAAAGCGATTTCACATCGGCTCGTTAATTTTTTTCTCAGTTTGTAAACCGCTCTCTGATCAAAAATGTTTAACTTTGCCTTGGTCTTTTGTTATGACCGGAGCCAATCCTTTTTCTATTAGTCAAAATAAATTTTCAAAAAGGCTCGAAAAGTGAGTTACTTTTATTTCGTATTAATCACAGTGTTGATAGTAGACAGAGAACTACAGGAACTCCTACAGAAGGTAGTAAATGAAATGAAGAAGAAAGGGTTAAACATTAACTATAAAAAAAGAAAAAACAGAATGTATGGTAGTCAGCAAACGAAACTGTTTAACATGCGAATAACATAGCAAGATTAAGAAAGAGCAAAATGTTCAATATCTAGGAAGTGTTAACAGGAGATACATAAAGCGACATCGAAATTCGATGGAGCATTCGTATAGCGAAAACGGCCTACCAAAAGCTATGCAAAGTATTAAGAAACAGGAAAATTTTATTAGAAACATGAAATAATACTGAGCTGTTATCCGTTATCAAGTCTTCTATGTGTCAGTGAATGCTGGATCATCTCATCGCAGATGGAGAAGAGACACAAGGCAAGAGAAATGTGCTTCTAGACAAGGATGCTGAGAATACCAAGGACGGCGAAGTTCTAGAGAAAATGAAAACGAAACGAACACGTAGCATAAAGAAATAATGAAAATTTCTATGGAACATAATGAGGAATGAGGGCTTGGAAAATTCGATACTCACAGGATGTAATGAATATGAGAGAGACAGAGAAATGTAGAGGATAGCGTACTTAACAGGTTTGAGCAAATGCTTGTCAGAACGTGGATTAGGAGATATACCAAAAAGCCAGACGTTAAAAAGAGTTACAGAAGACAGGAAATGTCAGTGTCAGGATCGCCCACGTACTAAAGGGACACGGCACATAGAAGAATAAAGTATATCATATTAAAAATCAAATTTATATGTTTTGCTAGCTCTGTTTACTTATTAGTCGGTGTGAATGAAAAATTAGATTGTGAGATTCATGCATTTTTGTGCAATTTGATTAGATTTGCAAATAAATGAAATAGATAGATTGATTTGCAAATAAATGAAATAGATTGATTTGCAAATAAATGAAATAGATAGATAGATAGATAGATAGATAGATAGATAATATTAATGGTCAATATATATATATATATATATATATATATATATATATACATAAAGAAAAATATACGGAAAAAACAAACAAAAATCCTTATATGCAATTATGCTGTTTTAATGTTAATATAATGTCAACGTCGGACGTTTCGGTCTAATAAACCATCTTCTGGACATATTCATAAAATATAATTAACATTATCAATTCAACATGACAAAGACGATGGACATAAGAACAAGTCTTATCCAAACAGATAACTGAAAGTTTTATATGATCAGCGTTCCGTTTAAACATGGTCACGTTGTCGCCAAGTGGGCGACGCTGTCAATTATTACTGAGAGCTAAAAATAAAGCGTTGAAAAATCACTCATCAGCGTAAAATGACACCTCGAAGGACACTACAACTACATCAGTGAAAGGTACACTTTCAGCTGCCCCTGATAATAATTCTTTTGGTCGCATCTTTCTACCAAATAACCATTTGACCGAACGTATCTCCAATAATTTAAATGCGTTAAAAATTAAAACTACAATATTACCTACTAGAACTATCCGTAGTTTATTAAATAGCACCAGCAAACAACATATTACATCCGATGCTTGCATCTACCAAATCTCATGCAAAAACTGTGACTTAAAATATGTGGGTGAAACATGTAGGTCCGTAAAATTTCGTGTTTTCGAACATAAACGAGATATTCGCCTCGAAAATTTAAACAATGCTTTAGTTGTACACACAACTAAAGTAGATCATAATTTCGATTTTGATTCCGTGAAGATTTTAAAATATTTTCATAATTAAAATCTTAGGAGGATTTATGAAGCAGGCATAATATCCATCTCACGTACGGTGAATACTAGACCTGGCTTCTTTAGTATTTCCCCTTTTCTAGCGAGATTAATGCTCGACACGCGTACATATAAATTTTAGATCAAAATAGAATTCTTTTCATTTTTCATTTTTCATTCAAAATACTCAAATTTTAGGAATACGTTTTGACATTTTTATGGTATGGGGCGCGATTTTGGTAGGTCTCCCTTGAGAGCACGTGGTATTATGGTGGTTGAAGGATTGTTTGGTGATGAACGAGTTCTTTTGGTGAATGGGTAAAATGTAATGTACGAATGGGTCGCGAATCTGATTAGCTAGGTATAAGATAGTTAGTGTTGACCAGCCTCTACCCCTCCCCTTTATTGGCCTCGTGCCACAATTTGTACTTTTTGTATGAATAAATACCAGTCTTGTTCTTATGTCCATCGTCTTTGTCATGTTGAATTGATAATGTTAATTATATTTTATGAATATGTCCTGAAGATGGTTTATTAGACCGAAACGTCCGACGTTGACATTATATTAACATTAAAACAGCATAATTGCATATAAGGATTTTTGTTTGTTTTTTCCGTATATTTTTCTTCATACTATCGGATCTATATCCATATATTTGCTTATATATATATATATATATATATATATATATATATATATATATATATATATATATATATATATATATATATATATATAAATTCCCAAAAGGATAGAATCCAGGTAGAACTAAATGTCCGGGACAGAGTAAGAATGGAATACAAAAAAGGCTCAAACACTAATATTCCATGGTTATAATTATTACATCGGAATCATAATAACGATCCAAATCATCAGCCCTACAAATTCAAAAAAGATATTTTCCGATTTCTTTTTGAATTTTTATGTCTGATGATTTGGATTGTGATTACGATTCCAATGTAATAAATTATAACCATGGAATATTTGTGTTTGAGCCTTTTATATTATATTATATTATATTATATTATATTATATATATATATATATATATATATATATATATATATATATATATATATATATATATATATATATATATATGCCGAGAGTGTGTATTTTTGTTTATGTGACTGTATAACTAGAACCTTTTAATTATTTTGAACACAAAAAGCACGTGCTGACGCAAATTGTATTTTACAAATGATTCTATTCTATTCACCAAAAGATTTTGGTGCCTATGTATGCATCTACTTAACAGCGCTGCCTACAATGTATCTGAGAAGCAAAAAAATAAAACAGAGGCCAATATATTTTGACGCACAGCCGCAATATGCTACAATTAAAGTATTGTTGTCTCTTTTGTGTTCTTTGGCACAACAATATAGACTAATTCCTGGGCGTTCAGAATATTGCAGAAACAGAATAACGAAGTCTGCTTGTGTCGGAATATAAAAGAACCGTGTTTTGACGATAATCAACAGGGAAAAAATGTATAAAATGGGCCGTCGACATTAGCAAAGAGAAATTAGTCACGAGTCCTGACAAAGCAAAAAGGTAAAAACATGTTGTTTGATGAATATATGTATACACGGATATGCGCATGTCAAATTAAACCTTTAGTGTATGGAGTTTCATTTGTTAAATGTACGTGTAATCATGTGTATGTATTTTGTATGTCATTATGAGTGTATATACGTGTGCACATATAAAATTTTATATCGAGTCATTCTACGAGTGCTGTTGGTACAATGGTACTTAGTATTACCTGCCGCATTGGATGATCATCAATTACTAAACTGATTTCCCCCCGACAGTTAGGAGGGTGGCAAGAAACCTAGCAGGATTAAACATAAAGCCTGTCAAAACGCGGATTAACCTTTCTTTAAGGTAAATGGCCATCAAGCATAATAGGTTAGGCTCCATATCTGTGGATGGCGCCAGTGCCCTGGTGACAGTCACGCTAATGTGGTGTTGGTGAGAGGAAGCTTCCTAGACAACGGTCATAACGGCTCTCATATAGAATCAACGGTCACGTCAGAATATCAGCTGTTTTGAACTGGCTCTTCTGGGTCTACCGAGTTATGATACGCATGAATGAATAACCCTTCGTCATTCAACATGGTTATGTGGATGGAACTGGTCACGTGCTTAGCAGCAAAGCTTCCCTACAACCACATCCTGCCATTGGACTGATGATGACGATGATGAGGATGAAATGTCATGTTTGATATTTAAGTTAATAATGACATATGTAATTACTAGTGTACCCGTGCCGTTAAAATTGACAACAAGAAAGAAAATATTATAAGTAATATGTATTATATTGTAAGTAATTTTCGTTAATCCAAGTACAATTTTGTAATTTAAGATAGTTAGCTGTTAACATTAATAATTTTACAGTGTACAATTTATAAACACCTAAGGAAAGATATCCGTATATTATCCTCATAAATATTATATATTTACAACCAAAATTATGTTTACTGCAAAAGTTCCCAAAGCACAGAATTTGGAGGGTAAACTTTCCGATTTATCATTGACAGTCCATATATTCAATCTGTAACTTCAGAGACTGCTTATTTTTGTCCTTCTAAGAACAACGTATTATCAGATATATTTTCTTTTTAATTTATTTCTTCCCAAGCTATTACCAAATTCCACAAGATCTGCTTCGAATCGTAACATAAAAACTGCATTAAAACTATCTAATTATTTAATTGTATAAACTCCTTTACTCACCATAGAGAACCCTCCCTGCCTTCCATCAGAATGTCTGATGTACAATTCTTCGAGATCGCATCGTTACGCCTGCTTGGTCTTACGGTGTCCTCTGGCATGAGATGGAACAAATACATTGAATCAATAGCTCCATCTACCGCAAGGAAAGTTGGTTCTCTGTGTCGTGCCAGAAAGTTTTTTTTTCTCGGCTGAATCTATCCTTTAAATATATAAATCAACCATCCGTCTTTGCACGGAATATTGCTCTCATACATGGTCTGGCGCCTCCGCTATACGTCTTGAGGTACTCGACAAAATCCAGAGACGAATATGCAATTCGATAGGTCATGATCAATCACCTCGTCTACAGTCGATTTCTCACAGACATGCCTTGGCTTTTCTCTGTCTCTGTCATTTTCACGGCAACTGTTCCGACGAACTACATTCGCTGGTTCCCAAACTGCATGAATTTAAGCGCGCTATTAGGATAGCATTTCAGTCCCATCCTTTCACTGTCGACTCCGATAACTCACTTCTACTCGAACATCTGCTTCTCTAGCACTCCCCGTCTGTAGAACTCCCTTTCTCTTGCTTACTTCCCTGATGACTATAATCTTCAAATATCCAAGTGTAATGTCAATCGACATCTTCTGATACCTTGATCTCGTTCCCCGTCCTTCTCTGTATCCTTTTCTCAAACATACCTCTTTACTATTGTTCTCTACCCTCTGTAAACCCTTGTGTGCTAGTGGCACTCTCGCCTTGCTTGGGGTGAATTGCTTAAAAAAACGCTTTTAATTGCTATCATCAGTAATATAAATGATCGATGTAGTGTGATTAAAAACTCTTTCGGTGACTAAAGATTTATTACAGGAATTGTTCCTCGCTCTCTTTTTAATTACAATTTTAAAATTTTAAAATGTATTTCTAAAAATGAAGAAAACTTTCTTGAAGATACATGTGACGTATTATATATACGAACTCTCTTCGTTGGCGATATCAGTTCGGGTCAACGGTACCAACTTTGCACGGTACCGGGTGGGTTGTCGTTATTTGGCACACCACCCCTCTATTGTTACACACAAAAAAAAACTTATATATATATATATATATATATATATATATATATATATATATATATATATATATATATATATATATATATATATATATATATATATATATGGCGTATTATTATGCATAATAGAGAAGATATAGATAGATTTTTGAACACTGCCCCTTCATTGTTACATGCAAAAAAAGTAAATATATACGTGGCGTATTTATGCTAATATGTTAAATTTTTTATATGTTAAGCTTTTTATTAATTAATCCTACAATTACTAACGCCAACAATTAAACTGGCCCAAATTAAAAGTTTGTTTTCCCATTCTCAGAACTTCTTGGCATTTACAAATATTCGGATGATCAAAACAAATTAGAAATAGTTAGCTCTGTTGAACAGGAACGAAGTGCTGAAGGTTCCCAGCACAATGGCTTTATATTTTCCCTACTGCTTACGTGAACTATGGCATTGCCATGCTAAAGAATGTCGCTATTTCTGCTAACCAAATTACGGAATTACTAGTTATTGAACAATTGAGACACTAGAATTATTAATAAAGATGAGATTTTCAGTCTGACTTTCTCCAGGAAAAGAACAAATAGTGGACGATAGCTGCCATACTGTAATAGACACATCGAACAGTTATGAAGATGAAATCCTGTTTTTTGATGTTGAAATTGAATTGATTATTAAATGCCTTGAAATGACTTGAACACCTGAGGGGCACAATCAATCACCACGTTTGCTAAAATAGAGAACTTACACTTAGAGATAATTTTCCTTGCATTCATAACACGATGTTCCAACTGCTCAAGAGGGAATAATCACTGCTTTTTAATTTATAGTGTAACTATAATTTTGTTTTAATTTCTGATATTTTGAGTTACCATTAAGCAATACATTATTATTCCCATCTTCGGTTGCTATAAGCACAATGTTTCGACCACTTATCTTTTAACTATCTTCAGTAACTTAACCTGATGTATTTAAGCGTACCACTCGCTAGTATGTTTCCTCGTCTTACTGTTGTAATAGCCAGATGTAAGTATATATTTTATTTTAATAGTAACATTTCTCTCAGTTGTTACTACACATTAAATGCAACGTATGAAATCGTCATCTTTGATCTTCCTGAATTCTGTTCTTTTATAGTCCTTTCTGCTAAGTAAATTCTTTTCATTCTCTTCCATTCCCAGTAACAGCTTGCACATTAGTGGCATTATCGCCCAACTTTGAAAGAAATGTTATCATTTCA
>OZ010571.1:97730578-97765578 GCA_963932145.1 Acanthosepion lycidas
CGTTTTTGACGTTAAAAAATACGTCAAAAAACGACATTATTACATCATTATTTTTGCACCAACCTAATAAAAGACTTCACTGTTCAATATTAATCTGAATTTCTGAAGCGACGTGCTATTCTCATTAACAAATTATTTGGCTTCTTATCTCTCAAGACTTCTTTCGATTTAAAATGCGGAATCGTGGTGCTATTATTATACATTGATCATTTCGGATCCTTCTTATTTAGTTTATTTTATCAGTCTTTGGCTTCTGATCTCTCAAGATAACTTTCTATTGAATCTTAGTGTTATTATTATAAACTGATCATTTCGGATTCTTCTTCTTTGATATTATTTTAATACAGCTTATTATACATTGATCATTTCAGATCCTTCTTCTTTTTTGGCATATTTTAAGTCTTCAGCTTCTCATCTGAAGACTTCATTCGATTTGAAATGCCGAATCGCTGTGTTATTATTATTATACACTGATCATTTCGGATCCTCTTTTTTAGTATATTTTAACACAGTTTATTATACATTGATCATTTCAGATCCTTTTTCTTCTTTGGCATATTTTAACAGTTTTTGTCTTCTTATCTCTCGAGACATGTTTCTATTTGAAATGCCGAATCGCTGTGTTATTATTATACACTGATCATTGCGGATCCTCTTCTTTAGTATATTTTAACACAGTTTATTATGCATTGATCATTTCAGATCCTTTTTCTTTGGTATATTTTAACACAATCTTTGTCTACTGAAACTGATATTAAGGAGGCTGATGGGCCGTTACTGAAACAGGAATGGGCGTTCGCAGGCATTCTTAAAAACAGCGCATGCACTTGTCACTTTGCATAGGCTTGGGAAAGATTTCTCCTTCAAGTTAAATAATTTTTACAAAGTTCAGCGATTACGTCAGGTTAATATTCTTAAGGACAACCAGTGAGATTTTGTCTGAACCAGTAGCCTTCTTAGGGTCAGTGCTTTTGACAAGTTTTCATACTTCCCGGGTTGTGATAAAGGTTTGTATTCCATCAGAGCTGGAGTGACAGGTAGGGGATTTCTATGTCCCGTGATTCTTCTGAATGTAGGCGATCATGTCTCCTTTGAAACTCTTCGTAACGTTTGTCTTCTTGCTGCTCCTCCCAATATTTATTCTGCAGACCATTTAACGTATGTCATTTTTTTCCGCTGCCATTCTTCAAGTCAGTATGTTCTGTGAGTATCAAATGTCCTGTTCCCTGATTATGTACCTTCAAAATTTAAACTGTCGTTTTCTGATTATGAGTATAAATATCATTTTTATTTCTATTTTTCTTAAAACATATTTGTTACTCCCATGTTCAGTCCATGATATTCTCAGCATCCTTCTGTAGAACCACATCTCTTCTTTATTTGTAAAGGAGATTGTCCAGCCATCACTGTCGCATAAGAAAACCTATAATACTTAACAGTTCAGCGCACTTTTCTTCCTTTCTAACGAAATTTTCTTGTTTTTTTAGTACACTGCTTTTTTCTCTTCCAATGCGTCTTAGAATTTCCGTATCATATATTCCATACTAACGGACAAGATTTAAAGCCTACGGTTGACCCTAGACTTGTAGAGCCTACGATTGTAGCAGTCGAGGATGTATCCTCCAGGAGTCTGTTCATAAAAGCAGCGGCCGTTTAGAAAAATCTGCCCGAATGGAATTTCCTTCTTACCAATGGAATACGAAGGAAATAAGAATGCCCCCCACCTCTGTGTGCGTTATGTGTATGTGTAAAAGTCTGAATTGGGGGAACTATGGAAAGTAGCTCATTGAGAACTATCACAACTTTTAGGAATATTTTATGAAGGAAAATGAAGCTTTTTAAATAAATAAAATAGATATAAAAAACATGTGGCAAACTGATTGCGCTGAATTCGTCTCTCACTCACTCACGCGAGATTTTGTTCTACGAGAAAACCTGATGAGAAGTTAATCCTGTGATGCACGACAGCTTCGAGGAGTACAAGGCAAAAAGAAATAACGTTTTATGTGCAACTGATAAGAACCTTTAGAATATGTTAAAGCCCTTACAGTAATAGTTATCTAAAATTCCTCTTTTCAAAATTTTCATTGACAATTGTATTGCCACGATTCTGAATTCGTTTCTTTTTGTGCTTTTGAATACTCGAATCAGTATTGAATAAATCTGTACAACCGTGACAAGAAGAGTTTGTTATCGCTGGTTACTTTTATAAAATATTTTGATTCTATAAGGTGTCTTAGCTATTTCACGAGAAGTATCATCATTATGGCATATCAGAGATTAAGTTTCTTTTCAGTCAAGCCATTCCAAAACTTAGAATAATCGATATCTAAGTAATATGTTTACGGAAACACACACACACACACACACACACACACATATATATATATATATATATATATATATATATATATATATATATATAGTATAATGTTCATAGCATATATATGAGGTCTGTTCAAAAAGTGTCGGACCTAAAGTACACAGAACGAAGAAGCTTGGCAGGAATTGACTTGGAATTATGTCGCGCCTACTCACAAAGTTATAATGTTCTCTCTCTCACTTCCGTTGTTTATAGCAGTACATGGAAGGAAAGTGTGTAGAGTATGGTCGTTTCACGATAGGTTTTATCAGTGACCATGGTTTGTGCAGCAATTCTCGGCCAAGAACAACACTACCCAGGTTCAACAACCACCACATTCCTCAGATCTCATCCCTTGCGACTTTTTCCTCTTCAAAAATTAAATCCCACTTGAAAGGGAAAATATTTCAAGATGCCGAGAAAATCGAAGAGCATGCGACAAGGCAGCTGCTCGCTATCTGAAAAAAAAGTTCCAGGAATGCTTCCATGAATAGAAACGACGTCGGATAAAGTGTGTGCCACCAGAAGAGGGCTACTTCGTCGGAGATTAAATGCCGAATTGATATGTCTTGTAGTTTTCTTTTTATAGCACATGTTCCGATATTTTTTAATAAGACCTCGCATATATATATATATATATATATATATATATATATATATATATATATATATATATGAATGAACAAATTGAAAAGGAAAGCTAACCTTAGGCGACGCATTTCGTTCGTTCCTTGAGGGGCTTTATCAAGGCAAATGCAAGATTTTTATTTTGTAACAAGTATTTATATAAAAGAGAAAAAATGATTTCAGATTTTTTTAAAGTTTTGGAACGCACACAAATATCCTTCAGGTTAGCTAAATAGTCAGGCCAAATATGGAGGACACGAACTGACACAATTCTATGTCTAATAAACGAAAGAAACGTACTTGAAATTTTCCTTTCTATGCAAAATAGTACTGAAACCATTCCAACTTGGGACCAGTTTACCTGTTACACATTTTGAACAACATAATGGTATGAATTGGTATGCGACGTACTTTTCTTTTTATAACACCAGCTCTAGTACTTTTGTATTTATATTTTTGTGAACTGTTCAAAATATGTAACAAAAGAAAACTTAAAATAAAAACTAACAGTCAACAAAAAGAAAAAAACAAGTAATCACATTAATAAACAGTGTTTTATGCCTGGGTTACTATGAGAGGGCAATTGCAACTCTCGCCGTTAGTAACAAAGTTCAGTTCTCTACCTAAGTTTCACGCTACTGCGATCATCAAGACACCAGAACACTTTGGTTGCCTGAGGATCACGCTGGCGTGAAACTTAATTAGTGGTCCGAACTATTAGTCATCTTACTGCAACGATTACAATGTACACAAATTAACTACACACATACTCACACCCAAATATATGTGTGTGTGCATGTGTGTGTGTGTGCGTGTGTGTTATGAATTTGGGTAAATGATCCCGATAGCGTCCATGAAAGTATAATATTTTCGGATATTATTTCGAAACTTTATACTTTCATGAAATTAATCATGAAATCTAATTGTCATTAATATCTTCATCAACGATCTTTCTGATGCCATCAATTCCCAAGTTGGCATCTACTCAGATGACATTATTATTTACTGCTGCTTCAATAGTAAATCCGGTATTCCTGGCAAAACTAACCAGGCCGTAGACCTTGAAAAGAACCTCCAATCTGTGGTTGACTGGAAAAGGAAATGGCTTGTAAACTTTTTAAAACGCATCCGCTCACATTTACCCACTATAGGGAAGCCACCCTGCCTACCATGAGGATGGCTGATGCCCAACTGCACGAGAGCGCCTCTCTGCGCCTGCTTGCTCTCACGCTGTCCACTGACCTGAAGTGAAACATCTACATTGAATCTATAGCATCATCTACCGCAAATAAGGTTGGTTCTCTCGTCTGAGTCCATCCTTCAATTCTACAAATCAGCCATTCGTCCTTGCATGGAATACTGCTACCATATATTGTTTAGTGCTCTCGCTGTTCATCTCGAGGTCTTCGACACAATCCAGAGATGGATATGTAACGTGATTGGTCCTGATCTGGCATCCTGTCTACTAACCCTACTTTTTCCCAGACGTAATGTGGCCTTCCTCTGTCTTTTCTACATGTATTTTCATGGGCTACGGTTCTGACGATCTACTTTCATTGGTTCCCAAATTGCATGAATTAAGCGTGCTATTAGGTCGTCATCTCGGTCCCACTCTTTCACAGTCGAAACGGATAAATGTAGCCATCTTTTCTAGTCCAACAGCTTGTTGTCTCGCACCTCCCGTCAGTGGAACTCCCTTCCTATCACTTGTTTCTCTGGTAGCTATAAACTTCAAATATTCAAATGTAATGTCAATCGACATCTTCTGATGCCTTGACCTTGATCTCTGTCCTCTTTATCCTTTTCGCAAACACCCTTCTTCACTCTTATTATCACTCTCTGTAAACCGTTGCGAAACCCGACTGATTTGACATCAGTTAGATATCTTAACTCTAGGACATTGTCCCATGGCAGATAGGAAGCGAATTTTAACGTTTTTTTTTTTCTATACAAAAAACGCCAGCGGTTCGTAGAACTCAATTCATACTTGAAGAGTAATGCAAAAGGCTGTTGGTCTTAATGCAGATTGTGTAGTTCTACACTCCTTTGCATGTTGTAGACGTCTAAGCTTAAATACTTTAATGACAATTGAACAGCATACTCTCCACCTATTTCAGTCTAGGACACTATGCTGAGAAATCTTATGTGATATACCGATAAAATCATAATTCTTTTTCAGTTTTTCTTTATGTTTGGCCCATGCTCGGTCTGTGTTTCTTTTGCCACTGTTTTGCTGGGTGTACATAAGGAATTTTGTATTTGATTGTTGCTAATTTTGATTATATATATATATATATATATATATATATATATATATATATATATCACTATTAAAAAGTAATTGCATTTTCTCTGGTTTTAATTTTGTTTTTTTAAAATAACAATCGAGTAAAACAAAAGCATCATGCTTCAAATAAGTGTTATGACTACATGAATTGTCAAATGCACATCGAATGAAACATCAGTAGAATGTAACATTTTTTTTCTATCGTGGTTACTGACAGAGCCTGAAATGTCGACTTTCTCTTGTTCACGAATCGATTAAAAGAGGAAAACAAGTGAAGTTTTCAAAGATAGGTGCTTTGATCGGAGACAAAACACGTGTTCAGTGCACTTGTGTGCCGTGTGAACGATTGATCAAGCCCAAACCTGCCGATGAAAGTGCTGGTCACGACAAGCCGTGGGAAGTGAACAGAGAACTAATCTCTAACTAAATAAGTACGTGATCCTATACATAGGCTCAGTATCAAAAGAACAGTCCATCGGTTTAAAAAAAATACATTAGAACTTCGGAAGATTATTCTACAATAATGAAGACAGACGAAAGAAGCACACGCACGATTACACGCACACACACACACACGCGTGCGCGCACATTGCCAGGTTTGTATATATAAGAGAATATAATAGTATAGAAGTATACAGTGGGCTCGAAAATGGTTTTAATGATATATTATTATTATTATTATTATTATTATTATTATTATTAAAAGAGATTATAACTTACTTATATGAAAGGTTATTGAGAGTGCCGCTATTGAGGCTTGCCAAAATTTTAACCTACGCTCCGCGTTTTTATTTTTTTTAATATCACCTTTCCTAAAAGAAATACTTATTTCCCAAGCCAGCATACATAGCCATGTTTTTTAAATCAAAGAAAAAGAATAAATCAAAACTTTCTATGATCTAAAATACATAAATAATGTATATATATATATATATATATATATATATATATATGAACGTTTTAAAATATGTATTTATATATATTTTGTATTGATTATATATTAATAATTATATATATATATATATATATATATATATATATATATATATATATATATATATATATATATATATATATATATAATGATTAATATATAATGAATATAAAATATATATAAATACATATTTTAAAACGTTCAACATTTACTCACTTCCGTTTATTAGACATTAATTAGCATCCCCCATAGTTTACTTTTAAATTGTTAAATTTAAAAAAACCATAGTTCACTGTTAAAAAGTTAAATTTTAAAATCCTAACTATAGTTGACTTCTGTGTATAAATAGATGTAGCAAAACAGAATGCTTAGATTTTACTTGATAAAGTCAGTCAGAGGACGAAACGCATTGTTAGGGAAAGTTTTCTTTTTGCCTTTACTCATATCCACACACACACACACACACACACATATATATATATATATATATATATATATATATATATATATATATATATATATATTTATCAATAGCTTAGAGGTAGAATCTCCGACTGATACCAAATCAGTCGGGTTCTGATTTCGGCTTGAGGCAATCGGATGTCTAGCTATACTGACGAGCTGTGAATGACATATATATATATATATATATATATATATATATATATATATATATATATATATATATATATATATATATATATATATTTCTGTGTGCTTGTGTGTGCGCGCTTTCGTGTTGAGACAGAGAA
Source organism: Acanthosepion lycidas (assembly GCA_963932145.1). Taxonomy (NCBI): domain Eukaryota; kingdom Metazoa; phylum Mollusca; class Cephalopoda; order Sepiida; family Sepiidae; genus Acanthosepion; species Acanthosepion lycidas. The sequence continues at coordinate 97,737,541 of OZ010571.1, forward strand.
AAATCGAGGAGAAAATAGAGACAGAGAAATTTCGATTAAGTTAAGCTGGAACTGCCCCAGAGCTACGCGTGGTGATTGGGGATACGTGCTGAATTCTGTATGTATTACAAATGCAACAAGATTGACTGACAGAAAAATTAATATTCGAATGTGGAGTGTTTACCTGATGCCAGATGTAAATCCATATCTATCTCAGCAATTATATTTCCTGTTCTTTTATATGTACCCGTGCGTAAAATACGAATAAAAAAAAAACTATGTCAAGAATACCAGATTATATCTCGTAACAGTTGTACATGTCTCGTACAGAAGTCCATTAGCAGATAAGCCAACTTAGATTACTTCATCCTGATATGCTGGATACCGCAGTTCAGTTTTTAAAAAAGAATGAGAAATTTGATCAAACGGAAGAGTAGAAGAACAGAACCGCGTGTTCACGATAAGTTGCATTGAATACCTGTCGGTTCCGGCCAGGAAATGTAAAATCATGAACTACTAATACAGCATTGAACCCCCAGGACATAACAATACGTAACCAGATCAATGGCATTAACTCCCAGCAAGTACAAATAGATTGGCACACATTGCAGATAGCGTTAAAATGACTAAAGTAATGTGTCACAACTCACAGTACACCAATCCTTGTTATATATTTCACTGTGTTGGCGTAGGTAACTCAGAATATGCTAAATTTTCTTAAATGAGAAGCTGAAGGTAGAAACTGGCGTACGTAAAATATATAGTGTTCAATAAATTTATTTTATCCTGAAAGATTATACATGTGAGTGGTTATCCTAGGAGGGATTTTACTACGACCCATTGTTGTAATAAACTGACAGCAGTACTACGATGGGTGGGAAAAGTTCTGATAGAAAAAAAAAAAAAAAAAAAAACTATTAAGATAAACTGGGAAAAATTTTCCGGTGAGAAAATATTAGGTTGGTGCAAAAATAATGACGGTTTTTAACGTTAAAAAAAAACGTCAAAAACCGTCATTATTTTTGCACCAACCTAATATTTACTTGTTTTTAGAAAGGTTGGGAAAGATTCTACAGTGAAAATTATCAGTCCTATCATTATCGATAAAGGTCTGGAAAAGTTCCTCCTGGCAAACACACGGTCCTAACACTATTAAGAATGTTTGGGAAATTTTTCGTTAAGCAAACGATTGCTCCTATCATTATTGAGGAAGGCACAATTCAAACAACTTCATTAAAACATGTTGTAGCCCTTAACGTCAACAGTTTTCTACAGAGGCACATTATACCAGGAAAATATATACCCTTGTAGCGGAATATGCGTGGATAAAACAAATAAATAAACGACTCTAATGGATTTTTAGTATTGAGTATTAATTTTCTTTCAAATTGATAGAAATGAATTACAAAGATTCTTTGCGAAGCACATTCACACAAAATATTTTGTTTGTCTTCTGTTACAACACAACCGATTCAAATGCGCTATTATAGAAGTAACAGAATAAGGAGCGTGTCACGTATTTACGTATTTTTTATGTATGTCTGTAATTTCATAGCAGCAGCAACTGATAAGCAATGGTCTGTGTTAATAGTACTGCTTACATTTGTCCGTATATTTTGTATTATAGTATACTCGAATAAATATGCGAAAATGTGAGTAATTAATTATCCTTTAGGATTTCAGCTCGTATAAAAAAACGAAGGAACAACCCTATTGAAAGTTTAAATGAAAAAGTAATTTACTAACTTAATATAACGACACTTATAAGAATAATGTAGGCTCCAAATGTCTGAGATTAGATTTTACTAAACTCTTCACTAAAGTTTATTGGTTAATAAATATTTTCCAAATTTTTAAATCTCTATTTTAAGGAGTGAAAATATTGTTGACCATTTCCAGGAGTTAGCCTTGAAATTTTCGTTGCAAATAATAAAATTGTTCTTTGGAAATTCAAAGAGTACCGCCCGTTTCATATGATGTCGCATTTTTATGACGTCGCATTTTGGTTAAAATATACGAATTTAGAAATTCAAATTTAGAGCAGACTTGTGCACAAAAGAATGAATAAATTTCTGTAGGAGCCGGTGTTAGCACAAAATTAGTGTTTTTTTATGATATCACTAAAATCTATTGCATTTTTTTTTTTTTCGAAAAGTGATTGTCTGGAGAAGGAAATTGCTTGTAAATTCCAATGCCTCCAAAATTAAATTGCCTTACATTTAACCACAATAGAGAAACGTCACTGCCACTACATCTGCATCTGATGTTCGTCTAGTCAGAGCGGTAGCCATGAAAATATTTGTAGAAAAGGCAGAAAGAAGCTACATCACTGCGCCTTCTTCGCCTCAAGTTTTCAAATGACCTGAAGTGGATCAACTACAGTGAATCACGAGCTGCATCTACTGCTAGGAAAGTTGGTTCATTGTGTCATGCCAGAAGGCATTTCTCGTCATAGTCCATCTTACATATCTACAAATTTACCATTCATCCTTGCATTGAATATTGTTGCCATATATGGTCTGATTCCCCTGCCATTTCTTCTTGAGGTTCTCGAGAAAATCCAAAGAAAGATCTGTAATGTAATCTATCCTGAATTGACGTCTCGACATCATTCCCTTTCTCACAGACGTGATGTAGCTTCTTTCCGCCTTTTCTACAAATATTTTATGGCTACCGCTCTGACGAGCTTTTTTACCTGATGCCCCGAGTACCTGATTTTAAGCGTGCTACTAAATTGACATCTAGGTCCCACCATTTTACTGTTGAAATAATTTACTGTAACCACCACTTCTACTACAACAGTTTATTTCCTCACACATTCCATCAATGGAACTCCCTTCCTCTCAGTTGCTTCACTGACAACTACAATATTCAAAAATTTAAATGCAACGCCAGTCGCCATATTCTGTTTCCTTTGATCCCAGTCCTTAATTCTTCTCCTCAATCCCTCTAAACCCACTATTTTATTTCATTTTTACTCTCCGTAACTGTCCCCCTACGTGTTATTGTCACTTCTTCCTTGCTTGTAGGGAAATGCTTAAAAACCTCAAATAAATTCTTTAACGGGATTCCACACCCAGCTACATTCAGTCGGCTATGTGCTATGCGTGATACACACTTATGAGATCATGTACTTTCGATATATGTCTGACGTGGCATATTTTTTCCCGCAGTAGGTTGACATCTCTTTTTGCAGTAGACCAGTTACCATCCAAGGCTATGGAACACGGTCTGTCCTGCTATTTACCCATAGCTGGAGGGGAGAAAAGCGGATACATACCTTTCCAAATGTTATTAGCACGTAAGTGAATGTAATGGATTCGACTGGGATTCGAAAAGGAAAATTTTCAGTTATATCAGGTAGATTTCATTTTGTTGTCCTGACTTCTATAAATCCAAGACAAACTCATCGAGCATTTATGGAATATAAGGTTCTAACAAGTTAGTTCTCCATAACCTCCACAGCGTAACTTCAATAATTAAAGTACATATTGTAAACATCCTGAAACCACATCCCAGATTAAAACTTTAGAGTTCATTCGTGATCAGATAAGAACTGTTCTGCGGATTCGTTGCGGGCCCAAGTTTGATTGTCGCAGATATATTAAACGGTAAATCAAAAATATCCACCATTTCGTGTTATAACATTTAAATACAAAATAAGATTTAACAGAGTGCATTCCAGGAAACATTGTTATGGGATGTATTGACGGTAGGTTTTAAGTAGAAAAAAATATATAAAGTCTTGCTACCATACTCTGGAATTCTTATTGTTCAGACGAAGATCTTAGCATGATAATTGTCTCGAAACACCCGACCAAACTATTCTGGAACTATATTAAATCGATTAAAGAACAATGTCCAGTTATTATCAGTTGACGATCTAAACACAGCCCAACAATGGCGCTCTCCCTCCGCACTCCCATCGTTTAGCAGCTACTTTTTAATTTTATATATCCTTTCAGGACTTAGGCGGTCATGACTCTCTACGTCTTCTGTTTTCATCATTTACCATCCATATATACCCTTGTTCCTTCATCCATTAACGATAAACTGTCGAAAATGGCATGGTCTATGTTCTTTTGGTCACAGAGCGGCTCGAAATATAAATTATCTGTCCATTCTGTTTTAACTTAACTGGAGATCCACCCAGAACTATTTGTCATTTAAAGCTCTTTTAGAGGTATGTACCTGCCATTTTTAATTCTTGTTTGAATTGGTCATTTAATTTTTTTCTTTCCTCTTCTGTTTTTCTTTTTTCTTTTTTGATTCTCTTTCTTTGTTTCTTCTCTTTAGACCTTTTTTACTTTTTTTGAAATTTATTCTTGTTTACTTTTTCTGTCTGACGTTGTCCGTTGTATTTTGAGTGTTTAAATTCGATCTAAATTTCATATTTGAATTGTTCATCATGTTTGCTACAATTAACTCTAATATTTAACGGTCATAGTGCTTTTCTCTATTATTTTTCTTTACTTTTTTTCATTTACTCTGCCGCTATGATTCTGTGACTGGCCCCTTCTCACCATCTACCTTTAGTACGTCTCTCTCCTTGTGTCAATTAAACATGCCATAGTCTAATAGGTTTTGTGGGCCGCTGAGCGACTCCAAATATAAGTCATCAGTGTTCGTTCTGTTGTACCTTAACTGGAGATCCACCCATAACTATTTATCTTGTAAAGTACTTTCAGAGGGTATGTATTTGAAATTTTTAATTCTTTGTTGAATTTCTATTGGGCATCTCGAATTAAACTAACTGAAAACTTAGTAACTTTTATTTAATAGGAGTAGGTAGGCTTTCCTATCAACCGGTCCATACTCCTACCCTTTCTCTTGAACAGCAGTAAAGGCTCATCCCTTTTTTTCCTGTTTAAGAAGGGGTTCCTGGTTCCTTTCCTTCCCCCAGACCTTAATAGGGTTACTGTCACCAATTTTTGTGATATGTATGAATGGTAGCAACGTCTTCATTCTGAGGGTACCGGATTGGAAGTTTTCTGGATGCTGTTCCCGACTGGTCCAAACACTTTCATAGCGTCTTGAGAGGCTGCTCTGATCAACAGTCACATAATATCGGGGTTCTTGCAGTTCTATATCGCGCATTGAAGGTTGTCCTTACAAACACCTCAGTTGGGCAACTTCGAAGCCATACTATGTTGCAGTTTGCGCCAATTCGCTTCCTGCAAATGTTACATTAAACGACCGACTGCTACTACAAGCCTAGCCCTTTCCTTAACAAAATAACACCTTATGACTAAAAAGAACAACAAAAAAAAAACTAAACCAGTTTCTTAACCTTAACCTTACCAAATTCTGCAGTGTGGAATCGTTCCACTTCGAAAAGTCTTCGGACATCCTAGCTCTCTGTGAAACTAAACTTAACTCTTCCATCCCTTCTCTGATTTCTCAATTCCTGGCAACCTTCCTCCTTCATTGTCTGGGAGTTTATTTCCACAAACATCTCCCGCTGGCTAGGGAACTCTCTCTTGAATCTCCCGACCAATCTTACATATGTCTCCGTCTAAATCTACTTAACTCAGTCTTCTTTCTCTACCGTTCCCCTTCCTCTCAATACTGCTACCTGCTAGATATTATTTCCGATAATATAGAAAAGCCATCTCCCTACAACCGTTTCCAAATATATTTATGTCCGGCAACTTTAATGCGCACTATATTAGATGGGTTAAATTCTCTGTCACTGACATCCAAACCCTTAACTTTTCAATCACACAATCACACACACCTCTTTTTTTACCTCTATCCTTAACTCTTGTGCTACTAAGTAGCTTTGTCCTCTTGGCAACTCTGATCACCAAGAACCTCATACTAACAGAATATCTTTCTGTTCTCAACGAGCAGATTGGGACATGTTCCGTGGTGAAAACTGGTATCGATGATTTAATTCCAGCAAAGAAATACCATGTCAAAACGCGTTAATCTCATTTGTTCTCATCTGCATGCTCAGCCACTATAGACTGCAGGAATCCCTTCTTCCGGCTGTACCAGCGAGACATGTTTTATTTCAACAGACGTCTCATTTTCTCTGCTCGTAAAGAGTACATTGATGTCCTCAAATAATGTTAATGTTTCCAAATAGAATGAAACGACGTACAGAATTTCGCAAGTTTACTTCTAGAGATTATCGGCGGCTCAGCAAGAGTGTGCGGAACAACGGCAAATCCTCAATCCCTCCTCTATTCAATCATTTCAAAATCCTGACATCTACAGCAGATAACATGGAATGCTTTGCTCGGAAATTCTCTTCCAACTCAACACTAGTCTCCTTTCGAGTATCCACACCTAATTTTCCTAATAGAACAGCGATTCTACTGGGTCATATGCGCGTAACCTCATCACCGGTCTCAGACATAACTTCTAAATTAGTCTCCCATAATGCCAATATAAATGACGGTATCCCAGCCATCGTCCTAAATAAATGTGCCCTCGAGATGGCTCCAGTCCTCTCCAAACTCTACAATTATTGCCTCACTACTTCCTACTTTCCTGCTTGGTGGAGGTTCTCCTCTGTAGTTCCTGCTTTTAAGAACTCTGGAGAATCTTCTGACCCCACTATCTAAGTACTCGAGGTTTTAATCAATGCTGAAGATGTTAAGCACCTTACAACTCACGACCTACTCTCTGACAAACAATATGGTTTCCGTTTTTCCAGATCTGTCGCTGATGTGCTTATGGCCATCACTGAATATGTCTATCAATATTTTGATAATAACGGTGAAGCCCAAGCTGTGGATCTTGGTATCTCCAAGGCATTTGAAAGGGTTTGGCACGCTGGTCTTCTATGTACTCTTCAGGATTACGGCATTAATGAACAACTGTTTGATTTAATCCAACCGTTCCTATCAAATCGTGAAATGAACGTCGTTTTGAACGGATCCGCTTCCAGATCCTTTCACACAAACACAGGTGTCCCCCAAGGTTCTATCCTGGGTCCTACGCTGTTTCTAATCTTCATCAATGATCTTCCTGATGTCATTAATTCCCAGGAAGGGATTTAATGACACTACCATTTACTCCTGTCTCAATAACAAATTTTCCAGATCCGACAGATTTAACCTGGCCTCTACTCTTGAAAATCTGTGGTTAACTGGAGCAGGAAATGGCCCATAAATTTCAATGCTTCCAAAACGCAACTAATCTCATTCATCAACAATCGAGAATCTTTCGTACACGCCATCAACATGGCTGATGCTAGACTCATGGAAAGGAACACACTGCGGTTTCTTGGCCTCGCGCTTTCAACTACAAATGGAACAACTACATCAAATAAATAGCTGCATTCACTGCATGGAAAGTTGGGTCACTGCGTTGTACTAGAGGCTTTTTCTCGTCAGGGTCCATCATGCACATTTACAAATCTACCATTCGTCCGTGCATTGAAATACTGTTGCCATATCTGGTCTGGTACTCCTGCTACTTATCTTGAAGTTCTTGCCATAATTCAAAGAAGGATCTGCAATTTAATCGATACTGACTTGTCATCTCGATATCAGTTTCTTTCTTACCGACATGATGTGGCTTCCCTCTGCCTTTTCTACAAATATTTTTTACGGTAACTGCTCTCACGAGTTTTCCTTGGTGACCAGTCTACGTGAGTTTATGCTTGATACTAGACTGGCATCTAGGTCCTCTTCTTTTACTGTTGATTTTTTTAATATAACCTTTACCTCTACTCCAAATTTTTTTTCTCGCACTTCCCGCCTGTGGAACTCTCTTCCGTTTCCTTGCTTCCCTGATAACTACAATCTTAAAAAAATCGAAATGCAACGTCATTCGCCATCTTCTATCTTATTGAACCCCATTCAGCTTTTATTCTTTCCTCTGTTTCCCTTCCTCATTCTTTTCTTCCACCTTCACTCTCTGTAACCCCCCCCTGCGTACCAGTGGCGTTCCCGCTTTCCTTGGGGTGAAATGATTAAACAAAATGTAGGTTCCACATCGTTTCCCATGCTCCTTTGTTTTCAATATGTCCTGTGAATTGCAGATTCTCTGGGTACTCTTTTTTCATTATTTGTCTCAGAATTTTAGATTTCTCTTTCTGATTGTATGTATTTCCATTCATCTCCACGTAGTTTATGTTACTCTCTTGTTTTGCCCATGGTATGCTCTGTCTTTTTCGGTGGGCTTCAAGTCTCAGACTGTCCAGCATTGACTCCTCCACTGAAGTTTAACGACTGATATTGAGATTTAAGATACAAATTCTAGATTCTTCTCGATTTTAAGTTATCTACTAGCATAAACAAAGTAATAACTAAAATTCAATTAAGATTTTCGGTACTTCAGATTTTATAAATTCCAACCGACAGTAGCTCTGGAACCTCGGTCAATGAATGCTGACTGGTTCTATATGAGGAAACAGTTATATATTACCATTAACTTGCGATATAATATATAGGAAAATCATTCAGTTTTTCAGAGTTTCGCTAATTAATCCAAATTGTTTTGTTGCTTCTCGGTTGACAGATTCCTTATGAACACCATTCGTCTAATTTTTTTTGGAAATAAATGAATATATAGTTTATATAATAATTTATATACTATATATTATAATAATTAATATAATCATTTATTAGAGCAAACATTTTTTCTTTCAGGTAAATATAAACAGTCTATCCATGAGAAAATATAGAATCTGAGCACATTGCTCATAAACTGACGGAATACTGAATCCAGAATTTTACTTAACAAAACATTTACTTATTTTTATTCAAAAACAGGTTTCACTGACCACTACTCTTTGAATGTATGACATATGATTCCCTTTTTCCAACAACTGGGTATGTCTATAAACTAGTAGCAAGGTCTCTGACTGGGAGATTTTGAAGAGCGTGGAACTATCTCTTAATTGCTGTTGTTCCCAGGTCAACCCTGATCCGGGGTGGTAGCATCTATTATGGTTCCAGATATGGACGAATAGTGTTTTGACCTCAGTTTGAGGGTTCACTATGAAAGTATAAAAGTCGATTTTTTATAGTAAAAATGAAAATACACTTTTGAAAAACAAATATTACCACCTATACATACAAAGAAAAATTACCAACAATTTTGACTCTCGGCCCCCAAAAAAAAACCCCTCTTTAGCAAAATACTTCAGTGAAGCCTGATCTGATTTCTTACGAAGAATAAATATTCTATTAATACGAATCTACTCTATACATATCATCTGCATTAAATAAACCATTAATGTTGATATGACTTAAAATAAAACCAAACCCAAACCACCTGAAATATTGTAACGAACAATCCTAGGATCAACGACGAGTTGTCGGAGCATTGCATTCGATAAAGAATCGCTTCAGAAAAACGCGTGCATTTTTTGTGAGAAAATATAGCTTTTTTGTTTTTTCTTTTGTTTTTTGTTGTTTTTTTTTTTAGATTTTAATAAACATACCTTTCAAGTCTTCAGTGCTGGAAATAGTTAATTTACATTGTAAATGTTTAGCTAAACGAGAACCTTATTTTATATCCGATTTTATGCAATTACTATTTCTTCTGTACCATTTAACTTTCAAAATGAGGTGCCGATCAAAATAGTATAAATCATATTTTTAAAGAATGAAAATGGACAGGATGCTTAGGAATCTTCCCCACATATCCACATAAACTGAGCCTCTTACTCTGTAACACCCTACCACGAGTGGCTCTCGTGCATTGTACAGGGTAATTTATCAGTGTAAAAAAAAAGTGAATTACCTCTTTTTTTGGAGAGAGAAGATTTTTACTTCTTCCGGAATTTATAATTACACACATATTTACATAAAGATGAACACAATAAAAACATGTTTCAGTTTAGCATTATACATCGAAGCCCCACTTGGGAGCCAATTCATTTGCTTTGTATTCCATAGAAATTAATTTTTAAAAGTAGATCAAACTACATCGGAAAAAAACATTCTCATACATTTATTTAAAATATAATCTTAATCCTGATTTCAGCTTGAGATCACTTTTTTTATTTATATATCTACCGGTTTATGCTGTATACACAAAGTAATTTCATGAAAATTTTTCACGAAATTCTCATTATACCAAACAATCAAATTATGCATATTACCTTGATATAACGATATGCGAAGCGTAGCTTAGATGTGTGACTAAGCCGAAACTATGGAGTACCCATTAAAGATCGAACTCACTACTAAGTCATAAATATCTAGCGAGAGGAGCTAGATAATCACGTAGAAGTTACCTTTACTAAGCACTGATAAGCGAAAGAAGCATTTCCAAAGTTAAGCAAGTTACGGAGAAACGGACAAATTCGTTACAAAGAAAAGATTGTCGGATTGCTATGTGATATTCATGCTCTTATATGGTAGCAAATGATGGAAAACAAACTAGAGGTAGCAGAAATCTATAGAAGGATACTGAATTGTCCATGGGCAGAGCGCGTAAGCAATAAGGAAAGAACACTTATGCAGAAATCAGGGAAACACAACTGAAATTCATTGAACCCATAATGAGGAAGAAGTGTTTAGAAAGCGATTAAGCGTACAGTGATCTTCTTCTTCTAAGTGCCGTGTCCCTTCAGGGCGTTGACAATCATAGCTCTCCACAATTTCCATTATTTTATAGCTCTTAGCAAATTTTGTCTTTTTGCTATGTCTGTCAAAATCTTCCGGTATCCGAGCTCGATAGATAGGTTATAAGTTGTTTTCCTCTGTCTCTTTTGCTTTCAAACTGTCTAGTGTGTGTCAAATTTTCCAACCCCCATTTCCTCACTATCTTCTCTAGAACTTTCAAATATCTCTTCCTGGTGTTTAGTGTAAGTATCATTTGTGTTTCCATATTCTTTCAAACTTCTTTGTTGCTCACCTGTTCAGTCCGTGGTATTCTCTGCATCCTTCTGTAGAACCACATTTCTGTTGCTTTAAGCCTTTTGTTCTCTGCCACATAGATAGGCCGATATTGCATAACAGTTCAGTTCTCTTTTCTTTCTTTCAAACGAATTTTCCTATTTCTTAATATTTTTCTTTGCATTTGGTAGGCATCTTTCGCTATCCTAATACGCCTTCAGATTTCAGTGTCGCAATTTCCGGCCTCTGATAAAACTCTTCCTACATATTTAAATTGTTGTGTTCGTTTGATTTTTAGCATTTCCAATTAGTAATTTGCATGTTGCACTGTTCCTTTTGCTAAAAACCATACATTCTGTTTTGCTACAATTGATGATCTTTCTCCTCGCTTTCCTAAACTAAATATCAAATTACAGGTTTCTGAGAAAAGAACACATTTTATTAGATGGGAATATTCACCAGTGTAACAGATACAATTTTCTTTTAAAACCAGCTTCTGTTATCAATATAAATATTTTCTGTAAATATTTTCTTTCTTGTAAAAAGAAATGTATAATATTAGTTGGTTATTTTTGTATGTGTGAAAATGTATATGTTCTCTAGGAATAAATTTTCATGTATGTAAAGTTGCAGTTCAAACGAAAAAGAATGTCTTTAGGTTAAAGAGATTTAAAGAAGAACTTCTTTCTTTGAAGATGTCCATAAGAAATTTGTTTGTAGCTGAGTGCTTGTAATGTATATATTAGCATAACATTTTCCGTATTTGTTTTTCTTGTACGGAATTTTCAAACAGCGTTGTTTTTAAGGAAGACTTTCAGGTTTAACTTCAATCTCGGATATTGATTGACGTGAGGTTGATGTTGGAGAGGCAAGGAACACGCCGTATCATTTCAAGATAAAATTCTCTGTTTGTTGATAGCTGAAATATGTCGTGGGATTTCCACAAAGAAAATCGGGAGAGAGTATTATGTGGATATCGAGACAAGAATACTGACACTGGCTGACAGAACGGGCCGAGTTGGTTTTCGGCTTTTATTGCGCGGTAAACCTCGGATTCGGATTTAGAATCAGAAGTTTCTCAAATGTAACTTTCCGACCTTGTCTGCTCGAAAACAAATGCCTTCCTTCTCTTCCTGGTTTTCCCGAGTCGAACTAACTCTACTGACCAGAAATGGTTTTAGTCTTGCATTACTATTGAAACATGAAAACCGTGGATATTACTGAGTCGTGAACAGAGAATCTGCAGCCATTACTACGAGTTCCAGTCCTTTCTAAAACAGAAAATATTATCTAAAAATAGAATAAGGAACAATGACGGCGCGTACACTGAATCAATCATAAAAATTCATAATATAGAACCAATAAATATTAGACATTTTAAAAAATCATAGTAGGAATTAGTTATAAGACATTTATTATAGGGGATAACGAAATTGAACATCGATTAGCCTGCGCTACGCATAGTTTCTCCCAACACCGCAGGTTTCTACAAAACTAAAACATTACCCTAAATATTCTTGTATTATCTCGTCAGGGATTTTTATATGGATATCATCCTTTGCGTCACAATCGTTCATAAATATGCAAAACGTTAACTGTATGCAACCGATTTCTATGATCACCGATTAAAAACGGTTTAGAGAGAATGAAGCTGTCAACTTATCGAGGAATATTTCTCTCCAAACATTACTGACTGGCACTACAGAATCACAAAGAGCTGTACCAATTAACAGAAGCCACCTTTCACCTTTCAACAGCAGCAACTAAAATGTATAGCATGTGTAAATCAAAGGTAAAATATTAACATATGTTGCTGTTCCACACTAACCAAAACAAAAGCTTAGGAAGGAAGACCCCAGTTAATACTGGAAAGAGCGATAACAGTTACAAGATTTGAGAAACCAATTTTTCTAACAGAATTTGGGTTAATAGAAATATTTTATAATTTTTTTACAGCAAGTAGCGATGGCTGATCGCTCAATGAATGTTGTATGCTTCCTTATAACTAAGGGTATTTTATTACCATTGCCATGACAAATTAGTTCATTTTTGGACATCGGAAATACAAAGTCCAGTGTATCTCCTGATTTGTGCACGTAATAGCAGTTTTCAAAATTGTTATCGAAAATATGTTCTGGTTACTAAAAGGCATAACATCATCAGAAGGTAAAAATAATGATGATGTGCCCTTCTCTTCAGGCGCCTGGGGCATGTGCTAATTTTCCTTAATAGTCAATTTGGCTCTGGGTTCTGTGGTTTCATGCAAAAGCTCGAAAATAACGATGAACAATGTAATAGAACCAAAGTTATGACTTCTAAAATATGGGGGAAAATATGACTGGAATCACTAAGGAATTTAATGGCATGTCTATGTGTGTCTCTGTACGATACCATATATATATATATATATATATATATGTGTGTGTGTGTGTGTGTGTGTGTGTGTGTGTGTGTGTGTGTGTGTGTGTGTGTGTGTGTGTGTGTAAGAATATATAGAAAATAGGAAAGAACTCGTTAGGTAAATAATCCAAAGTTTTTTAGTATTTTTGTTATTATTTTTTAAAAAATAGTGCTCGATACAAAAGTAGAGAATAAATATAATTATTTATTTAAAAATAGTATTCCAATGCTACCTAAGAGTTCTCATATTTCAAAACATGTTTTGAAACATAAGAACTCTTATGTAGCGTTGGAATCATATTTTTCAATAAATAATTATATATATATATATATATATATATATATATATATATATATATATAATTATTTATTATATATATATATATATAATTATTTATTATATATATAAATATATAATTATTTATTATATATATATATATATATATGTAATTATTTATTACATATATATATATATATATATATATATATATATATATATATATTGGAATCTGTATATATGAGAATATACAATATATAAACTTTATATATCAGATTAAATGTGAGTAACTGAATGACAAAATCGAACATTTTATGTGACGTATTTCGTCTCTCAAATAGCCTTATTCGGTGTGTGTGTGTGTGTGTGTGTGTGTGTGTGTGTGTGTGTGTGTGTGTGTGTGTGTGTTGGGGAACTACATTCAACAATATATGACTAATTGAATTACAACTTGATTTGACTTTTGGCATAATTCGTTTTGCTTTCATCAGCGAAAACATTATTTCCTCTCAGTAAAACAGTTGATAATGTGGCCGAGCTTTTTAAAGTACGCTGTAGCAAACAATGTTTTCTCCGACAAAGGAGTTCCCAGGTTCAATCCATGCCGAGGGGCACATGATATTTATTAAGTTTTCTCGAGATCGCAGGCCGGTAGACGCAATACACACTGTTAAAATCGGTGCTTCTATTTCAAACACGGCTATTCACTCAACATAACGTTTGAAGTAATAAATATACATATATATATATATGTTTGCGTGTGCGTGTGTGTGTGTGTGTAGAAGATGTTACACACACATACACACGTATATAGAAAAACCTGACTATATGTTATGAGGATTACGTATAAGCTAGAAACAGATTGTCGCCGCTGTGTGTTCACTTCAAAGTGTACTTTTATAATACGCTCTATCCGTGATATTGCGAACTTTAACACATAAATAAACGATACCTTAAAACTATATTTTATTATATATATATCCAGGGTGTCCCCAAAATTTCCATAGAAAAAATAAAACTTTTTCCGTAGAAAAAATATAAAATTTTATATGAAAAAACATTTTAATTTATACAACATGCTCTACCTGACTACCATTCTGTTGAAAACACTCTTCCATGCGTGTCCTCTACTGCGGAAGAACACGTTGAAACTCAGCTGGAGTTATGCTTGTAGTGGCGTTGGTGATAAGTTTTTTGAAATAGTTTATGCTTTCAATCTTTTCCTGATACACCATGACCTTCAAATGCCCCCAAAGGCAAAAATTAAGTGGGGTAAGATCTGGGGATGTTGGAGGCCACTCTATAAGACGACGCCAACCAATCCAAGCACATTTATTCAACCGCATCTTCTAGGGTATCAGAAATATTTTTTAAAATTACAATGTTAAAGCCATAGGTATGGAAAGTTATGTTACACCTTATATATATATATATATATATATATATATATATATATATATATTAGGTTGGTGCAGAAATAATGGCGTAATAATGTCGTTTTTTGACTTATTTTTTAAAGTCAAAAAACGACATCATAACGTCATTATTTTTGCACCAACCTAATAATATATGCATACACAAATCACTAAAAATGACTGACAAGTTTCTTCAAGTTTTTTATTTAATTTTTTTGTGTTCTTATAATTATCTTCTGGGCGTAATTTATGTAGAAATTGTCCAAGTGTTTTGTATGCCCTAGCGCTTTCGACTATAATTTTAACCACTGTCAAGAATGATTTTATTGTCATTTTTAACTGAAATTATGGATTAATTTATGTATGTATCTAGAGCTATAAGAATGTTTTATTTTCCAAATACGGTTAACGCACTGTGGCCAAGTTCATAGTTGACATTATTGAGTGTTGTATTTTTCTGTTTCATTAATAATGCTTGCATTATTTTTTTCTCCCATGTAGATGAGGTTATACAAAACATCTGGACAATTTCTACATAATTTCCGCCCAGAAAAAAGAAAATTTTAAGAACACAAGAAAAACAAAATAAAAAATTAACCGCAGTACCTTCCATGCCTGTTTTTTTTACTGAAACTTGTATAAAAGACACCCAATATACAATTATAATCATATATACCGTGTGTAACAACAAAATTGTTCAGATCCTGTAGCAACAAATGTGTCTAAATCCTTCAGCAACAAATTTGTCCAATTGTTATATTAGGCTCTGAACCGTCGTACCTTTAAAATGATTAAAGAACTCTTACTGGAATTATCCGAGGTTTTTATAACGTTGTTCGACTCTTGATCGATAAAAATGTATAATTACTCACTATGCTTAACAGAAGTAGCATGATAATAACAATCATTAACGAAAATGGCATGTTCATCTTTAATTAATCATAGCTAAGGATTGGCGCAGTTGCAATATTGAAATAATGTTCATATATATATATATATATATATATATATATATATATATATATATATATATATATATATTGGTCCAAGATCATTTTCCAACTTATTCAAGATGATCTTCGGCCTTTCTAATCTTCTAGCTTTTTTTCCTGGAGTAACAAGGTGCCTCACAGTTATCACGTACGATTTCATTTTCAGTTCTTTATTTCACTGATCTTTGGACTGTCATAGCTGAAACGCATCTCTCACGTAACAAACGCCTTATGAATTGAGTTGGATCTTTTCTAATTGTTGAAATGATGATTCTTCTTCGTGCTGTGACTTCTTGATCCTGTTTTCCTCCCTACTTTTCCCTCTTTTTAAAACTTATTCACCGTTCCTTTTATGCTTCTTGAATGGACTTTGAAGATAGGAGCCAGAGTATGAATGTTGGTACCATTACTGAAAGCTTGAATGATATTTTTCTTCTCACCATTGCTTTGTTTGGTACGACAAATGGTGTCCAGACAGCTAAAAAATCTTATCTGAAAACCTGGAAAAAAGAAACTCAATTCGTTTTGTTGTGCTAAAACCCATAAAACGAATTGAGTTGGTTGGTTGGTTGGTTGGTTGGTTGGTTGGTGTATCTTATTTATATTGTTTGCGACGATGTATTCTCGCCATTTAAATCATTAACCTCTATATTTGTTTTTTGCATGAATGATTCATGAATTCATAAATTATAATTGCACCTTTTAATTGAAATATATATATATATATATATATATATATATATATATATATATATATATATATATATATATATATATATATATATTTCTTGAATATTAAACATTTTGTGAGATGGATAATTATTATGTTACACGATTTGGACAATTTCGCTGTTACACCCGGTATATATAATAACCTTCTGTTACCCGACTGCGTATTAGTGTTTGTTATTTCATTTGCGCGTCCCAAGTTTAGATCGTCGTGCTTCTCCCAAAATTACATATAATTATAGTATTATAAAACATTTGTCTGGGGAATTATTTACATATTATCATTGTTTTGGTTTTATTTTATTTTAAAGTTAAGTCTCACCTGTTGAATATATTGGGCAATAGCCTCCTCGAAAACATATTACTGTACTTAAATTATTCACGTTAAATGTATATTATATTAAAATATTACCGCATGTATAATATTATGTTGGTGCAAAAATAATGTCGTTTTCTCACATAGTAACATATGTGAGAAAACGACATTATTTTTGCACCAAACTAATAATTATATATTTAATATATAATTAAAGGATCAGAAAGAAGTTTTACCTTGTGTATGCTGACGAAAATAAAAGACGAAATTTCTACAGATTCTAATCTCTTAATGTCGTTTATGTAAATTAACTGTAAATGTAATTTGTTAGTTCGTATACGACTGGCAAAGAAAGAACTGCCAAATATTCACTTGTGCCGTTAGTTTTCAAAGATTTCTAATGCAACAGCATGTTCGTATTTGCTGTAGCATTTCTTTACTCTTTTCAAGTGAAGAGATGTAATCGGAGGTCAATAGAATTGGGCAAACATGATGCATTCTCCTTGCATAATACACCTTCTCTAGTCACAAAACGTAACAAGCAGGTCTAATAGTTATTGGCCTTTCCAATGAACAATCTCACGTTCAAGACACGGTTCAAAAAGCATCGTCTCTTCTGCTTATGGCAGTACACGGTTCAATGGGGAATTTGAAATGCGTATTTTCGACTAAGTATTATTACTAGTGCTTGATTCTTCTGATGTAGCTATGTTTCGTTGAGCTGTTATAAAATTAACGATATGAGTCAAACGTATTATGCATATAAACCTGAAGCAAACTGTTTCTCCTTTGTTCATTTCTAGTATGTAGGGCTTGTCGAAGGCATGTACATACATATATATATATATATATATATATATATATATATATATATATATATATATGTGTGTGTGTGTGTGTGTGTATGTGCGTGTATACGTGTGTGTATATGGCGAGAATACATCAATCCCCGTTTATTTCTCATAGCAATTTTTTCGGATTACATCTCTATTTTCGTTGTCCTCTTATTACTTAAAAGTAAAACAAGAACAAAATCTGCTTCCATACCTGATGATGTCTGTAAGAACAGACGAAAGCTTGTAAAAGATTAAAAAGAACTTATGCAACTGAAATTTATAAACGGGGATCATATCATTCATATACAGGTTCGGGGTTGGTGTATCTTATTTATATTGTTTGCGACGATGTATTCTCGCCATTTAAATCATTAACCTCTATATTTGTTTTTTTTATGAATGATTCCTGAATTCATAAATTATAATTGCACCTTTTAATTGAAATATATATATATATATATATATATATATATATATATATATATATATATATATATTTCTTGAATTTTACTCGCATTATATACTCGATTAGTTTTTCTTGTCATATATATATATTCACATATATATATGTGTGTGTGTGTGTGTATAGAGAGAGAGAGAGCGTTAGAGAGATAGATATGAATAGATAGATAGATAGATAGATAGATAGATAGATAGATAGATAGATAGATATAATTTCAGATATAGTATATCCATAGAAGAATCAAAATGAATGAAAAAACAAAAGAAAAAATTAGTTAGCACGATTCCTCAATCCGAGCCCCTATACATTACTCTAACGTGCCTCCAAACAAAACGCTATGAAAATATAAAAATATCTTTTTTTTTCGTAAGAATATCAGCAGTACATTTTTATGGTAAAAAAAATTACCAGCAATACAGTATTGGTAAAGGAAGAGAAAAATTACCAGCAATAAATTTTTGTAAGAAGAATTGCCAAAGCTACCAAGAAAATTAAATTAGGACTTGATATGTCATTAAACAAACCAAACCAAAACTTTACACAGTATCTCTCATCGCTAAAAACGGTTACAAAAGGTATTAAAAAAACGTCGTAATGTACAAATATCTGCAAAAGATTATTACTAATCCAAGGTTACACAGTACATTAAATCAGGATCTAATCTATCTCAGTTAAATGAAATTAGAGATAAGTGTTTATTTAACACAAATTAATTGAAGTGACAATTTAAATAAATTGAACTAAACCAGACTACAAACAACGAATTTAGAAACGTAAATTTTTTAACTATATGTGAATGAGATTCGAGTACATGAAGTAAAAGCCAATGGAAAAGTGCTTATTTAACCGAAATTAATTAAGGGTTACAGGTTATAATATTGTACGCACCAGAACTGCAGGTTTTGTGAAAAAAAAAACTTTCTCATCTTCAGCATGGGTGACCTTTTCCAAGCATACCCATCTGCTCAGGCCCCTTTATGTTTCATCGACATTCACAGAGGCTTACATTGTGGTTTATACTGTAACTATTCTGAGAAAACTTTTGCTAGATTTCGGGTATGTGCTCAACTAGAAAAACATAGGGTTTTGAATTGAGGGTTATATTTCTTCTATACTAATTGCTGATCGGGGCTAGAGATTCCTACTCTCTACCTGATAACTAAGAGTAGAATAGATGGTTTCATACATACCCGAAGGGTATTTATCCGTAAATCAATATAAGGATCTCGACCAGAGTTTGAACTCGGCTCGCCGTTTTCTTATTCCGAGCTTAAGTATAGCACCACCTGCACACCCAGGACTTTAAAAATCCATATAAATCAAGATTTGGAGAAATGGATAAATTAGAGGCGTTCGCTATTTTATTAATTAATCAGTTTCAGACTAAATAATTTTTTTTAATAAAAATTATTAATAAGATACGATATCCCTACTAAGTGGAAACCCATTCTAAATAAATACTAATTAACTTATAAGTCGCAGAGAAAATTAAAAACTATATATTGTGTAAAAAAATACGAAATTATTAATCTGCAAAGTTTCAGCATTTAAGTATGTAGGATTATTATAAATTTTACACCCTGCAAATAATATCATTTAAAATAGTCAAGAATTTTATGTTAAATATTCCATGCATTTTTGTCTACTATTACGTTTGCGTATGGGATATAAGTAAAAGGACGACTTATCAAATTGTCAGTAAGTACAAGCAGTTCCCAAGATAATTTGAGTATCAACTAAATGTAACAGTGCAAGTCGAGTTAATTATGAAGTCCCCTTGATTCTCGTCTATTCTTTGTCGTCTGAAAAGTATTAGAAAACACTGAACAAAAAAAGAAGCTGTTTCTGGAATATAAACATCTTGGATTTACGCTTTATAAGCTTTGTGGACAAGTTGAACATTTTCGCAATCTAATTTTTCACTCCTTCAATTTTTTACAACAGGTGACACCAGCAAGATTCGAACGTGCGTCTCCCACAGCACTACGAACATCCAACTTAGAACGATGAGAAAGGCTTGAAATGAATGTGAACGATATTCGAGAAAATAGGGTTTGTCTTTTCATTGAACAAGTAGCGTACCTACCTGGTGTCAATGTTTTAATCAGATAAAAAAATAAAAATAAAAACAAGATTTAGAATAACGATTTTGAAAAGTAACAGATTATCTCTCCAAGTTGTAGAATGAGGCTAAGCCAGTCTTTATTCTGAGAATCACCTTGCTCATTTGGCCTTTTGCAATACTAGGCAAAGATACACAAGTCTCGAGATTTAAGCATAGTTTTGGAAACCTCCTTAAGCTATAAATTCTTCGGCTATTTACTGAGAGAATATCTGTCATGTCCTCGATCTCAGCAGTTAGCTGCCAACGGTTCCGTTCTGAACGTGATGAGATCTCTTAATACTTATGTCGCATGCAATCAGTTCTGTGAAAACTCCGTTAACTTTGTTATCTCTTCACGTCCGTCAAAGGTTATTCGTTTTCTCTCGTCTCCTTGAACGCTTCGGCTTAAGTGGTTACTTCATGTTCGAGATATTGATAAGTAGCCCTCATTAGCCACAACATAATAATGTTGAATTATTATCATAGCAGAGAGTTGGGAAGGGGGTGCTAAATTACATCAAGTGATCTTTGTAGCAATTAATTTAAGCATTGCAAAATCAACAATAAATTACCTGTGCCAAGATATATTTTTCTTTTTCGTTTATTTTTTTTTCATTTCTCCTTTTCAATACATGTATTTCGAATATTGTTTATTAAAAATAATAGATGCAAACGATGCTTAGAAGATTAGTTTTAATGTTATTTTCTGAGATTAACTAAATAAAATTCCATATAACATTTATTTATATATGTGTGTGTCTATGTGTGTCTGTGTTCGTGTGTTTATATATATATATATATATATATATATATATATATATATATATATATATATATATATATATATATATTGTTACATATTCATGACGGTCGTCTTCGAGTATAGAATCCAGAGGTCAGCAGTGAATATTTCGGAGACACTAGGAAAGCGTAGTTCAGGTCTGCAGTGGATATCGTAGCAAACTAGCAGAGCGTAGTACTTCCCTCTGTCATCTTCGCCTGACAAGTTGGAACTGGTCCTTAGGCTTGGGTAAACAAAAATGGCCGCCTTTATACACGACGGATAGAATGTTCTGCGGCTTCTGATTGGTTAACCTTCTATTGGTAGACTATAAAGGGAGTTAAGTCATTTAGACTCGCTCACTAGTCACATACATATATTATATCATCATATTATATATTATTATTATATTATTGATTATTGGGTTCATCTCCCCTCCCCCCTCATTCTATCACTATTAGATTTTTATGTATAGCATGTGTTTCATTTTCAAATTTTTATGGATTGGGGCGCGTTTCTGTAGGTTCCCCTGGAGAGGATGTGGTATTATGGTGGTTGGAGTATTGAACGGTGATGGATGAGTTCTTGTGGTGAATGAGCAAAGTGTAATGTATGAATGGGTTGTGAATCAGATTAGCTAGGTATAAGATAGTTAGTGTTGACCAGCCTCTACCCCTCCCCTTTTCGGACTTGTGCCACAATTTTGTAAATTACGCAAAATAAATACCCTAGTCACATACATATACCCAAGACCCCCGTGTGTATTGTTGTATTTACGTGTTTGGACTTGAGTATTGATTACGGAGTTAAAAGATAAGCTTATTTGGATTTTTTGCATCCTTTTGAATTTTCAGTTTTCTTGTTTCTGTTTTTTCATTTGTGTATATTTTACTTTTGTTTTCCGTTTGATTTGGTTTTTTGCTTTTTCTTTCTCAGCTTTTTGTTTTGTAAATTTTCTTGCTTTTGTTGTCTATTCTTTTCCTTTTGTTTGAGTTATTACCGTTTGAATTTGCGCTTTTGTTTTCGTTAGTTATTATATTACGTTTGTGGGAAAATATATATATATATAATCCTTTAAAGAAAGAAGACAAAACTTTTTGTTCGGCGTGGTGGGCCGGAAAATCCCATCATGGCCGACAATAACAAAGTCAACAATGATCAAGTC
This sequence comes from Acanthosepion lycidas, assembly GCA_963932145.1. NCBI lineage: Eukaryota > Metazoa > Mollusca > Cephalopoda > Sepiida > Sepiidae > Acanthosepion > Acanthosepion lycidas. The sequence continues at coordinate 97,759,803 of OZ010571.1, forward strand.
AACGATGATGGGAATACACCGCTTTCACAACCAGTGTCTCCAGTAAAAACGGCCTGGGTTAAAAATAGGCAGCATAAAAAAAGATGCAGCCTTTTATATTGACCAAAGGAAAAAGTTCGAGGAATCTTTCCAAGGAAAGGAATTTCTAACAATTCCCGAGGCCCTCAATGCCGTAAACACTAGAACGATTTCCCTTCTCACTTCCGATGTGAAAACTCGGAAGTTAATCGGATTTGGAAGGAAAGTCATGGAAGAAGCATTGAAGACTCTCCAGATCAGCCCGAAAATACTAGCGCGAAGAACTAATGCTCTGTGGGACATTCTTTTATCCACAGAGCAACAAGCCAAAGAACTTGCGGGAAGTCTATTAAAAACCAAAAATTTCTGTCTACATGGGCACCCGTAGGACGAAGGTCAACATTCACGGGGTCCCGGTAGATATTCCTGAGGACAGGATGGGGGCCTTTTTCGCCAAATACGGAGAGGTGCACGAGGTAAAGGTTCTCACAAGCAAAAACGGGATACAGACGGGAGACATGGAAGTGCAAGTTACGATGAACCAGGACAACTTCCGAGAGATACCAAATACCCTGGAATGTTGGCTGTAGTGGAGGGGAGGAGACCATGTTGCTGGTCGTGTGGCGCGTCAGGGCACATGGCCAAGGAGTGCCCTACAAAAATCCAAATCAACCAATACCCCCTCCAGCAGCAGCAGTAACAGCAGTGGTCGCGACGCAAGCAGGACAAGGGTCTACCTCAAAATCACCAGGAGGAGACTGGAAGACGGTAGAAAGGGGACGGAAAGCCAGGAAGGTTTCATCTCCGCAGGATATACCCCAACCAAAGAGGCAACCTGAAAAGCCGCTACAAAAGGAGGTACAGCCTGCAAAGATGGGGCAGGAGAAGGTGGCCCCAAAACAGCAGCAGAAACAATGAAAGCAGCAACAACACCACCAACAGCAACAACAGTAGCAGCAGCAGCAACAACAACACCACCAAAACAGCATCAACAAAACGAACATAAACAGCAGGAACTCCAACAGCCGGAACAGCGGCAACCCCAACAGTTGGAACAACAGCAACCCAAACAACAGGAACAAGATCAACAACAGATGGAGGTGGAACAAATGCCTCCACCTCGGGCTACATCCCTCAAGAGGTCAAGAGAGGAATATGAAGAGGAACCTCCACAAAGGCACCATGGCCGCAGTAGGGCGGAGAGGGTCATGGAGAGATCCAGGACAATCTCCGTCCCTGCTTCGTTCAAAGATGTCGAAGAACCGACAAGAATCAGGCGTCACTCTTCTTCCCCTTCCCGTATTACCTCCCCTTCCCCCTCCACTTCTCCCCTTAATTCAGTTTCCACCCCTCCTCACTCATCCACTTCTTCCCCCCCTCATCCATCAAGCGAAAAGAAGAAAAGAAAGAAAAAGACCTTTGCTGGTCCGGAATGGATCTGTGGAATAGACAGAGTAGAGTACAAAAAGGGCCTCTCCAAACAGAGAAAAGCCCTTCTAGGTGTACTTTATAAAATGGAGACTGTAGAGGGGAAAAGCATTGAGGATCCTCGAATTTTCCCTCGAGCTCCATGAGTTATAACCTGTGTAAGAGAAACCGGGAGCCAGCTTGAAGTATGGAACCATCTATATGAAGCGAGGGCAGCGTTCCCGAACATAAGAATGTTTGAGTTGGAAAATTCAAATTTAAAAAAACTAAGGCAATTTTGTTCTAGGAGGGTCCCCGTGTTACTCCACCCCTCCTTATATAGAGCAATCAAACTAACATACCCCACGGACGTTGGCGGGATTGTCTCAGAGGGACGGATGACATCGGAGTCAGGTGTGGGAAGCCTGGGACAATCCATCGGGGTCCTGTCAGATGCAGATGTCCGTCCCGTATGTGAATAGGTTTTTTGCACTTATTCTTTTCTTTTTTTGCAGGCTTAGAAGATGTCAATTAAGATAGCGACGTTGAATGTGAAGGGCTTAAGGGATCGGGGGTAAGGCGGCCCGCCTGCTCCGGGACCTTCTGTCCCTTGATGTGGATGTCGCCGCGATCGAAGAGACCCACTTTGTTTGCAGTTCCGATGCGTGTGTGCTGGAGGATGACTTTGTCGTCTATTCAGCATATGGGGACCGGTTTGCCAGAGGAGTTTCTTTGCTTGTCAGACGCACTCTTGATGCGAAGGTGGACCTTGTGCATACCGATGCCGAGGGCCGGTAGATCGTGCTCGATATTGCCGTGAAAAGTGGTCCGTTCCGAGTCGTTGCGGTTTATGCGCCCAACGACCGGGAGGAGCGGGTCTCGTTTTTTAGGCAGTTGGGGCCGTTCCTAGTGGATTCAACGCGCCTAGTTTTAATGGGGGACTGGAATACCATCCTGGACCTCAAGTTAGACAGGGGCGGGGTGCTAGCGGGAGAAGTAGCAATTGTAGCCTGGTTGATCTGATCGACGATTATGGTCTCGTCGATAGATACCGGGTCGATCATCCCGGGGGTAAAATGTGGACGTGGGCTCTTAATTGGCCTTTTGACAAGGTAGTTAGCTACCTTGACAGAATGTTAGTTAAAAGAGCCGACATAGATCTACTAGATTGCCCTACGTTTCACTGGGTAGGCTATTCGGATCACAAACTCGTTTGTGCCTGGGTGGCGTTAGACAATAGGCCTAGAATTGCTGGGTACTGGAAGTTCAATCTGTCTCTACTGGACAGGCGGGACTTCCAGGAGCAGCTTATTAGACTAGTGCAACGGGAGCTAGTGGGGGCGGTTATCCAGAATAGGTGGTGGGAACGCCTTAAATGTAGGATTAGGTCTTTCACCATTGATTTCAGCAAACAGCTCGCTCCAGATAGAGCTGACAAGGTGAAGACGCTTAAGGCTAGTTATTCCCGGGCGGTGGCTGGGGGGGGGGGGTTCCCCTAGAGATAGCCTTAGCTAGGGAGGCCCTGGATCGATCGAATAGCGAGCGGTACATGGGTCAGGTAATTAGACATAAGCTAAGCAAGATGTCTTCCGAAGCTGTGAATTTGGGCGCAGATCTGCGCAGGGTAGAGGTCTGTCGATGTGGCGATGGTTACATTCGTGAAGTCAAATCCCCGGAAGGGCGTACTCTTCGGGCCACTGACGACATGTGCGAGGCGTTTCGGCGCCATTTCGAGAGCCGGTTTACCAAGGAGCCTGGTCTCCGTGAGGAGGTGTTTCGTAGCTATTTGGCTGATTTTCCTCGGTTTCGCCGACTGAAGCGGCTAGCTGCGAGGGAGAGATTACGGAGGGCGAAGAATACGCGGTATTGAAGAAGGTCGGCAGAGGCAAGTCGCCCGGTCTGGATGGTTTGCCCTATGAATTGTACTTGAGGCTGTCGCACATCTTTGTTCCGATTTTGACTGCAGTGTTCAACAACTGGTTTCGGTCGGGGTCCATCACCAATCGGATCACCAGGGGCGTGATCACTCTGTTGAAAAAGGGCAAAGGTGGTGGGGGGAAGCTAGATGATTACATGCCCATAACTCTGCTAAACACAGTGTTAAAGATTATGGCTAAGATCCTGCAGGAGCGTTTGCAGTCAGTTGCCGAGTCTCCGTTAGGACCTGAGAAGACTTGTTCTGTGAGGGGCCGAACAATTCAGAGCAACCTGCATCTGATCCGCAAGATCATAGAGGGTGTAAAAGACGACGAAGAAGCCGCGCTGATCAATTTGGATCAGTCCAAGGCATTTGATAGGGTCGACCGTTGCTACCTTGCTACTGTGCTGCAGGCCGCTGGATTCGCACCCAACTTCTGACGCTGGATTAGCCTCCTGTATCGCTCCCCCAGTGCTGTGGTACAGGTGAACGGAAGGTTGTCGGACACTTTTGTACTGTCAGGGTTGTCCGCTGTCGCCTCTCATTTATGCTTTGGCGTTGGAGCCTCTCCTTCGCCGGCTGAAGGACGAGACCGGCAGTCCGGCCCTACGTGGGATCGCCGTTGCTGGAGGGGCTCGAGCCAGGTTTTCCGCGTACGCCGATGACGTATCTGCTTTCCCGCAGCGACATTAAGGCGGTACAGAAGGCGCTTGATCGGTACGAGAAAGTGACAGGGGCCAAGATAAACCGCGACAAGTCGTCCGGCTTGCGGTTAGGTGCCTGGAAGGGGGTCGCCCTTCCGGGCCGCTTCGGTTGGACGGACGGTCCGGTCCGCATTCTTGGAGTGTGATTTGGGTCCGACCTCCAGCTGGAGAAGAATTGGACTGAAGTACGAGAAAAGGTCGATTCTGCCGGTCAGACTTGGAATCGACGGAGGTTGTCCGTGAAGGGCATGGCGAAGGTGTGTGCTACATACATTTTCCCCCTGATTCTTTATCGATTGTCCGTACTTCCTCTCTGTGAGACCCACTGGAAGGCGCTCGAGCAATCGCTATCCTCCATTTTATGGAGGAGACGCTTGAACAGGGTCGACAGACGAGTCTGCACTAAACGTCCGTGTCATGCGGGGCTGGGAATGCCGCACCTGTTGAGTCACATCCGTGCCTCTAGGTTGGCTTTCCTACACCGCGCATTGACTGGAGGAGATCCGATTCTGAAGGGGAATGTTAGGGACGCGTTCCCTAGCCTTACCATCAGTCCCCCCATCTCGAGGGTTGAGCGCCGTCGTAAACCCCGGGATCAATCGGTTTTCCTTCGCGAGTGTCGGTTGGCCTTGAAGGCTATTTCCCGGTCCAGTGACCTTTCACGGCCTAGGAAGGTCTTCTATCGTGGATTAGTGGAGGGATCCGCGAAGGATTCTCTACGAGATACGCTCGGCTTGTCGGAGGAGGAGTATCGCTCCTACTGGTCTTGGGCGCCAGCGGTGGATTACTTCAGTAACCCTGAGTTTTCGCTTACCTGGCGATTGGCTCGGGATCGGCTGACTCTCAACGACAAGGCTTTCATATGGGGTTTGGCGGATTTGCCAGGCTGCAAACGGTGTGGTCTTGCCTTAGAAGAAACGGCTTCGCACGCCTTCTACCATTGCCCCCGTGTCCGCCCCTTATGGGACCGTTTCGGCGAGCTGACGGCTCGTCTCGCTCCCGAACAGCGTGTGTCCATGGATCGCGCATACGCGTGTGACAATGTGTCGCCTCCGTATTCCGGGATGAAACGGATGGTTTTTCTGATGCTGCTGGCCACGGCTCGAATGGTGATTTGGACGACGCGAAAGGATGAAGTCTTGCGGGGCAACCGTCTTTCTTATCAGCATCTAATCCAATTCTTTGAGCATCAGACTTTAGCGAAAGGTGGGTAAAAGTGGCGAGCTTGGTTCGTGTGACCAGGGCTAGCCTTGATTTTCTCTTCTAGCTCAACCTATTGCACATCCTGTAGAACCCTCCCCTTGGTTAGGTTAGACAAGCTTCAGTGTACCTTGTTAATGTGAGTAAGTGTTGTTCCTGGCCTGTTCCCAACCTCCCCAATTTGTTTTGGCCTCCTTTTATCTCGACTGGGTCAGCTTTATATTTTCCCATTTCCACCTAATATTTTATCCTTTTTCTCACTCCCTTAGTGAGAGAGTCTCTTGATTTTGTCCCCTGGCCTCTCTGTTTTGTGGGTTGGACGGTCCCTATTAACATCAATTATGTTTAGTTTGCATTTTGTGTTTTCTTTAGTTATTATTGGGTTCATCACCCTCCCCTCTCATTCTATCATTATTAGAATTTTATGTATATCATTTATATCATCATCAAATTTTTATGGATTGGGGCGCGTTTCTGTAGGTTCCCCTGGAGAGGATGTGGTATTATGGTGGATGGAGGATTGAACGGT
>OZ010571.1:97770578-97830578 GCA_963932145.1 Acanthosepion lycidas
AAATCGCAATATCCACTAGAGCTTCGCCCAGGAACATATTGGGAGAGCCAACTGCCTGTTAGACTACGTAAATACCCAATGGTCAAACTGGTAGTTAACCAATTTCCCTCGCAATGAATACTTCAGATATAACCGACATTTTAATGATTTGCATAATAACGTTATACGATCTGTATATATATATATATATATATATATATATATATATATAGATAGATAGATAGATAGATAGATAGATAGATAGATAGATAGATAGATAATATTAGTGGTAAACATACACATACATATGCAAAATATATAAATATATATACATACATACACACATATATATATTTGTATGCAAAAAAAAATTTCAAGAGGATAGAATCCAGGTAGAACTCAATGTCCAGGACAGAGTAAGGATATAATAGAAAGGCTTAAACACTAATATTCCATGGTCATAATTTATTCCATTGGAATCGTAAATACGATCCAATTCATCAGACCTACAAATTTAAAAAGAAAACAGAAAAAACAACTCCGGGAATAAAAAATAAAATTTAGTAAGAGTGTAAGTATGAGAGTGTGGGACGAATATTAGAGCTATAGAGAGGGGTACAGACGAGAGAAGGCGGGGGATTAAAATTTAACAGAGAGAAGTTTTAGAGAGGAGTGTCAAAGACGGTTTAAGTGAGATAAATATGAATGTATGTACCGAAATATTCTTACAATGTTCCCCTTTCGAGTGATGATTTTATCTTTGGCGATTACTATAATTCAAGAGGAGAAAAATCTAGTTTTAAGTAGAACTGAAAACTTAGCTGATAGGATCATTTACATTTATGGCTGCATAATTTTCTGACATACGCTAGAATCGGGAGATGATCTAATTCTTGCACAGTCAATGGTCGATTTGCATTCATTTTCCGTTTCTGAAAGCCTTCCAATATGTGGATTTCTTTTCAGAAGATTCCTGACCCACTTTGAAACAGCTTTATCTAAACTTTACACAGATTTCGCCTATAGAAAAATCTTCAAGCGTACTTAATCATTTGAATTATTTCCGCGAACAAATGTCAAAATTTCAGTAAGAGATATAAACTCTGACTGCGAAGAGCGATCACATAGCTCATTCAAAACTCATTCAAAGGTCTCTGACTGCTGACTGAGTAAACCAACTGGAGACCTTCTATTCACACATGCGTCATAAGGCCCCCTTTGATTGTTGCTATCTTTCTTCAAAACAGCGTACCCTCTGTTCAAATGACTAAAGTCGCTAGAAAATTCCGAATGAATCTCGTATATGCTTCTTGATGTATGCGCGTATACATGTATATGTATATATCTGTGTATGTATTTAAATATACATATGCATATGTGTATTATCCTATATCGATGTTTATCGGATTAATGTCAAAGACATACCCTTCTTTATACGCACTAAAATTTGAAGAAGAATTTAAAAAACAGAATGTAGTGCTTACATCCAAGAGCATTAAGCACTACTTCAACATGAATTCTCCCCAGTGAATACTTTGACCTCAACTTCTGAAGAAAATGGTTCAATCGAGTGGCCGCCAGGATCGTTCGACCTTTCTTCTCTGAGCGTCTTTCTTTCGGATCTAAATAATTAATGTTTTTTTTTTTTCACAAAGAAAATCCTCGAAAAGTTCCTGAACTGAAGCAGCTCATTATCGTCAAATTTACCGAAGTATGTCTTGACCTTTGAACTTGCACAAGGATTGTTGGCGAAGTTAAGATCAGTATTTAACATCTTAGTAAAGATGTTGGTTTATTTTGATTTAATCATGACAATGCCAACTTTCCTTTAATCATTTCACACCAAGCAGGTCAATAATGCCACTAAGACGCAAGGGGTTAGTGAGTGAAAGAAGGAAAATGTGAAAGAAGGAAAAAAACTCTTTTTAAGCGGACAGAACAATAAAAGAACAGGAATTAAGGAGACAGAAGATAACGATTGTCATGGTATTAACAGTTTTAATAATCAAACATAACTGGAAAGCAAGAAGCCGGAAGAGAGTTTCACAAGCGAGAGAGCAAACTGTTAGCATAGATTTAACCACCGCTTTACCGGTGATAGAGAAAAATGACATAATGACCAGCCATTGGTTGAACAGTGGTAGAGAAATATGACTTAATTCCTAGCCACCGGTTGAACGGTAGGTAAACACTTCTAACTGTTTTTATATCTACCATGAAATATTATATACGAATTATTTGTGAATTTTGACTCAGGAGCTCAAGCATAAGTGTTAAAATTGTTCAGGAACGGCGGGCTCAAAGGCTTAAAATATTTCAACTATAAAATGATAGGGCCTTGCCACTAATTTAGAAATGCGTTTAAATACATAAAGTCTATGCGTCATAGTGTTAAGATCACCAGAACTATTACCATAAAAGAATTTCTAGAAAAGGCACAGAAGAGCTACGTTACGGAGGTGAGGAAATGAATGAATCCGAGATGTCAGGGCCAATAATATTGCAGATTATTCTTTGTAGCTTATCAAAACGAATGGCACATTTACAAATATGTGAGATAGATTCTGGATATTTCGGATAAAATGACACTGGAATATGTCATAACATGTTTTAAGCTAAACAACTTTAGAAATATAATTACACTTTTAATTCATGTAATATGATGGAAGTATGTTTAAAAAGTTGAAAATATGTTCGCCATGCATAAATCCGTATTTGTTTTGCTAACAATAGAAAAAAAAACTATGAACAATTAATGCTGAATTAGACACGTTTAAATTATAGGTTATTTTTTGTGTAAAAACTGACGAAAAATATTTTAAAATCTTCTGCCTTGAATTATTCACTTTGAATGATATAATTATAATGAATATGTTTCTCAAAAAAATATGATTTTTTAACTTTACTGCAATGAACAAAAAACTTCCTCTCTTTTTTTTTCACAACTAACAAAATAAATTACCCCATATTATTTAATCTTCCACCTCACCTGCTATTTTGCATTCGTGTAAAGACCTTTAGGAAAGTTACAAATCGATCACTTCTCTCGCATCTTTAGGTTAACATCTATCTTTGTTTAGCAATCAGCCTAGGATTAGGAACACTCTGAATTCAATACGATTCGGCTTCGAAGCTGCAACTCTACTCCGTAAAAAAAAAACTAGTTACTACGGTAACGAAAGGGAGCTAAAGAACAATGACTTAGTCTCCCACTTATATTTCCCCTGTTACGAGTATTATCATATTCGTGATATTATAATACAATAATTCACAGACAGAACGGAATGTATGAAAGAGCAAAGAAAGACAAACATATTTTGTTTTCAGGGAGACTTTTTATCACTAAGACATACAAAAAAATATATACACGTATACACTTGTCCCACGCAGTGAATAATATATCACATATATCTACATAACAAAGCAGATTTCAGGGAGAAAATAAACAGGAAAGGTATTATATATAACATGGGAGATACTCCTCTGTCTGGAGAAGACATGTTTAGGAGTCAAAATTCAAACGGGCCAAATTCACTTATGTCCCATGACATATTCTACGAACGGGAAAAAGTGAGTTTTGGGTTTTCGCAAATTGAGGACTGCGAGATGGAGTCTCTCTATATATTTGGCTAAGATATATATTCCCAAAAGGAAACGGCAACATGGAATTATAAGTTGCTGGGGAGATAGATTTAGCATCTGCTAGGGTCATGGGGGCTCGGGCTAAAGAAAGCAACCTTTCAGTTTGATTGCGGTAACCAAACTGAAATTGAATGCCACTTTCGTTACTGTATGACATGACATCACTAAGCGCCCGTGCGAGTTATCTCCACCAAAGGGTGATAATCGCTTTCTGTATCCCTAAATAATGTGAAGAACCTGTAGCTGTTACTTCACGGGGCAGTCTCCAGCGTTAACAGTTTGTTTTTATTTGTTACTTGAATCAATTTGGATGTCTTCAATTCTACGTACCACACGTGACCTTCCTTCATTTAATGAAGAGAATATATATTGTCCTCTTTATAAATCAGTTAATGAAGAACGTAAGTAGCTTCTGCTCTACCTCCCTCCAACCCCTCACTTTTTCTCTTTTTCCCTCCCATTTTTCTCTAATCCACTCTTTCTGTCTCTTCCTCTCTACCTGTCTTTTTTTCTGCTTCTATTTATTTTCCTCTTTGCTCTCTCTCTCTCGTTCTCTCTCTCACTCACTCTCTCTCTCTCTCTTTCTCACCCATTTCTTCTTTCTTTCTTTCTTTCTTTCTTTCTTTCTTTATGTTCCTTCCATTCTATCTTTTTATTTTTTCTGCTTCTCCGTTTCTCTTTTTCTCTCTGCTCACGTTATCTTTACTTTATCTTTTTTTGCTTTCTTTATTTTTTTCTTTCTCTTTCATTCTCTCTTTCGCACTCTTTATCTCTCTCTACATTCTCGCTCTATCTTTTTGTGATGGCGATAAAAACTTAATATTGTTAAATCTATCTACAATTAATCTTCCAGTCATAGCAAAAGAGATCACGTACAAGTTATTAGGTTATACACACACTGAAGAAGCAAACAAACGGACCAAACTTCTCAGACATATTCTAGTATCATCACCAAAATTTCGCGCTCAAAACTTATTTGTTGATGAAGACAAAAAAAAATGCCTGTTTTAAAGAAAGGATAGGGAATTCGATAATAAATATTAAGTATTTAAAGAAGATACGCTGCGTTTCGGGACATATCAATCGCTGACGTCAACTGAATGTATCTTGACTCGTTTGCCAATCCTTTTTGCTTTATTTAAAAAGAATGACCAGGTTGCTTGGCAGAGAATTCGAATCATAAAAGCCAGCATTAGATCAGAATATAAACGAACGTAAATGGGGAAAAGAGGAGAAGAAATCACAGTGACCTTTCCCGTTACCTATCCGAAGACTTCGGGGTATGCAGATGCTTTCAAATGTTAATCATGTTTGACATCGATGGCCTTCCGCCTAGATTTGTGACTGCCGAGGAGTTAGAAACAGAATACAAGAGAAGCACTCAAGTTTTATCATTAACTTGAGTAATAAGGACATTCACGCGTGTACACACACACAGAATCTCTCTCTCTCTCTCTCTCTCTCTCTATATATATATATATATATATATATATATATATATATATATATATTTACCAAGAGGTCGAATATATGTGGATATAAAGAAGTAAGATACATATAGACATATACATACCAAAATATAAGTACCTTACTTTTTTCTCTCTCTCTCTTTCTCTCTGTATCCATCTATCACATACATACAAAATTATGTGTGTGTAAGGGAGATAGGTATATATATATATATGCATATATATATATATATATATATATATATATATATATATATATATGCATATATATATATATGCATATATATATATATATGCATATACATATATATATATATATATGCATATATATATATATATATATATATATATATATATATATATATATGCATGTATATATATATATATATGCATATATATATATATATGCATATACATATATATATATATATATGCATATATATATATATATATATATATATATATATATATATATATATATATATCTTACGCACACATAACTTCTATGTATGTGATAGATGGATAGAGAGAGAAAGGGAGAGAGAAAAAAAGTACTTATATTTTGGTATGTATATGTGTATATGTATCTTACTTCTTTATATCCACATATATTCAACCTCTTGTTAAAAATCATGGAATCACCACACTTCCAAGATGTTCGTCTATTTTATTTTTTTTTAAACTTAATTGCAATTAAACAAGGTTCATTTATTAGTCTGAATACCTTAATCCGCAAAACGTATTTCAAATAAATTAAATGCCATTATTTTAATTAATGGTAGCTTTTCACTTTCCAAAACAGAATATTGACAATTCAAATGGAATAGTATCGATTCTTATTATTATTATTCTTTGTACCGTGTCACTTCAGGACGTCGACGATCATGGCTCATTAGTATTTCTTGTTCTTATGGAATAATATAATTTTTAAATATTGCACTGGATCGATGATAGATTTTTGTGCATGGGGGGGAAAAATAAAGTCTGCGGGCGGATGCTATAGTCGCTAGCCGAACTAGGAATAACAAGCTTAACTTGGGGTGGGTGCTGAAAAGTATTTCGTCCATTCAGTGACACTTCAAAGCTCAGAAAGGCCATTCATGTTTGGCTTCTTCCCAACAAACGAAATTCGCTCCTTTTACCTACCTTGCACGAAATTCTATTGCCGATCCAGTTTAATTTTAATGATTTTTATTCCATTTTTGATTGATACTATTCTATTTTGATTCATTATACCATTTTATTTGCTACTACTATATTTTCATTGTTATTATTCTCATTTAAAAATGAAATACTATAGATCAAATAAAGGAAAACTATGGATCCACATAATGTTGGAGAACAAATTCGGTGGAAACTTTTTTTTTATCATTTCACCCCCAAGCAAGGCGATAATGCCATTAATACGCAAGGGGCCACTGAAATTGTAAGAGAATGAGAAGACTTTGTAAGGGAGCGAAAACCAAATCCTAAACAGGAAACAGTGGATAAATCTTAAATCCTTTTCTATAGCTTCAGTGGGTTTCTAAATTTAAAACTGGGCGATAGGCGAACCCAAATATAACAATGAAATTATTGTTACACTTTTATTTGCGGCATAGAAATGAATAATATTCACGAAAAATATGTAAAATTCTCCTCCAGAAAAATTGTCTTGCTGTTCAAGAATGACGGGACCAAATTTATGGAGAATATTTTTTGTGCTTATCATTCATATCTATGTCTCAAGTAAAATTGTAAATAAAAACATGAATATTCTTCATAAATTTGGTTTCAACATTCTTGATCAGCTAGTCAGCTTTGCAGGAGAGAAAATTTTCAGGAGCCATTTTCTTGAATCTCTATTATAGACATTCAGTGGAATTTGGATCCGCACTGCTTACCGGCTATATAACTGAGAAATGTTATTCATGAAGAAAAACCTTAATACACTTGTGCTAAGATGCACTTTCTTCATGTAAAAGTTCTTCATTATCACTAACTTTATTTTAAAGAATGAGAAAAAAGTGTCCAAACATTTAACGTACACCTGAGATTTGACATTTGAGGTAATGATTAACTTCATTCCCTTGTGATGCAATTCCATGACATAAGTGTGTGTGTAAAATTTCCTATCTTTCTCCCCGGAATCATCTTAATGCGTTTTATACGAATGACATGAGATAAAATTTCCAACATAATCGTCCTGGGAATGCAAATTGCTGATTCATCGAATCATCAACACTCCAAGATTATATCGTTTTAGCCGACTTTAATTTACTTTTCTCTCTGTTTAGGTTTCATGATACTTGTCGTTAGACTTTCCCGTTTGTGAATCTCATTTCACTCGGTTGATTGTTTACTGTTCTACAAATATTGTGGTCCATTTGTGACCATTTATCTTGTTGTGCATTTTGAATTAGGGACACATTCTGCTTTATGTTTTCTAATCCGAAGCTTTGATTTTTTTTTTTTTTTTGTTTAATTAAAATCTTCCTATTTTGCTTATAGTTGCACCAAATTTTAGACTCAAGTAAGTAAGAAACAAATTATTTTACCACCCTTCATACTCTCGGAGGCCTTTTGTAAACCTTTCCTTCGTTTCTATCGACCTTATTGTTCTTCTCTTGTCTTGTAACGGCATTCACCCGGTGTGGGTTGAACCGGCTCCAATTGAATTAACCGCATTGCGCGTCAAGGCCATCCACCCCCGTCGATCGGCAGCAGAATCGACGGCATGATTGAGCCATTTGCGATTCCAGCGTCGGACCCCGAAAACGCGAGGACCGGACATGAGTTCCATATCTGCTTTGACCGTTGCGAGCCACGTCTTGAGTTGACCACCTCGGCGCTTCCTCCAACCAGTGGTTGCGTTTGACGCCACCAGTTTACGGACGAACTCATCACCAGGCCGCCGCAGCACGTGGTCGAACCATCGGAGTCTCTTGTTAAGCAGAGTTTCTTCCAGGCCCAGAATGTTGCATCTGGCGTGGATGGACGAGTTGGGGATCCGGTCGGAGAGGCGCACGCGCAGGATACGGCGGAGGCAGTAGTGATCGAAGAACTCAAGCTTATGAAGATCCTCTCTGCGCAGTGGCCAGGTCTCACAACCATAGAGAAGAATTGTTCTGACCATGGCTTCGTAGATTCGCAACTTCGTGAATCGTCTTATCTCCTGGCGAGGCCAAAGTCGTTTTTGAAGACGGACAAAGGCAGCTCTAGCCAAATTTATACATTGGCGCCAATTTTACAACCACTGGTCAAACGACGGACGAAATCACCACCCGTATAAATTTGGCTAGAGCTGCCTTTGTCCATCTGTCTTGACATTATTGTTGGAGCCATATTGTTATTTATACGCTTCAAGACAGTGGCAGGTCGTGACATAAGGTCGATGTAACATTAGGTGCAAACACATGTATATATAAACTAAGAACAAGAACCCCCTGATCACCGTCACGCAGACGTCGTTATACACCAATTCTTCTTCATTAGTGCAATGATAGAGGTGCAGCCGTATGGATGTCATCCACTGAGACAAAATTCTTTCATAGCTTGGCAAGGAGGAGAACATAATCTAGACATTGATTCAAAATTTACTCGCTCCCCCAGTCAGTGGAGTACCTTTACTCGTACACAGAAGACAAGGAGATAAATTACCCACTCACCACGACCACTGTCACACTGGCGTCGGTAACCTTCAATATAGCGTTTTTAGTGCAATTAAGAGGGTGTTGTCACTGGGTTAATAACTTGCAATAATGAATAGAGGACTAGATTTTACACGTTGATATGACTCCGAAAGCCGGGAAATGAAAGAAATTATTTGTTCACTTCCGCACGTCGGTGGTATATGGCCCAGGTTGGTTTGATATGGAATGTTCATATGTGTACATAAGGGCCAAGGACAACAATTGTTTAGGCGGTGGATATCTTAAATTCAGAGTTGTATTTCACCTTGGAAAGAAGGCCAACCAACTCTGTCTTGTTATCTGACCATAGATGTGGAGAAGGAAGAAAGGTGAAATCATATCTTTCCCAAGGACATTTGTTCTACAGGGAAACCGGTGATATCGACCGAAATCTGGACACGATTCGCGTCAAAAACCACTGTGCTACGCTCACATGCATACATTACCTACATTGTGGTGATTTTCTAAGCGTAGCTTAGATGTAACATAAGACGAAAAATATGTGACACCCAGTGAGGACCGTGGAGCTAAATGTGCTGAGAATGTCGGTGAGAAAACAAATTCGTTAGGAACACCACAGAAAACAATAGCGTTAGGGCAATAGCTTAGAAGTACCTCCTAATCACACCAGCAACAACAGTCGAAATAAGTCACCAGTTACAACGCAAGACGAAGAAAAAAGGAGGAAGAAAAAAAGTGTCCACAGTTACTTTGTTTTGCGTTATATAGATTTTACTTCATATATCTCGAAACGTGTCCCGTGACGTTATTGTCTTTAATTACATTGACTGTGAGGGCGGCCATTTTTTTCTGGATATTTTACGTGCAAGGCATGTGTGAGCCCTTTGCCTCTTTAAGTTATTTTGTCTTGTAATCTTTTTTTAGTTGCGCGGACGGTCTTTCGTTTCCACTACCGACGGAATTCACTACTCAGTCGTAATTGTTCTAACAATACAAGCTTGCTAACCATTGCACCTTGTCGAGGTGCCTAAATGATTTTCAAATCGTAGCTTAGATGTGGCACAAAGCCGAAAGTGTGAAGCAATCAGTGAGGATTGAACTCAGTCAAGTCAAGCTTGCTAACCCTTACACCAGGTTGAATTGCTCTGCACCTGCTATATTATGTTTATATTGTAGTGATATTAAAGATAGTAGCAGTAGCAGCTCTAAATAAAACTCTCAGCTATCGAATATAAAAACACGTGAACCCTAAAGTAACTTTCTTCATCTGATTTCCCTTTTTCGAACGGCTGACATGAAATTTCTACTCTGAAGCTGCAAAGGCTGTGAAAGCTTCTCTCTAAAACACACCAACAAATTATGTTTCACTATAACATATTAATGTACATTTTGTTGTGTATACTATTTACGTTTAACAAAAGAAACTCTTGTTTTAAATATTACTTTTGTTAATTTTGTTTTAATGCTAAAATGTTACCTTTTCGCTGCAAATCAATTGGTCTGTTATTTTGTGCATGTACTCTTTGCATCACCATTATTCCATGTGGTATTTTCCTGTAAGAAACCTTACACATTTAATTATTGAAGTAGCTAATCACTAAACTATGCTTATTTTATTTAATTCATTTACTAGTGTATCCGTGCCGTCAAAAATGGCGGCAATTGTTAGAATTTTTTTATATTGTGAGGCAATGAAACAAAGGTTTTGATATAATGTATTGAGGTTCAATAAAGGGAAGATCCAAAATTCACAACTAAAAGAGCGGCCACTGATCCATTTAATTAGTGTCTTCCCTTATACTAGGCTTCTTAAAAAAATTGTTATATCACATTTATAACATAACACTTACAGAATATGTATAACAAACTCTTGATAAGAATGGCGAAGCTCGAGCTGTGGCTCTAGATATCTCGAAGGCGATTGACATGGTTTCGCATACTTATCTTCTACGTAAGCTCCAGGACTACGGTATTACAAGGCGATTGTTTGATTTAATGCAATCGTCCCTGTCAAATTGAGAAATAAAGGTCGTTTTGAACTGGCTCGCTTCCATA
Source organism: Acanthosepion lycidas (assembly GCA_963932145.1). Classification (NCBI taxonomy): domain Eukaryota; kingdom Metazoa; phylum Mollusca; class Cephalopoda; order Sepiida; family Sepiidae; genus Acanthosepion; species Acanthosepion lycidas. The sequence continues at coordinate 97,781,356 of OZ010571.1, forward strand.
TACATTCACACGAAAGCGGGAGTCCCCCAAAGCTTTATACCGGGTCCTACATTGTTTCTTATCTTCATCAATTATCTTTCTGATGTATTTATGTATGCACTACCATTTAATCCTGTCTCAACAGCAAATCCGTCAGAGCTGACAAAGTTAACTTAGCCGCTACTGTTGAAAAAGACCTCCAATCAGTGTTTAACTGCGACAGGAAATAGCTTGTAAATTTTAATGCCTCCAAAACGAAACTACTCTCATTTAATCACCATAGATAAATTTCACAGCCCGATAACAGCATGGCTGATGTTAGACTCCTGAATAGAAAAAACACTCCACCTTATTGGCCTCACGTTTTTGACTAACTTTCAATGGAACAACTAAATGGAATCAATAACTGCAAGGAAAGTTTGGTCACAGCGTTGTACCAGAAGGTTTTTCTTGTCAGAATCCATCTGACACATTTAAAAATCTACCATTCATCCGTGCATTGAATACTGTTGCCATATCAGGTTTAGTGCTCCTTCATCTCGAGGTTCTGAAATGTAATCGATCCTGACTTGGCATCTCGACTTCAGTCACTTTCTCACGGTCAAGACGTGGGTTCCCTCAGTCTTTTCTGCAAGCATTTTCATGGCAACTGCAGTGACAAGCTTTCTTGTCCTGGTGCCCCGACTACGAGAATGTATGCGTGTTACTAGCTTGATATCTAGGTCCCATCCTTTTAATGTTGAAATAGTTCTATGTAACCGCTACTTCTACTCCAAAAGTTTATTTTCTCGTACTTCCCGTCTGTGGAACTCCCTTCCGTTTACTTTGATAACTATAATCTTCAAAAATTTAAATGCAATGTCAATCGCCATCTTCTATCTTCTTTCGTATTTTATTATTTCTTCAATCCCCTCTATACCCAGTCTTTTCTCTCATTTTCACTCTCTGTAGCCTTCTGTTTATTAGTGGTATTCCCGCCTTACTTGGGGTTGAATGATTAAAAAAAAATAAACAATAAAAATTTACATGTATTTCGTTATATTGCACAATAAACGTTCAGAATTTCCACTTAAGCGGAAGTCATTGAAGTGTTTACATGATTATCTCCCTTATTACTACGATTCTCGTAATAGTTTTTACAAAAGAAATCCTTAGTTACCATTACTTTTGATATCAAACTGCTAAAATCGAACAAGTTTAGAATCTAAACATTCGTTACGCAATGTAACGAAATACATGTAATTGTTCTGTTATCTAAAAGGGATTTCAGAACTCACAGCTTAAAGAGAATCTGTTGATGAACTGCTTAGTTAATTAATTCTTTTATCATTACGTTTCTTGGGAAGGTTTTGTCTAATTAATTACTCCGAGAATCTCTTATTCTAGACTGCATACTTTTTGCCGTTGCCTTCTTTGTCGTTCTGTTGCTAATCTTTCTTCTTTTAAAAGGTGTTTTCATTTCGAATCACTGTTATATTAAACTTATAACATGTTTAACAGGAAAATATATTGAGCTAAAAGAGATTTAATCTGGGTGCGACAAAAGTAACGTCATTTTTTTTACTTATGAACTTTTATTGAACAAAAATAAATTGCAATAGTTTAAGAAAATGTATAACTATTGTTACATCAAAAAACATAACTTGTTATAATTAACAAACTATTTAACGTTCAAAATGCTCTGCTTCTTGTGCAGTACAACGCTGAACCGTATCAATAACACAAAGCATTTGACACATTTCTATATCAGTTTCAGAAAATTTATCAGAAATTACTTGTTTTAATTCAGGAATTGTTTTCAATTTAAGCCTGTAAACAAGATCTTTCAGTACACCTCACACGATAAAATCTGGTGGTATTAGGTCTGGTGACTGCAGTGGCCACTCAATTACTCTGCGTCGTCCTATTTAGTTTCGCTCGAAATTAAGATTTCCGAGCGCGTAAGACATAGTTAATCTTAGGCCTTCTGTAATGTTTGCTCATTAATGTTCGTAAATAAAAGAGATTGTTAATTTTGCCACACGCTGTATAATGCCAAAAGAAATCAATAAATCATAGAAATTATTGACAGTCTAAAAATATTAATTTTTTCTCAACAAATTGGATATATTAGGTTGGTGCAAAAATAATGACGTAATAATGTCGTTTTTTGACGTTAAAAAATGCGTCAAAAAACGACATTATTACGTCATTATTTTGTGCACCAACCTAATAGTTCGTATGTACACTATGGGCATAATCATATAAAGACTCTCGGAAATTTTCTATTTAAAATTAACGTTGATAAATACTTTTGGTTCAAACGATGGTGATGCCAACAAATACTCGGTGTCGCTTTCGTAATTCTCGTTGTAGTAGAGACTTTGTAATCGCAGATATAACTATAGTATGCCATTGAACAATACTGGTGTCAGACGCCTTCGACTAATCTCGCATTAATAGTACTTTCTCAATAATACTCGCCCGAAAAGTAATCCGTATAGTGATCCGAATAGCGAAATAGTATAGTGAATAGAATAGAGAACAGTGATCCGATTAGTAATAGAGGATAGACTAGAAATGGCGATCTTTAGTTGTCATGATACTTTCTACTTATGCATTTCGTCTATGGCCACGTGATCCACTTAATTCAATAATGAGATTGTCTGTGTTTGTTCACCGGCGATCTATATTCAAATTCAAGTGTCGGTAGCTACACTTTTTCCCCGTATATAACAAAATTTTAAAAGAAATTCTAAGTATATTATTATTATTAAATTTGAACTATTTAATACCTGAAGAGGTGACTCAGAAAAGTCTATAGTGTAACCGTGCCATAAAATGAAGCCTGTTTTAAAACAGTCTGTGTTTCAACCTCTCTTTTAATGTTAGCATTACCATTTAGAGAGCGGATGCCATACTTTGCAGCATATATACCCAGTTCTCACTTTCCAGACTCGATAGAGTTCAAAAGCATCTCTGCGTCCTTGTTGGTGACAAATTATTTTCCACCTTGCAACCCGTCTCCCACAGACACAATGTCGCAAGCCTCTCACTCTTCTAGCGCTAATATCATGTAAACTGATCAAACTAACTACATTCCTTAGTTCCACCATTTCTAATATTCACAGGTCAGACCGGTCATGCTATACGCATTATAACGAACCACCCTCATTTCCTTTGTATTCCATTGATGATCAGTACGTTCCACATGAGCAGCTTCTTCCCTCAAGCCACTGCCCCGATCAATCTTAACCTCTTTAAGTCTAGAGTTAACAGTTATATTTCCCACATATCCACATAAACTGTGCCACTTACTCTGTAACTTCTACCTCAAGTGGCTCCGGGGCCTTGTAGAGGGTGTATCTCACTGTAAAATAAAAGTTATATAAAGAATTTATAATATACTTTGTTCCATATACTGCAGTGTCTCCAACATATTTCTGCTAAAGACTCGTGTCATACAAAACAATTTTTCCACTACCTTGGGTGGGGGATCTGTGTCGGTCACAATCATAAAAAAACACAATGAACAAAAAAAAATGCATATTATATAATCTTATTAATTTAATTACTACGTTTATACTGTAAATGTGACTCAACTCGGCATAATCTATGGGAACCCTAGCTTGTTTGTCTGCAGCGAGAGAACTCAATCTAAGGATGATGGCAGACAATGACACCCTATGTTTCTTATGTCCAGTCTATGTCGTAGTCTTGTTTTTGGTTGCTGCCACTGCAGAAACACCGCTTCACAAAGACCGGATGTTAGAAATGCAAGGATTTCCAGTGCTTTTTGTGGCGATCTCAGGATATTTGAATTTAATCCAGAACATTGAGAGATTTGAAGTCTGAAATATGCTTTTCAGGACACCATCAGTTGAGATCATAAGCAGTCGGTCTTCTTCACGGATCCATTCCTTCCAATTTGGCAGGTCTTTTGTGGTTGTAAAATAACGCTCAAACTCTTTTAACAACAGAGACTTGTGATCGTGCATAAGCTGGGAGAATGAAGGCCCATGATCAGTTTCTTCCAAAGCTGTCACCGTCAACACGCTTTCAGCTTGGCTTTGAATGCAGCCTCTTTATCTAACATCTTGAAGACAGTTGTCGCTCTCTCATGATGTGATATTACATAGCCCATCAAGCATAGAAATTTAAAATCTGTATCATTGCTACGCTATTTCATGCCTCATTATTTTAAAGAAATCCTCTATTGTATTATCGAAGGAATTATATTAGTTATAACTTAGATATTTTAAACTATCTACTGCAAACATTTTAAAACATTTGTGCAGTATTCACAATAAGTTATGGATGCTTGTCTATATTCGCTATTTAAAAAGTTCTTGTCAAAATAGTGCCATTTTTTTTCATAAAATCTAAACTAAAAATTCCTAAAGCTAACTATATTAAAAATGAAACCAACGTTTAACGAAGACATATAAACACGTCTGTAGCTGCTTTTTGAACCCTATGTGTTGGGTGTGTTTATTCGTCCATGTCTGAAATACGTAAATATACACGTCTACGCCGGGGAAGGAGTTAAGAAACTCTTGACCGTCCTGTGCTAACTCGTGTAATTGCTGCGGGTCTGTCAAACACTTCGACGTTGTTACAGGGAATAATAGAATTTTACTGACAGTCTTTGTTCTGTGAGCAACCCATGGTTGTTCACAGTCTCTCGCCTGGAGGCAACGTACTTCGGTCAAAGGATCCATTATAACTGCGATGAAAACACATTCATGAAAATTACACGACACTTACTTTAAAAAGAAAACGTCAAAAAATAATAAATGCCCTCATCATAAAAGAAATCTTTAAAAAATTCTTTAATAACATCAAACTATGAATACGGGCATAATGTAATGGCCGTATTCGAGAGTTCGTAAATTTACAATAAGGGATTAGCTGAAAGCGCTCAGTATAGATAAACATTTGGACATTTACTATATACATTAAGTTCAAACGGTCGATTTCTTACAACAGAATAAAAAAATGATGTCACTTTTTAAATGAAGCCTATATTATAGAGGGTTTTCTGCACGCACGCACACACACACACACACACACACACACACACATATATATATATATATATATATATATATATATATATATATATAAAGGAATACAGGAGTTAAACTTATATTCCGTGTCTTTTTCCTCTAGTGACATTTGCCATCATTAGTGGATATTGTGTACCACAAAATTGACAAGCAGACTATATATATATATATATATATATATATATATATATATATATATATATATATATATACTTGACTTCGACGAGAATCAGTGGGATACAAATTCTTATTGTTGTTTAGTAGGTCCCTCACTGAACTACTAATACTAAGAACATTTGTTTGCCTATGAAAATATTTATAAAACCTACACCAAACAAAGCACAAATGTTTGTCAGATTTTATTATGCAAGTTAAAATTTTCAGAAATTAATTGAAATTAATCGAGATGATGGAAATCTCACTATATACCTATATCTTATATTTATCAGCTCATATATATATATATATATATATATATATATATATATGTGTGTGTCTGTGTGTGTGTGTGTGTGTGTCCGAGCGCGTGTGTGTGTGTTTGTGTGTGATTAAACTATAGTTTCAAGATATACTATATTTATGAGTCAAAATGCTCAATATCGGAGATAGACTATTTACATTATTCGGACTATTGTCCTCATCTTTGTTGGCATATTTATCACAACGTTTTGGCCGTTGTACGCTCCGGCCTTCTTCAGGTGGTTGGAATGTCGAACTGAACCCTTTATTTCGCTCGCTGGGGTAAACTGTTCTAGTTCCACGTGCCATTTCTAATGAATAACAGTGAGATCTTTATCAAGCAATGACAGTTTGCCTCATGCTTGAACGTATTTTCAGGACAATTCATATATATATATATATATATATATATATATATATATATATATATATATATATATATATATATCTGCGGATAAATATTTATATATATATATATATATATATATAAAGAATTCCATGAAATGTTTTTGCCGGTACGATCGTGCCATCTGCGTTTCCTATATTGTTATGATATGAATAAACTTATTTATTAAAAAATAAGTGCAACTTTAATTTCTATAAACAAATTCACAAGATATTTGCCACAGAAACATATATCTTAATTAGACAATATTCTGGTTAGCTAAATAAATCTATATTTGATCATTTTATTTGTTAATATGGGCTACTTGAAATTATATAAATCATAAATAAATTATATAAATATATAAAAGTGTTATCGCCTTGCTTGGTGTGAATTGATTAACTTCTTACATAAGTATATTTGTATCTTTAAAAAATGTTACCAAAATCAAATGTTTGATACCTAATTTCATAGTAAAATGTAATATCCTACAGTTATTGAATTATTTTTCTTTTTATATAGTTAGTGCTTTGAATTAAAAAGGGACAATATATATATAAAAAAAAAATAAAAGTAAATGAAAAATATGTATAAATAAAAATAAATAATACAGATCTGAAAAAAATATCGGTGCGTTATATTGAAAAATACAAAATGAAAATATTTAAAATTAAATGAAAAATACAACACAAGAACTGAAAAATCTACTTATGCGTTGCGTTAAAAAATAAAAATATTTTCCATTTTATACAAACACACAAGCATGCATTTCATCTGTATTTTAGTTCATATATATTTTATTATTAGTATTCAATTACAGATTATATATCTTTTCTTTCAATGTGCCGTGTTTTTTTCAGGACGTAGACGACCATGGCTCTCCACCTCCCTCTATCCCTTGCAGCTCTCAACAAGATCCTTTCCTCTGCCACCTCCCCCAGAACATGTTCTGGCATCCACTTGCTTGAAGCCGCCAGGTATGTGACGCGTTGTTTTCCTTTGTCTCTCTTTCCCTCTATTCGACCCGTGAGTATCAGATTCTCCAGGCACCCCTTGTCTGCATCTTCTCTAAGACCTCATCGTTGGACACACGCTCGGTCTATGATATCGCTTTGAGTCTCTTCTTCATCTTTGTCTAACATTCGATGTAGTAAAGGAGTACAGATGTCACGTAACAGTTAAGTATTCTTTTCTTTGTTACCAAAAATCCTCCTGTCTCGCAATACTCTGCCCAGCTTTTGGAATGTGTCCTTGGCCATACCAGTACGTCTACGGATCTCAGTGTCGCATTTACCCTTAATATTACCCAGATATTTAAACTTCCGCGTCTGCTTGATTCTAGCGTTCCCGACATGCAAATCGTATTTTGTGCTCATCCTTTTACTGATGACCATGCATTCTGTTTTCTGTTTTCTTGTAGTTTATGCTTAGTCCCTTCCTCACACTTTCCGTCGCTACCTTCTGTAGATGTTTTAGATTTCATATGCATGTGCAAATCCATACGGATATATTCTCTACGAATGGATAAACTTATTTCTTTATCTTTTTATTTCACAACATTACATATCTTTAGCGCTCTTTATTTGTCAAAATAAATACATGAAAGGAATATTATTAATGAAAATGTTAATATTATCCGTTTCTGTACAAGGAAACATTTGGTATTCCTAACATTTTATTTGAAGTAGTTTGAAATGACTTTGAATATACGCTCTTTTAGCGCTAGAGGGCGTCGTCAGTGATGTTCTAGAAAAGGATCATTGGGCAGTTTCGTGTCTTTCAAACATCATACTGACCTCACCAAATCGACCCCTTCAGAGCTGATCAGACTCTGAAACGCCCTCTAAAAAAAATGCTTGTTAACACTGACTTTTATAAATATACCTCGTAGTCACACATTTGATTGGAGATTGACCAACAGCCAATCACAACGGTGCACATTCTTTTTAAGCTGTTCACGGATAATTTCTTTTTTTTTTTTTTTTACTTTTCTTTATTTTTCCCTCCTTGGTGGACATATACAGAGATAAGAAAAATAGCCATTAAACTTTACGACTAATAAGAATATATATATAAAATAAATAAATTACTGATAATATCTTCGTTATGCCATTATTTTCTCTTCAAGTCACATCTTCTATCCATTTCAGTTGATGCTGCAGCTTTTTGTCCTCAAATGATGTGGTTTCTGTTATTGGATACAGTAATTGCTTTGTAATTGTGTACCGCCTGCCCACAATTTTCAAAGATAGCGCCAGACTACAATGTTAAATGATGATTTTTAACCAAGACTCCCAGGCTTCACTCGTTCAAAGCTATTTTAACGACCGTCCTGTGTATGACGATAAACTATATCAGAGTCCTGGGTAAGTCGATAAACTACGTCCAGTAGCAAGGCCTCTGATCAGAGGGTTTTGAGGAGCGTGGAACAACCTCTTAATTGCTGATGTTCCCAAGTCCACCCTGACCCGGGGTGGTAGCACCTGTTAGGGTCCCAGCTATGGGCAAATAGTTAACAACGGAACTGGGGTAAAAATGGGTTTTCATACCAGGAATACTTTGTAAAATAAAATTATTATCAGCAATAAATTTTTAAAGAAAAAAATATTACCAGCAATACATTTTTGAAAAAAAAAATAGTACCAACAATACATTTTTGAAAAAAATAATTACCAGCAAAACATTTTTGAAGGAAAAAATCATTACCAGAAATAGATTTTTGTCAAAATAAAATATTACCATCAATAAAGATTTTGTCGGCATTAAATGACCCATTGAGGTTTGATATGCCGTAAAACACAACAAACCAAACCAAACCATTTTTAACGATTGCTCTTAGGATGCAGTTGGATTCATCTGACTATTTACATACTCCCGAACGTGTTTGGCGCCAGGCAATACTGGAAAGAGCGATAAGAGCTACTGGACTTGAGAAATCTGTTTTCCAAGATAGTTTTTATTAATTGCAACTGAAAGCGGTATTGGTTGCCCGGCTAATGAAAGCTAAATATTTCCTAATAGGGAAACGGCTAATATTACTATTACCATTAGTATGTAGCGGTAAATGCTGGACAATCTTCCGACAGATGAAGATGGGACTTGACGCAACAGGAATGTGGATCTACAGGAGCATGCTGACCGAGGATTGTTCGAAGGCGTTATTATTATTGTATCTGTGATTTATAAAGTATCTCCTACAAACGGGCATTACGTATATATATATATATATATATATATATATATTGTGTGTGTGTGTGTGTGAAAATACAAAATCTATTAAAGAAATCTATTAGAGAAGACAGGAAGTTATGGAGAGACATGTTTCCCAACGCACTAAAAAGACAGGGCAGAGAATAAGCAGTATTAAGTAATTCTGTACCCTGCTATTTTGTAGGGGGAATAAAATATAAAATACTGGATTAAAACTATAAATAGTATAATGCTTGTCCATTTGAAGTATTTTAAATCATTTCAGCCAAAGCAAAACAATAAAGCTACGAACACGCAAGGGCTTACTAAGTGTTAAAGAATTAGTAAAATATACTATTAAGCATAGTGGACAATAAAAGAACAACAATTAAGAAAAGCGAATATAAGGGATTGACATTGCATTTAAATTTAAAAGCTCAAAGTTTATCGGTAAACCAACCAGAAGGGAGTTCCACAAGCGAGAAGTACGAGAGAACAAACTGTTAACATAGAACCTACTGTTACATCTAGCCATTTAAAATGTAAAACGATGAGACCTTACCGCAAACCTCGTACTGCGTTTAAATTCATAAAGTCTATGTACCATAGAGTAAAGTTCACCAGAACAATTACCATGAAAATATTTATGAAAAAGGTAGAGGGTAACTACAAGGAATCTATCAAATCCTAACGGCCGTGCCATAAACCTAGTATATATATATATATATATATATATATATATATATATATATATATATATATATATATATATATATATATATGTGTATGTATGTATGTATGTATTTGTAGAGAGTAAGTAAAAAAGTGAACAGCATCAAATCAAAGGAGCAAATGACAAAATTAAACACACCTCACAAGGGCTCCGCGAAGCCTTCCGGGTTTCAAACATACTTCAATAAAATAATAATAAATAGCCATTAAAATCAGTTCCTGCCAGTAAACACGGACGTTCTGTCGAGTTGAATTAGTGTTTGGTGTTTACGCTGCAGAATCCTGTGTTTATTTATTGGCGGGAACTGATTTTAATGGCTATTTATTATTATTATTTTATTGAAGTATGTTTGAAACCCGGAAGGCTGCGTGGAGCCATTGTGAGGTGTGTTTAATTTTGTCATTTGCTCCTTTGATTTGATGTTGTTCACTTTTCCACTTACTCCCTACAAATACATACATAAATAAATTAATTAATTAAATACTGAAAACTGCCCCGGTTTGAGACTTGGAAATACGGAAGTTTGTGTATTTCTATTTTGAAACGCAAGAGCTCAATCCCAAACCTTATTCATATCCATTTGGAAAGATGTCAGCAACAGTACGCCATAACTCTGAATACTTCATGAAAGATGCTTCTTCATGCAATAAACAACAAATGGATTTAGCAGTTGTTCCTGGTGATCATACTATATATATATATATATATATATATATATATATATATATATATATATATATATATATATATATATATATATATTCTTCTTCAATATAAGTTTTTTTTCTCTCTATAGCAGCCCAGTTTTTATTCCTCGGCAAAACATCAACATATTTTCTCGTGAATGTATTTTTGACATCGCTCTGTATTCGAAACGTCAACATATCGATGAGTCATACAAACAAACATCAACCTGGACGCACGTGGACGAAAAAGAAAACTAACCATTCTTTCTTGCTTGCTATTTTTTAAGAGATCAAGTAAAACTGGATCAAACAGTGTTTTGGATCAAATGCAGTCGGATCAAATGAAATGTTCGTGGAATCCTCCCAAGCAAGTACGGTACAGTGTATGAGACATTGCCGATCCTTTAAGCAAGGATTGGCCTGATACTGCGTTCCATTAACGGTTTAGAAAAGGAGAAACGGGGTGTGGTCAGTGGCAAGGTTCGATTGGTAATGACGTCATTTTTTCATGCTGTTATGTTTGTTGAAGCCTGATTGGACTGGGATCGGCCATTCAACAATTCGCTTTTTCTCTCCTTTCATTTTTAACCCTACGTACTCCGTAATGAAAATAATTCCTCGCAGTTTTTTGGATAAGGCTATCAAACTATTCGCTAGTAAATGTAAAATATATTTTTATACCAATATTTACGAAAGTCATTCAAGTGAGACATAAGGCCGCAGCTATGAAATAGTCAATACAAATTGAACTCCTATTAGTAACAATAGAGAGAAAATGTAGCTTGCAAAGAGGGGTTTCAAAGTTTGGAAACTTAATATCTTCGTACACTGTTTACATTGCTCGGACTATCATCCTCATCTTTGTTGCCATATTTATTACAACGTTTCGACCGTTCTCTCCCGCTTTAACCAGGTACATGGCACAGTGGATAAAGGCGTTAGTTAGATCCAATGACAGGACCCAAAGAATGTAAGTTCAATACTTGTTTAAGGCGGTGGAGAACTTGGAGTGGGAATTAACAGGAGATAACTGATAACTGACATCCATTAGACATGGCACGTGGAACTAGAACAGTCTACCCCAGCGAGCGACAATAAAGGGTTCATTTCGATATCCCAACCACCTGAAGAAGGCCGGAGCGTACAACGGTCGAAACGTTGTGATAAATATGGCAACACAAATGAGGATGATAGTCCGAGCAATGTAAATAGTGTACATAATACCCCATCTCAGAAATATAGACAGATGTTTATGGATGAAGAATCTGAAATAACTTTGCGACACTGAAATCCGAAGGCACATTAGATTAGCGAAAGATGCCTTCCAAATGATAAGCAAAGGATTAAGAAACTGGAAAATTTTTGTTAGAATAATAATAAATAATAGTTCTGAACTGTTACGAAATATTAGTCCTCCTATACGACAATGAATGCTGGAAAATCTCCACACGCATGAAAAAAGATTTGAAGCAACTTAAATGTGTTTCTACAGAAGGATGCTGAGAATACCATGGACCGAAAATCTGAGAAGCAAATAAAATTCTAGAGAAAATAGAAACAAAATCATATTTATACTTCACATTAGAAAGATACAGTTGAAATTTAAAGGATACCTAATAAATAAAGAGGGCTTCTAAAAATGTCATTTTCGCAGGATAGATTGAAGGCAAGAGGAACAACGCATAGCCTACTTAGTGAGCTTGAGTAAATGGTCGGCAGAACAGGTTTTAGAAGAAATAACAAAAAAACAACAAATTTATTAGGAGCTATAAAATACAGGAAATTGGGGAGAGCCATGATCGACAACGTCCTGAAAGAACAAAGCATATAGAAGAACTGCGCATTTCTGATAAGACCCGCTAATCAATTGCTGATATACTCTGACGGGTTGACGGATAGGCCCGTCTACGAAAGTCTGCAGTCAGGAAGCAGACGGTAGCATCAATCAGCTAAGTGACAAAACTTTTACTTATATTAATTCTCTTTATCTCTATTTCTATTTTTCTGTCTCTGTCTCTCTGTCTCTGTCTCTCTGTCTCTCTCTCTGTGTCTTTCTCACTCTTTCTATACACACACACACACACACCTATATATATATATATATATATATATATATATATATATATATATATATATATATATATATATATAGGTATAATGTGTCGCTGTCGACAATCGGGCTTGAACACTGATCGCCATAGAGTAAGCACAGTCGACCTCATCGTGAAATAATTAGTCACGTGACGGGTAAAGGAAAATATATATGTTAATTAGCGGCGTCTGACCGAGGACTGTTCGAAGGCGTTACTATTTTTGTATATGAGATTTGCAAATATCTCCTGCAAACGGCCATTACATATATATATATATATATATATATATATATATATATATATATATATATATATATATATATATTCCCTTTCACTAAGAATGTTCTTTTTACCTGTTACTGTATCATCATATATCAACATATTAAAGAGGTTATCTTATCTGCTTACATACAACTGACGCTGACTTATGTATTATAGTATGAGCTGAAAAGTCTTAAACCCGACCACCTCCCCAAAGTGAGCGCAAATATGTGTGAATATTCACTACTTACATTGTTCGGGCTGAATGGGACATTAAGGATGAGGACAACAGTCCGAACAATGTAAGTATTGTAGTTACAATACAGAAAATATTTCAGAAATATAGACAAATGTGTGCGTGTGTTTTCTGATGTCTTTATTTATATCCTCATTTATGTCTACGCATATATATTTATTTACCAAATTATTCATCTTCTCTTCTGGTCATATAAATACATTCCTTTTTTCAAGTAATTATTTATTTAATCATTTATTGTCTTAATTATGGAATTAATATTGCTTTCCAAGCAGTGCTTCAAAGTACGGATATTTTTACAAATCGTAAAAGAAACAATTTTTGGTTCTTCTTTATTCCAACTTTAAAAGTTAAAAACTGAATTCTTTCCAGTTTAAACCAACTTGAAATGAATGTAGTGTTTTCTATTTTCTAAAACCATGTTTTGCAGATTAGATCATTTTGAAGAACGAATTTCCGACAACTGAATCTATCTGCTTAACCAAACTACTGCATATACTGCATAATTCATAGACGGCTTTATAAAGTTATACTTCTTTTATAAAGCCTGAAAAACTCTTTGAAACTTTCACTAAAACACAAATTCCTCAAATATTTGCTTTAATATTTCCTTGCGAGTATTTTTCTGTCATTGCTTTTTGAAGAAATCAAATGTTTTGATTTCATTTTATTAATTATACAACTGGCAAGGACTGGAGAATGTATACAAAATTCCGAGTCAGTAATTAAATTTACTGGTAGGCTCGTAAAAATAGGCCAAAAAGTTTTAGGTAATAATGTTTTAGTTAAATATTCATTCAAGTTTTCTCCAGCCACGACATTTGGCAGAAGCGAAAAATATTCATTTTTTATCGGTTTACAACTGTGGTCCGCTTTAAAATATAAATATACAGTGTCAAATTGTTCTCTGGTTTCTTAAATGTTATCTATATTTTGTTTTTATTTACAAATTTCAAGTCATAAACTCTGCTTAAATCGTTGATAATAGTGTACTATTGCTAAGTGAGGAAAAGGACAACATCCGTTGTACACAGTTATCAATGATATAAGCACAGTTTCAAATTTGACATTAGTAAATAAAAATGATGTACAGATAAAACTTACAGAAGTAAGCGTTAAGTTTAGACTATACATATTCTAAAATGCTAAAAATCAATATTCTACGATTCTGACAAATGTCCTTGAAGAAATTTCTAATGAATGCTGATCTGAAAATTGTCCCCCCAAAAGTCCCTGTTTTTTTTTTTCTACGGGCAGACAATTTAGCTTAAGATATGTCAATACTGGTAACAGCATGAAAAACATAAAAAAAATTCTGATTCTGAAACAAAATTTGAAATTCATCAAAGAAGTGTATTGCTTGGAAGGGATTATATAATGTCGTTTTTAAATATATTTCAATTTACTAGGAACTAAAAAATTAATAAAACCTCTTTTTTATAAATAATGTAATTTGGCGCTATTTGGCACCCAACGCACATTTGTGTATTTCCCTACTCACTATGAGCAAGTGGATGAAACTGGGTGCAGAATGGAAAAGGACGGATTTTTTTTTTTTTTTTTTTTTGCGCGCGGAGAAATGAATTAAAACAACATTTCTCGTATTTCTCGCTTGTGGAACTCCCTTACGGCTCTCCATGATTTCCACCCAACTTTAATCTCCACAGATTTAAATGCAATTTCAATCGCTATCTACTGTTCACCTGATTACTCTTTTCCCTTTCTGCTCATTAGTTCTTGTTCCTAATTCTTCCCCACACAGTAACCCCTTGTGTCTTAGTGGCTTTACTGTCTTGCTTGGGGTGAAATCGATTAAGAATTCGATGATTAATTTGCAGAGTTGAGGTGGAACTAAAATTTTTGTCATTTTGGCATCTGATCGACATGGACTTATATGTTGTTTTATGTCAGTGGTTGTTGAATTTCTATTAAATCCTAAACACCATTATTGGTTTTGGTTTTTCTTTATTGAAATCAAATATGTAGTGTTTCTGAAGGGGTAGGAATTCCAGTAAAAGTTCTTTCAAATATATCATCACGTGAACTTAAGAAAGAGGAATTTAGCTGGAATAAATGTGCTAATACGAAAGCCATGTGAAAATTGGAACGTTGAACAAATTCAGTTTAGTCTCGACGAGCCAACACTAATTTTGAATTGCTGTAGGCAAAGAAGTGATAATAAACACTCATAGTAAAATAAAATGAATTATATTCTATACTAAATTCAATACATCGAATTTAATGATTCTTAATGACTCCTCCCCACTAATTAACGTGTTACATAAAACCAACATTATATATAAATTTAAATGTCCTTTGGGAGACTGTACTTTCAACAAAAAAATAAAATATATGTTGGTCACACCACAACTACGTTGTCAGGATCGTTGAGTTTTCATTTGAATGATGAATCTAAAATCTCTCAATATTTGCAAAATCATATCTGACCACATTCACAATTTAGAAAAATTCTTGTCGAAAATACTTCTATTTTTCATGAAAATAATAAACATAAACTTAAAATTCTTGAAGCTATCTATATTTAACAATTAAAAATAACCTTAAATAAAATGAATTATGAATACTACACAATTTTTTAAAAATGTTTGTAGTAGGTAGTTTAAGATACATAGATTATAACTAATATCTTTAAATAGTTTATTTACATAGTGTAAGATCTCATTAACTTAGTTAAATCCTTTTACGTTACTGCACGTGGATGTTTACATCATAACAATTAAAAATTATAGCGTACACAAGATTAGCGTTTTTCACTTCATAAATAAAAAATAATTTTCAGATGAACACAGAATTTTTTTCTTAGCGAAAACAAGACACTAAAGATGACATTGTGCTCGTATTGAAAATACTGAGGAATAAAATGGATATCCATGAACATGGTAATTTTCTTCATTTAATAAGGATACTAAGAAACTTGTAGGTAAATGTGAGAGGATCCTATTAATAATAGACAAAAGTTGTCTAAAATATTTAATGAGACATGTCTTAATGAAAACATGCTCTCAAAATATACACAATATATATATATATATATATATATATATATAGAGAGAGAGAGAGAGAGAGAGAAAGGGAGAGTGAGAGATAGAGAGAGAGAGAGTGAGAGAGAGATAGTGAGAGAGAGAGAGAGAGAGAGATGTAGATACCTATTATAGCTTAATTCCGGCGTTCCCACGTTCCAATGATGTCATTTATACGGTCAAATTGGATATTTTATGTGTATTCTAATTTTTGTATAGACTCTTCAATATAGGTTCCCCTATGGAGAATTAATTAATGTTGGTTGCTCCTCGTTTATTACAGTCTGAAACATAACCGCTACCGCCCTCAATAATCGTTAGGATCATACAATAGACCTTACTACACAATGCACCATTGACCGGCATGTATAAGTAGTCGAGACAAAAGACAACACACATAGTGTTTGAGCATGAAACTAGAGATAGTTGCGGATACGAATGCAATTACTTATAGCGAATGTATAATGTTGATTGTTGATATATTTATCATTATTTATTATTAAATATTTTAGTATTACATTTTTTGATTGCATGTGTGCATTCGTAGTTTGTTAATTTGTTTATTGCTACAACAGTTTCCAGAATTTTGAGTCCTTCTTTTTTGCATTGAATCCTCAAGATTTTAAAGGGCGTCGCATTGAGTGACCTGAAATTCCTTCCAGCAATCATATACATATATATATATATATATATATATATATATATAATTTATTCGAATATTATAACATACATATGCTATAAAATCACTCCAAAAATAGCCATTTTGTTTAAACACTTCTGGTGTCTTATCAAGTGATGATGTTGAATGTAGAATAAAGGATATTTACACTACCGAGTATTGAGCACTCTTTTAAGAGTAGTATTATATATATATATATATATATATATATATATATATATATATATATATATATATATATATATATATATTATTTGGGACTATCTTTTGATTATAATTCATTCTTACTATCATCAGAATTCGGTAACGTTTTACTTCCATTTGGCTTTTTACCAAGTTTTAGAAATTTCGATTGAGACATCATCGCACGTTTGGAAATAAACATTATAGAAATATGTTCTCCTCACTTTTGTCTGGCCGCTGTCTGGCTGAATCTGAAGATATCTGATATTGTGCTTGCCATGTTCCGAATTAAAGGACACAAGTGCTATTGTGCTGTTATTCCAAATAACAACAGAGAAGTGAATGAACCAACTTTACTCCCGACTTAAGAAAACAATACGAGAGAGAAGATGAAACTAGGAAGAAAATAAAAGATTGAAAAAGAAAAAAAAACGAGTATAAAACGCAGGTAACACAAGTGAAGGTGAATGGTTCAGAGAGAATAAGAAGGAACCAACAAGAAGAGATATGGAAAGAAAGAAATCAAGAGGTAATAAAGAGGAAAAATAGATAAAGGCGGGAGTGAAATGAAGCCAAAAAGATGTATAGGAGATGAAGAAGTAGAAAAGTGACAGGGAATAGAAATAATGGCGCCGTTGAAGAAAGGAAAGAGGAGAGAATAATAGAAAAGTAGAAAAAAAAGATATGGGGGAAAAAGTCGATAGAAAAATGTAAAAAAAGGAAGAATGTAGAAATAAAATACTGAAAAGAAAAGAAGAAGAGAAAGGAGTAAATAATAAGAGAGAGAGAGAGGAGGAGGAGAAAACAGGGAAAATATAGCAAGATTTAATGAAGAGACTAAAAGGAAAAGAGAAATACAAAAGAGACGTGGAAATTAGCAAAAAGAGAATGCAAATTTTTAAAGGGAGAAGACAAAGAAAAGAAGAGAAAGAAAGGGATAATAAGAGAGGGGGGGGACAAGAAAAATGTAGCAAGATTTAAGGAAGAGACCAAAAGGAAAATAGAAACACAGAAGACATGTGGCAATTGGCAAAAAGAGAAAGCAAACCGTAAAGGGAGAAAACAAAGAAATGGTAATGCAGTTGTAGAAACAAAAAAAGGACATTTTTTCTTCATTTTTCTATTAAATGGGAAGGAGTAAGCCGATGAAATATTTGTTTGTTTTGGAAAGTATAATGCGGTTTTAGCTCAAATATCCCGTTTTCACTTATTAAGAGGTTTTTAATCTCTGCATTATCTATAGATAGATAGATAGATAGATAGATAGATAGATAGATAGATAGATCGTGTAATAGCAAAATTGCCCAATTCTTACTTTAAATTCTGAACCGTTGTATCTTAGAAATGATACAAGATATCTTACTGGAATTCTACAAAGGCTTTTATATTAGGTTGGTGCAAAAATAATGACGTAATAATGTCGTTTTTTGACGTTAAAAAATATGTCACAAAACGACATTATTACGTCATTATTTTTGAACCAACCTAATAATACAATTGAAAACGAAAATGACCTGTTCATCATTAATTAATCATAGATAAGAAATGGAAGCTCGTGAAGGATTAAATTAAAGTTCAAATATAGTGATTTTCCAAGCACAGCTTAGATGTGGCACCAGGCCGAAAGTAGGGTCATCCAGTGAGGACTGAATTCACAACTCAGTCGTAATTGTTCTAGCGAGACAAGCTTGCTAACCATTACACCACTTCGAGGTGCCCCAAATGTTCAAATATATATATATATATATATATTTCCAGGATGATTTGTAACATATTCAAGAGGATCCTCGCCCTCTCTAATCTTATAAATTTCTGTCCTCGAGGTTTCACGTACGGTTTCATTTTCAAGTTTTTTACACTGCTATTTACACTGTCATAGCTAAGTCTCCTCTAACACGTAACGAAAGTTTTGTAACTTGAATTGGATCTTTTCTAACTGATCTCTTTAGCTCTAAGTTGAAAAGATTACCCCCTCTTCCTATTGTGACATCCTGATCCATTTTTCTTATTTACTGTTCCTTCTTTTTTTAAACTTATTCACCATTCTCTTGATGGCTTTTGGATGAACTTTCAAGATGGAAGCCAGAGTATGAATGTTAGTACTGAACGATCTTTTTTCCTCTTACCATTACTCAATTGGGAAGACAGTTGTTCAAACACAATATATATACATATGTACAGATATATATGTATGTATGTATGTATATATATATATATATATATATATATATATATATATATATATAAATGGCAATTGGAAAAAAATCTTAGTTTTTGCACACGTTATCAAGCCAAACAATGAAAGTTAAATATTTTTGTTGCCATAATTACATTAAATCCAAAATTTAAAAGAGAGACGCTGGGAATTTTGACTACACACACACACACACACACACACACACACACACACACACACACACACACACATATATATATATATATATATATATATATAGTGTGTGTGTGTGTGTGTTCGATGGGCAAATTGTCGCCATTCTCTATTTCTAATTTTGCATATGCATATGTTGTTTTATTTGGATGATATATCCAGTCAACATGATGGTGTTTGGAGTGATCACTAGTGATGGCGACGTTATGCCTCCATTCATCTTTCCACAGGGTCTCAGACTCAACACGAACTCCTACATTAATTGCCTTGACGAAGTAGTGATTTCAAGAGGGTGGCTACTGGAATACACTATGTCTGGCAACATGACTCTGCACCATGCCACACAAGCAGGAGAACACAGTCATGTCTGTCAGAGAATTTCTGCAACCTCATCACCCCTTTATATCTGGCTATTTAACTCCTCACGCTGCAACCTCTTCTTAGTTTTGTGTGGGGTGAAATTGAGCGATAAACCAACAAAACCCCTTGTAGCAACAAAGATGAACTGAAGGCAAGGATTATAGCCACATTGACCAACTGTCCTGAAGAGTTGCAAGAGATTCCCAATTTTAGATGTCGTGGTTTAAGCCAGTGGTGATTTTATTCAATAAATTTACTCTTTCGTATTTCAAGACATGTTTAATTCTTGGTAAATACAGAGCGTCCCAAAATAATGTACGCACTCTTTAAATATTAATAGTTAATAATACATTATCGTGATGTGAGAACTTATATGGATAAGAATATGCAAAACAGATGGATTGGAAGAAGAGGGGCAGTTGAATACCTACCTAAATCACCAGATTTGAAACCCTTGGATTTCCTTTTGTGGGGGTTCCTAAAAGGCAATGTTTACTGCAGGAAACCTGAAACACTTGCTGAAATGAGAGTAGCAGTTGAAGAACAATGTGCTCAAATAACAGAGGAAATGATACTGTACGTTTGTTGGTCTCAAGATATGAAAAGTGTATTGAACAGAACGGCAACCAGTTTGAGCACTTGATATGAACTCATAATTATATGAATATTCTGCTATTGCCCCAACTAGCTTTTATCTTATTAAAGTTATTTTTTTTGTATATTTTGTTCTCAGATTCTTTAAATGTGTATTCTTTCTCTTGTATTAATCTTATTTACAAGTCAAAATACATAAATTGAATAAGTTATAACGATTCAAAGAGTGTATACATTATTTTGGGACACCATGTATATTTGTTAAAATGTGTTAATTTCATTTTTGCGCAATTAGACGACAATTTGTCCACCCCACCCTGTTTAAAAGACTCTCCCGTCTAACTATAATTTTACAAGACAGGAGAGTCGATCATACATAAAATAGGGAGTTACTTTTCAATCACCCTGTACTTATGGAGAGAGAGACCGGGCCTATTTATTATTTTCTCTTCGGCTCTTTCTGTTAATCTATGTATCTATCAAGTAACTAAATGAAAAAGTGGATAAAATATTTTGTAATGCATTTGATCTTTGAAGAAGACTTTATCGAAATACAGTAATTTTCTTATTTATGGCATTGCCACGGTGTATGGATTTCTCATAACTAATTTAGTACTGCAGATGAAATTGAACATAGAAGAGGCTGCAATCGAGGTAGCTTTGTCCAGCACCGCAAATTGCTACAACACATCAACCTGAGAATATCGCGTCATGTTCTTAAATAGCCTCGTCAGATCGAGACTTTCATTTAGATGTCATGCATGGCGCCAAAACCATTCATAAATACCTAAACTCTCAGCTGTATGCAACCGATCTCTATCTGTATGCGTGTGTGTATGTGTGTGTGTTGGATGTTTCAAATTAATATCCTGTTGGCAACATGTCCTCCAATAAGAACATGATCAGAACAACTAAACACACACACACACACACACACACACACACACACACACACACACACACATGTATATATATATATATATATATATATATATATATATATATATATATATATATATATATATAATAAATTCTAGTTGGGTTCGTTATATTGACTTACGCACAAATACAGTTGGGAACGGCTAAAAATTCCCCGTAGACCCCGTATAAAACGGGTTCGGCTAGCTGTTTCCCAAAACGAGATTAGGCCCTTCGAAATAGCCTCGTCTGGGAATCCTTACTGCTCGGGGTCATAAAGTTTAACCAACACAGCTGGAGACGAGTCTCTAATTGTAGACCAACATACAGTATTTAATACTGTATTTATGTGAATGGGAACATACCCATTATTTTCTATCGGTATGCTACAACATATTCTAAAGCTGTTGTGTAAGATTTTATTCAGTGATCAGTTAATCTATTCCTTCATCTGTCTAAATATCACAGTCTCTGGTATATATCGGAGACATTTTTTTTAATTTTAGCTACTTTTATGGATAATTTCTAAACGGCCTTGATGTCATACTTTTTTCTTCTTTTTTTTCGTTTAACAAATTTTGAATTCTGAAATATTAATATTAATTTCCTTTGAAGATTGTTTTCTTTCTTGATTCGTCAACAATATTTGTTCATCTGAGTCCGGCACAATTCACTTCTCTGACAGCATGGATGATCATATTTCAAATATAAATTGTCTGCCTGTTTAAAATACTATATTTATTGGAAAATTTATTCAGTTCAAATAAGTAATTTTTTTACAAATCATAAGGAAAACAACTTCAAAGAGGCGCACAAAATTATCGAGAAAGTACTGAGTCTCTCTCGCTGAAGGTAAGAGAAAAAAAAAGCTGACTGTTTTTATTTTACTTCAGAGCCATGTACGCGTGTAAGTAAAGCTACAGTTTGAAGGACAGGATGGTGTGAAGTTTTGTTTTTCTTTTATTTCCGTTTCCTTTCTTTTTTCCTAAGTAATGATTTTATTTGACAATCCATAGTAGCTGTTGTCCAAACTGAGTGGACGGGATCTATTCCGATGTCTTATTTCAAAATATGTCGTATTCTGTGTGTATTTTGTATGTACAAAGGAAATTCATATTTATATTTCTAATTTGTGTCTGTGTATTTCTGTCTACATTAAATGGTATGTGCACAAGTAAGTCACTTGCGCAAAATACAGACATACACATAAGTTATTACAAACGCTCACGTCACAGCCAAACAATTTGTGGTGGACAGATAATTAGCTCATCTTTTATAATAGATAGTGTATTTATCTTTTGATTAATCCAAACCAATACTGCAGATATGAACCTAAAAAAGGGGCTAAATTCTTGAAATCACCTTTTCAAATTCTAAGTAAACGAGGAGTACAGCTACAGATATTTCAGGAAAAGGAAAAATGAATAGGCCAGGGTTTCATGTGTTCATAATCTTAAGACGGTACACCAGGTCCATCAGCCTCTCTAATCTGTGATTTTATAACCCTAATATATATATATATATATATATATATATATATATAAAGGTAAATGACAATAGGAAAACTGTATTATTAACCGACGCGTAGTGATTCTGTTAGAAAACTATATCAACAAATCAAAAGAAAATGGTTGAATCCGTCAACACAACAATAACAACAATAGTACTACACGTGAAAGTACTTGACGTAATTTTTAATTGGCAATATGAATTCAATAGCGTTGTCTAAATTCTTCTAGTTGCTAAGGACATTCTGTTTGTTGTTAATAGTTACTTTGCTTTCAATAAATTTATTACGTTTTTTGCCTTGAAAAAGCCCACATTTCAGGAAACGCGTCGGCTAATAAAACAGTTTTCCTGTTGTCTTTTTCTACAGGTTAGCTTTCATATATATATATATATATATATATATATATATATATATATATATATATATATATATATTGATTCTGAAGCCAACCATGTGAAGTATCTTGCTGCAGCCTCAGCTCACTCTATGTGGTTTCTGTAGCAAGTAGATTTTTATGAGGTGAAGTTGCTAGCCATTAGAAGACCCGGTAATCGCCGTCATGAAGAGAAAATTGAAATGCTATTGGTCATCTTATAAGTGCCAACTATCTTTCCACTGCAATCATAGAATACGCCACCCTAGGCACAAAACGAAGAGGTAGACAGGGGATAAATTCACGCCACAGAGTGAACTGGAAGATCATTCACAGAGACTTAGACATTGGCCTGCAACCGAGATATAATCATTGCGCTGCGTGAAAATCCTTTAAATGTAAAGTCTGTTGATGTTTGGTTCAACTAAATACTCAACTGGCGCGTGCACACTGTAAGTCCTCTTATATAGCAGTGAGTGCTGAACATACAATATTGTGATAACATCCACAGAATTACATTTTGTATGTTACGGTAAAAAATATAATACACGAAATTAATAATAGCCATTAGCAAGTGGAAGAGGACAAGACGCGAGCTACGAATTAGAGACGGTCGAAATCAAGCAAACATAAAAACATAACAACTGCGATGGAACAGTCCAACATATGAGCTACGAACTCCAGACATCAAAATCAAGCAAGTACGGGGACATAAAAATTTTGATGGGACAGTCCAATATGCAAGACGCCCAAATCTAGCAACTACAGAAACTTACCAATAGGGAAGTATTATAGTAGACGATGAAATATGTGTTCTAGAAATCCTAAGTCATATTGCAGTAGCAACAGGGGCCTTCCAAGGACTAAGCAAAGTATTTTAAAACCGGGAGATTTTGTTGGAAACACAGATAAGTGTGCTCAAGTTTTACTTAATATCTATTCTCCTATACAACTGTAAATGTTGGACGATTTGCTCACTGATGAAGAAGAGACATGAAACAAAGAAGTATGCTGAGAATACCATGGACGGAACATTTTTCAAAGAAGAAGTTTCGCGGAAAATTAGAACAAAATGGACACTTCTACTTAATATCAGAAAGATTCTCTTGCAATTTCAAGGGTACATAATGAAAAAAATAGGGCTTGGAGAATATGACACTCACTGGACTTATTGACCGCAAGAGTAATCCAGATAACGAACTTGTATGAATGGATGACCTAACAGGGACTCAGAGAGATATTAATGGGACACACATTGCCTAGAGTTAAAAAGGATAGGAAGTTGTGGAGAGTCACGATCGCCTGCGTTCGAAAAGGGCACCACACTTAAATAAAGGAATTGATTTCACGATTTGTTATAGATTATATAACGTCGAATTTTGTCTGTCGCTCTCACTTACTGCTAATAGTCAATTAGACGAGCTTCTGTTACCATTACCACACGTCAAGGTGCCATAATGTTCATGTGCTAGCATCTAAATAGAAATAAATGATAGCGATTTCTATTTTCTTCCCTTGTAAATTTCCAGTGAATAGGGAATATGTACAAATGCCACAAAGTTGAAGTTCTGATGAAGAATGATTAGCAGATATGATGAGTTTTTGATCAGATTACATTGTCTTCTATTCTTGATTCAGCCTTTTTTCCGGAGATTATTACTAGTGAATGGCGTTAATGGGAATAAAAGTAGGAGTCATCAGTTTCTTTTTTTTTTTTGTTTTTTTTTGGGGTTTTTTTCTAGCTTCTTATCTTTTTCTGTCCTTATCGATTTTCACCTCTTTAATTATACCTTTATCACTGACTGTATGCAAGTACGAAGTCGAATTCAGAAATCAAAAAGGCGGACTCTTTAATTCAAAGCGCTACCGAAACACTTGGTTTTATTACGTTTATTCGGAATTATTTCTAAAAAGAAAATAATTATTCTTAACTTCCATAACTTTTTGAAGACGTTATTGTATTTTTCTTTAAAATTTGTAGTTATTTCATTCTTAAATGTTAAATTTCTATGTCTGCACTTCCCACAAATCTTAGAAGCTCTATTTGAAAAAAAAAACATTAAAATATGAACTGTGATATAGAAACAACGAAAATAAAACGAAAGAAAATTACTAGTCAAAAATTTAATAATGTTAATGCTACCGATTAAAAACGGAGGCAATAAATGTGAGAGGTTGGAAATGATATGGTAATTTTTATAACATCAAGAAAATACAATACTCGCGAGCGGCGTGAAGTAGGTAAACCACTGCTAATGGTGGACTACATAGACACCATATTATCCACACTTACATTAGTGTCCAATGTATTTATGAGGATTGGGACATATCCATTACTGTTTATAGTTACGTTACCTATAATAACGTAACGACTATAGTGGCCGAGTGGTTAGAACGATCACTTTCCGACAATGAGATCTGTTTTCAAATCTCCTGAACGCTCTCCGACCATAAAATCCGGTTTTGAGTCTCAACAATGGTCAATTTGTCAGGAAGGTGTTTTCTTGATTCTAACGTACGGCACATTTGGATGCCCGAAAACCATACCAAGTGTTGACCCAAGTCTTGTGACATAAATTAGATAGACGGAGGTGACGATGGTTGAGCGAACCCAAAGTCACAAATCAATTGTGACCCAGATTTTTAGCATATTTGCCTTGTTTAGAATTCTGATCACACTCGCTCTACCACAAAGTCTAACTAAGGTCTTCTCAGCCTAGTTGCAGTATAAACCGCATATAGGCACTTGTTGAACAAACACAAATGTGCCTGAACAGACGCTTGCAATACGTATTCGTTAGCCACCCTAGTAGACAGGGATACGCGGATACGAGCGACCAGCAATTATTATATTATCATGACGAGCAGCGGTGTCGGCGAAATGGGTTCGAATTCCGGTCTGTTTTCTTTTTTTTTTCACTTTGGCCTTTGGAAAGGATTGAATGACTCCATCATTTCCCCACCACCACTCCCAGCTATGGATTAACGATCAGTGGAGACTAAGCTGTTTGATCTTAGCAGCCAATCTAGGAGAAGTAAAACTTTAAATTCAAAGACAACTTCAACTAACTTTCCCAAGAAGTCATTGTAATTCACAAATAATAGCGAGAAAGAATCTGTGGAAAGTTAAGTGGAAAATTATGCTCGCCTATTTTCTGAAGCTATATCCCATTGTAAAAATGTTCAGGCGTAAAATTATTTCATAATTGTTGCTTTGTGTTGTCTCTGAATTCTAGTGGTCGATCGTGGGTACAGCAGAAAAAACCACAACGCTGCATCACATACTGAATCAACGTGTTCCTGTTTACGCGGTTATTTCAGGAAAACATCGTTTATTGGAAGCAATAGGAAAATAAAGAGAACGTATGCCAATATGTCAGCCAATTATATATCATCTATTCTTGATCACCCCTCTCTCCCTCTCTCTCTCTCTCTCTCTCTCTCTACCTACCTACCTACCTACCTACATACCTACCTACCTACCTACCTACCTACAAGAAACGCCGAGGAATGTTGGAGAGGAAGACAAGTTTTTCGTTCTTATATTAAAACTTAAACTAAGATAATCCATCACTGCAATGACTCCACGCCTACGGATTCAACCCATCCCCACTCAGTTCGGGTAGTAAAATTTCTGACCAGTACGGTAGGATTTGCCATTTTTGTCTAGCCTATGCGTACTTATTTCGACAGAATTGTAATGATAAAATCATCACACATGAGAATAAAAATTCTTAAAAAAAGTGCAATAATTATTTAGAGATTTATCTTGAATATAATATTTGTATTTTTATTGTTTTCTTTCTTACGCCTCAACTTCAGTTGTAAATTGTAACTGATAATCTTTTGGAAAAATTATGCTGCCAAAGAAATTCTATATACAGTATTGATTGTTATGTAAAATTGATTATGTAACATTGTTTATTTTGAAGCATTGTTCCATTAGTTATTATGAAGCATTGATTATTATGTAGCATTGATTATTATGAAGCATTGATTATTATGTAGCATTGATTATTATATAGCATTGGTTATTATGTACCACTAATTATTATGAAGCATTAGTTATTATGTAGATAAAGGGGAAAGTAAAGAAAAGTCACAATTCTAGTTAGAAGTCATTCAAAGTGATATTAGGTGTTCATAATAAAGGGAGCCTCAATAACTGTTGAACTGAAATTTATCACAATATGAAATATATGGGGTGGAGCTTTATCAAAGTGGGGTCAAAATCATTTAACGATATAAAAATGCGGACTTATTAAACGAAGTGGTCTTAAAAAGCTAGGGGACGTTGGAAATTTTCTTGAAAAAATAAACGCCTTTTTCCTATTAGTCACTTATTGTTCTATTGTGCCGTGTCTCTTCAGGACGTGAGCGATAACTGGTCTCCACAACTTCATTTCCTTTGTAGTCCTAAGTAAATTTTGACTTTTGGCTATGTCTTCTAATCCTTGTTCTGCCAACCATTTACACAATCTCGTTAGATAGGTTATGCGTTGCTTTCTTGTGTCTTTTTGATTTCAATATGGCCTGTGAATGTCAAATTCTCCAAGCCATCTTTCCTCATTATGTGTCCTAGAAATGTCAACTGTCACTTTCTGATGCTACGTATAAGTGTCCTTTTTGTCTAAAACTTCATGTTACTCACATGTTCAGTCCACGGTATTCTTAACATTCCTATGTAGAATCACATTTCTGTTGCTGAAAGTCTCTTTCATCTGAGGGGAAGTCATCCAGCATTCACTACCATATAGCAGTACGAATATTAAGTAATGGTCAAGTATTCTTTCATTTGTTTAAGACTACATATGAAAGGCTTATTAAAAAGATTATTAATTCGAACAAAAATAATAAAGTTTTGCACAATCTGATAAAATATATACATTAACATTACAATATTTTGCTTCTTGTTTTTAGTTTGTAACAAAAATGAGTTGAGTTTGTCGTAACGATTTGGTAAACTATATCAAAGTTTTATTATTTTAACGAAATATTATGAAGTTTGACTTGCCATGACGCTATACTCTTTGACAGATTCTGTTGAGAATGGTGTCGCCTTCGTGGGGCAACATAAGTTCTAAAGCCGAGATAATTTTGAAACTAGTATCGACTTTAAATGGGACAGATACCACGCAATTAATTTTTTAATCGCAACTCTATATTCTTTTTTAATAGTCCTGGTCATGGCGGTAAATTACATATGGCAGCAAGGACTATGATCGGGAGACTGGATGTTTTGAGGAACATGGAACCACCTCTTAATTGCTACTGTCCCCAGGTCCTACCTGATTCGGTGTCGTAACACCTGCTAGTGTCCCAAGTATGGACAGATAGTGAACCTGTTATATACCGTACCTATGAACACTAATGGTTATATCCCAATGCGCATAAATACATTGGACACTATTGTTAGTAGGCGTAATAAGCTGTCTGTGTAATCCACCACTAGCAGTGGTTTACCTACTTTACGCCGCTGGCGAGTATTGTATTTTGTTGATGTTATAAAGATTACCATTTTTCCAACCTCCGCTTTGGTTATTCAGTAACATTTTCTAGGTTACAAGAGAACCGCAAACAAAATACTATCAAAGTTTAAAATTACAGTTTTATAGTTTGTTTGTTTTTTGTTTTTGTTTTTTTTTAAGCGTTTCACCCAAAGCAAGGCGAGAAGCCACTAGGACGCAAGGTGTTACAGAAAACTTAGTGCAAGATCAGATAGGAGTGATAAAAGAAAGGATGAGGTGAAGGGTAGTGGATAGATCAAGGCAACTGGAGATGTCGATTGACATTACATTTGAATAGCTGGAGATTATAGCTCTCAGGGAAACTGGAATAGGGAAGGGATTTTCACAAGCGAGAGGTGCGAGACATGAAGCTATTGGAGTAGAAGAGATGGTTCCGTTTAGGAGTTTCGACAGTGAAAGGGTGAGAGCGGGATGCCAGCCTCGTAGGGCGCTTGAACTCATGAAGTCTGGGAACCAGCGAATGCAGCTCATCGGAGCAATTGCCATGAAAGTATTTGTAAAACAGACAGAAAGAGGCGACGGCGCATCTGTGAGAAAGTGACTGTAGACGAGATGCCAGAGCAGGGCCAATTATATTGCATATCCGCCTCTGGAGCCTATCAAGAACCCCGAGGAAAACAGAAGGGGCTCCAGGCCATATATGACAGCAATTGTTGATTTGTAGTTCTGGAGGATCGATTCCAGGGAGAAAATTTTCCTGGCGCGGCACAGGGAGCCAACTTTCCTTGCAGTGGACGAAGCAATTGACTCAATGTATTTGTTCCATCTCAGGTCAGCAGTCAACGTGAGACCGAGGAGCCGCAGAGAGTTGCTCTCGAGAAGTTAAGCGTCAGACATTCTAATGGAGGACAGGGAAGGGTCTCTGTGGTGATTAATAGAGAGCAGTTTGTTTGTTTTTTTTGAAGCATTAAAGTTGACCAGCCAATTCCTGACCTAGTTCACAACCGATTGGAGGTCCTTTTCGAGACGCAGGGCCAGGTTAGTTTTGTCAGTGACACCAGATTTTGAGGCAGGAATAAATTGTAGTGTCATCCGCGTAGATGCCAACTTGGGAATTTATGGCGTCAGGAATGTCATTTATGTAAAAGAATAGAGTGGGGCCTAGGATGGAGCCTTGAGGAACACTTGCGTTCGTGGGATAGGAACTTGAGGAGAATCCGTTGAGAACTACCTTCAATTCACGGTTTGACGGGAATGATTGTATTAGGTCAAACAATCGACCCGTAATGCCATAACCCTGGAGCTTTGGAGATGTCAAGGACCCCGGCACGAGCTTCCCCGTTATTTTGAAGAGCTCGGTAGACAGTTTCAGTGATGGCCGTAAGCACATCAGCTGTAAAGCGGAAGCCATATTGCTTGTCTGAGAGCAGATCATGGGATGTGAGATGGTTAACCACTTCGGTATTGATTAAGGTTTCGTAGACTTAGCCGAATATGGGTAGGAGACTGATAGGGCGATAGTTAGAAGGGTTAGAGGGGTCGCCGGAGTTCTTGAAGGCAGGAACAATCGAAGAGGACTTCCAGCAGTCAGCAAAACAAGATTCCTTGAGGCAGTAGTTATATAGTTTAGAGAGGGCGTGCACCAGTTCAGGTGAGCCTTTCTTCAAGACAATGGCTGGTATCCCATCTCCACCACTGGCCTTCTTGGGGTCTAAATTGGAGATAATGCCCAATACCAGAGACGGGGTTATGTGTAACCCACTCAATAGGGCCTCAGTTCAAAGAGGGAAGTCGGGTATGTTACACCGGATAAGTCGAGCGTTGAGTTGAATGAAAATTTCCGAGCAAAGCATTCAGCCTTGTCGGCAGAGGAGGTCAAGACTTCGAACTGGTTGAACAAAGGAGGTATATAGGGTTTGCAATTGTTCAATACGCTCTTGCAGAGACGCCAATAATCTTTGGAGCCAAATTTGCGAGATGCAATACGCTCCTTCATCCGAGCAGCAAATATTGACTTAGCATCGTTGAGGACACGCTTACACTCGTTAGTTGGGGAGGCAAAGAGACGTCCAACAAATTATTTTTATATAAACAAAAATTACCAACAACACCTGTTGATAGTAAAATTACAAACAATATATTTTATCTGTAATTGAAGGCATACAAATGCTTTCAAAATGTTTAGATTTCAGCATTAAATACCACAGATTGATATATAAATACCAACCAATATGATAAAACTCTTTCATAACATTAATGCATATATCACACAATTAGTTAAAGAAATCAAACTTTTTTCCAAAATATAACCTCAACAAAACTACAACATGAAACACACATATCTCAACCTCTAGTAAGTATGTCCACAAAATCAAGGATATGCACAAGAGTTAAGTATTATCTACCATGTATTCAATTGTGAAAGCAGAATAACATATATGATATTTCTATTACATCAAAGATACCAAGAAATTTTAATTTTGTTATTAGGAGTTGATATGCCGTTAGACAAAATGAACCAACCAATCTTCTTTTTAACTCTAAATAATCCTGTTTTATCTGATGATTTAGATAAGTAAAATAAGAAAACGGATAATATAAGGTACCATTGTGATTAACCGCTTTACCTAATTGTTCAATGTCGGATTCATTTCAAGTGTGTAACTATCTTTTCGGTGGTATAGAAACGTCGACACTTGTTTTTGCTTCATTATATTTGAGAAGCAGAAAATATCTAATTACACATATACACACGTAAATATGCACAAATGTAAACTTGTAAAGAGCATAAGTTGCACACAAAACAAAATACTACCACAACATTTACAGACTGCAACTGAAACCAATCACAAATCTTACGCAATACACACTCACATCCGAACAACACAGAGACACAACACTCAACGTCACACTTAGAAGCTCTATTGCAGCAAAATATTCAATATATCAGTTATGTGCGGTACACGCTTAGGCGATCATATATCTTTCGATACATGACAGACGAGGCAATTTTTTTCTCCACAGTAGGTTGCCATTTCTTTCTGCGGTAGACCAGTTGCCATCTAAGACTATAGAACCCGGTCTGTTATTTACCCATAGATGAGCCGGAGAAGAAGAAGAAGAAGAGGATTCATACCTTTCCCATAAGTGAACGTAATGGATTCGACTGTAATCCGAACTCGGTTCTCCGATTCTTCAATCCGAGCTGCTACCCATTACTCCACCGTGTCTCCTATACAACATATACTGTACACAAAAATCTTCTTCTATATGTTGTGTAAATGTAGGAAGTAGGCGATCATGACCCTCCAAAACTTTATATCCCTTGAAGCTTTTAGCAACTTTTCTTTTAAATTAAGTTCAGCCCATGCGAGGCAGTAAAGCCACTAATACACAAGGGATTACTGAGTCTGGTAAAATTAGAAAATATAAACATTATTAAGGAGCGAGAACAGAAGAGTAATCAGGAAGACAGTAGATAACAATTAATACTGCATTTCAAGTTTTGAAGATCAAAGTTGACTGGAAAGTAAGGAGCTGGAAGAGCGCTCCACAAACAAGAAGTGCGAGAAAAGAAACTGTTACCATAGGACTTATGGTTACATCTAACCAACTAAATTGCAAACCGATGAGACTTAGTAATTCGCCTAAATTCATAAAGTCTAAGTACCACAGCGAATAGCTCAACCGAATAATTACCATGAAAATATTTATAAAAATAGCACATGGAATCAACGTTACGACGGTATGAAAATGACTTAAGCTAAAATGCCAGGTCAAGACCTATAATATTGCTGATTGTTTGAAATGTTTGTCATTTTTTCATCACTCTGTCACCTGGTGCTAATATCTATTCACACATGCTGGTCAGATAAGTGGCCCAATGCCTGCCCTGAACTGGGGTGGGGGTGGGAGGAATTCTCCAAGTCCTCCTCCTTTTACTGTCTCTCCTTGATACGGAGTATAAGCGTCATTTTCGTTTCCATTTTTTTTTAAGAATCTCCTCATTGCTTACACTCTCCACCCATGTTATTATCACCATCCTTCTGTAGTTTTCTGTTGTCTCCATTTTCCTCTGTCTCATACGAGGATTGATATTACATATCAGTTCGGCACTATTTTCTATGCTTCTAACGAAATTTTACTTTGTTTAGCTTTAGGAATGCGTATTTTGCTATTCCAGGGCGAGTCACATCTTCCATCTTAAACCGCACTCTCGCAATATGCCAAAACACAACGCAGTTATAGTAGACAATAGCCAGACCAGGCCTAAGATGGAGTACTGCTATTGTATTTGGGCTGGAGATGCCCACTCCTCATTTTCAAGTCTCCATAGAGTCCAAAAGCGTCTCCGCTTTCTTGTATGTGACGAATTATTTTCTACCCAGCAATCCTTTCACAGACGGGATGTAGTAAGACTCTTACTGGTCTATCGTTATTTCCATAGAAAGTCTTCAGACAAACTACATTCCTTAGTTCCCCCAGTTCTAATCTTCCCGTTGAGGACACCCCATATCACACACACTGTTGCAAGTCACTATTCCCTTCGTATTCCATTGGTGAGAAGTGTCACTTGAGTTGCTTCTTCGTGCGAATCACTGCTCTATGGAAGCGACTCCAAAGAGGATGTTTCCCTGGTAACTACAATCTTAAACTTTTCAATTCTAGGATTAATCGTTATCATTCACACCTATCCAACTAAACTATGATTCTTATTCTGTAGCCCTCTGCCTAGAATGTCTTCGCAGATCATGTACAAGTCTGACGTCACTGTAGAAAAAGTCGACAATATGCCACTAGACATCTATCAAGAAATGGAGATATATTTTGGGCAGAAAATTAAACATCTGTAGCTAAGCAACAAACAACCATACCAGTCGGCGTGAACCATTGATTATTCTTTGAACCAAAAAAGGCATTTGCGATCGATTGGATTTTTGAAATATTTTCTTCAAAGGTGTAGAAAAAACCGAAGCTGAAAATGGTAGAGATGCAAAAGGTAGAAATACAAGAACAATGCGTGGTCAATAATTAATAAAAACGTATTCTGGTTAATAGTGTGTGTTTAAATGCAGTCACCGTTAAATATTTCATATATTAAATATTTCTTTTTTTTCTTTCTCTCGCTAACATTTGCTGTGTTATCATATATGTAATTATTGCCCTGAATAGTTGTTTTGATGAATTTGATTAATAAATATGATTTACATGTCTTTCTATATATAGTTAATAATTAGATAATGTATTTAAAATAGCCTACACTATAGAGTTGGAAAGCACGTAGATTTAGAATCAGTGAGCTGGTTGCACGACGGTTATTGGTTATTAGAAATCGGTTATTGAAATTCTGGTTTTGTTTCTTGTACTCTTTATAGTTATCTATCCCTTATTCTTCTTCTATGTATAGGTCAAATAACAGAGCAAGATGTGGAGCGGCGATACTCGGACTTTAGCTTCTCATAACAGACACGACACCGTACATTCTAAAAGAACTAAAGCATGCTTAGCTAGTTTTCAAAATTTCGCAATAGTAATTATATGAGAATTCTAGAAATTCAGATCACTTAGATTCTTACAATAATTTGAAAACAACAACGCGTGATTTGACCTGATAGGTAGACATAGATGGGATTCCAAATTTTGCATACATCTAAAACCAACCAACCAAAACTGAAAAGGAAATGAATCTTTTAATATTGATTTGCCGATTAATTAAGCAGGTTTTACAACAAAAGTATTAGGTTGGTGCAAAAATAATGTCGTTTTTTAACGTATTTTTAACGTAAGAAAACGACATTATTTTTGCATCAACCTAATACAAATTACATTAATAATTGTAAATGGTTGACAGGATTAATCATAATCGCTATGAACACTTTATAGTTAGGAGCTGTCAATTGAATATCAAACTAACATTTTCTTCTGTCCCTCTTACGTTCAGATATGTTCTGGTGGTATCAAACACTCCAAACCCACTTTCCTCGTTAGGTGTCCTGAAAATATCAACTCTCTTTCTCATATTCTAAGTATAAGGTTTTCTTACTGTTTCCCTAAAACTTCCATGTTACTCACATGGTCAGTCCATTGCATACTACTTCATGCTTTCTAATTCACATATGGTGGCTGAGATTGCATCTTTTCCTAAATATGTGTGTGATAGAACTTGTTAGTGTCCCAGCTATGGGCAAATAGTGAAACTCCAAACAAAAACAACATGAAAGCATAACAATATATTTTTATAGTAAAATTTCTAGCAAGACATTTTGATATTATAAAATGACCAAAATTATCAAATTATAGTAAAATGAGCGGCAATACAATTTTATAGAATTAACAATCATACATTTTATAGCAAAATGGCCAATACATTTTATCTGTAGATGAAGGCATACAATTAAATTTAAAATATATTTAGTTGAAATCATAAAATTGTGTTCGAAATATTTAGATTTCGGTATGAAATAAACCCTAGGGATTGATATGCCACTAAACAAAATCAACCAACATGAAAGAACTCTTTCATGACATTAATCTATATTATATTCTACAAATACTTAAAGAAATCAAACTGTATTCCAAAATATAAATTCAACTGAACTTCAGCATAAAACACACCGTCTCTCGTAATCATGTCCCCACAAACATCTTTATGCACCACAGATGAGTATCATCTACCATGTATTCAAACGTGAAAGCAGAATAGCATATCATATTGTTATTACTACAAAGCACTCATGAAAATTAAATGACCCATAAGGAGATGATATGCTGTTTTTGGACATTTTTCGCAGAACAATATTTTTCTTTGGCTACATATGATATATTAATATAACAGAGGTTGTGGCTAATATCGTGATATTAAAAGTAAAAATTACTGCCATAAAATGAAAAGTATTCCGATTTGATCAAACGCTCATTTCATTCGTCAACGGCAGTTACATTACTGCACCCTTGTACCAGATGAAATCAAGTTTAAATGAACTTCGTTTCATCTGGCACGATGTTGCAGAGTGGAATGATCTAAAAAAATATTGATTATACTGATACGTCGATTAATAAAAATGTCTCGTAAAAGACTTTGTTTACGTGGCGAATTTCATCGTTGGGATAACCGTATTATTCTGTCTTTGAGCAAGACTAAAATTAGGTCTCTGCTATATGATACAGTTGACCGAGGAAGTTGTTAGTACTGTTTTTTTCTTTTTTTCATATTCATTCAAATTAAGTAGCCCATTGTGTCTTAATGGCTTTATTGCCTTGCTTGTGGTTAATTAATTAAATGAAACACACAAATATAAATATGTATCATATACCGATGACGAGCAAATAAGATGCTCCATCAGAGACCTCTATAAAAAACATATAGAACATAATACCCCTCCGACTAACCCGAAACATATCAACGTTTTATATCATAATCAGATGTATGCTAATTATAAACAAGGCGAAAATATCCTTAAAAACTAATAAAAAAAAACTAATACATCCACCACAGACCCTAGAAAAAAAAATAAAACATTATATACTACACTAAATCCACTATACCTAATAAAATCATTTGTAATGACTCATGGTTTATAAATTTAAATGTCCTCTGGGAGAATGCATCTGCAACGATAAAAATAATATCTATGTTGGACACACGACAACAACGCTTTCACGTAGGCTAAGTCTTAACCTGAACAACACCTTCAATATTTCTAAATATTTACAACATACCTGTCCACACTCGCAGTTCGGAAAAATCCCCGTCGAAAATACCTCCATACTTATCCACGAAAAGAATAAACACAAACTAGATATTCTCGAAGCTATTTATATAAAAAAAAGATTAAAACCAAACCTCAATAATATTAATTGCGAATACTCCACAGACATTTTAAAATGTGTACAATAGATAGTCTTTAAATGTTGGCAACAAATAATTTTCCCTTTTCTAACAACTACTCAATCCGTAATTTTTACAAAGCATACTCCCCTTAAACGGTGTCCGCTTCACCCAAGCCATGATACAGCGTTCTTGACTCCACATATAAAAATGGTAATTTTCAGATGACCACAACAATTTTTGTCCTTCCCTAACATGAACACTAAATTCTTACTCTATAGTTAACAATAATCTGATGATGACATTATGCTATGCCGAAAGTACTCGGAATAAACACAATATGAGCCAACAAGGTGTGTTCCTCTCGTCTTTTAATAACCGCACAAAAAAAAACTATATAAAAGGTTCCTATTGAGAATAAGTAGACAAAACATGTCTAAATTATTTAACGAAGCCTGTCTTAATGAAAATATGCTGCCGAAATATACGCACACACACACACACACATGTATATATATATATATATATATATATATATATATATATATATATATATATAGCAGTGTGTGTGTGTGTGTGTGTGTGTGTGTGTGTGTGTGTGTGTGTAACGAATGCACGGCCGCAATTTTTAGCAGATTTGCACCAAAATTTACATACACATCCTCCAAGTTAGCGAGAAGGCCAAGACCGACTTTGCATTTCCCAACTCCCATAGATAGTGGAAATAATCGATTTTTTCATGCTTCTACGGTTGTTTTCATGTAGTGTGCGGCCATTTTCTACTGGCCAGAGTGAGAGCCTATAGCTGGCTGCCACGAATAGCCAGGAAGATTCTATTGGCCAGCGTGAGAGCCAACAGCTGACTGACACGAATGTTAACTAGCATGCTAGTATGCAAAAAAAAATCGATAGCTGCATTCGTCACAAGTGGGAAAAATTTAAATCTGCATGGCACTTTACTCCAATTGGATGATTCGCTTGCTTAAACTCAACGTTGATTCTGATTCCGCAGAACTGTGTTGGGTGTGAAAAATTATTTGTTGTTAACATTCTTTTTTCATTCGGTTTTTCCAATTACGAGTCCTTTTTTAAAGCTGATCGTTTTGTGTTCATTTTGTTATTTCTTTTTTCGTAACAGATTTAATGTTTAGTATAGAGCTTAGAAAAGTTTCGCAGTGTGATATAGGCAAGAGTAAGGCATGTAGCAACATCAGCACGGCAAAGGGCACCCCTTTAAATGCAAGAAAGGGCAAAAATATTTTAAGTCAAGTGATAGCGATTGCTGTATGAGTCGTACGATTTTTGAATCAAGCATGGGCAACGCCGGGCCATGCTGCTAGTCTTTGATATATTCGCTGAACATTGAATTTCCTATAAAACTTTTTTTTAGTCTTAAATTTTACCGTTTCATAGCAGCTGACTAAAAATTAATATGAAGTTTAACTGGATTCCAAAATTCGCAGAGTTAACTTGTATATTTTAACGAGTATTTTAACTTGTATTAATAAATAGAATCAAATGATAGCGATTGCTGTATGAGTCGTACGATTTTTGAATCAAGCATGTGCAACGCCGGGCCACTCTGCTAGTATATATATATATATATATATATGAAAACTAGGATAAAAAGTAAATAAATTACTATACTCCACACGGGATAAATACAATATCCAGAACTTCAAACTTCTTCCGACTTCTCTTCTCATCTTTATAAATAAAACTGACGCAGACAGTATTGTTTGTGTAACAATCGTGAGATCGGCCCACCGTTTTTTTAAGAGCTGACACCGAATATAAGAATAGTGGAATGCCAATGAGATTCACTGTCACAACTGTCCACGTTTATTCTTCAAATAGGTGTTTTACACCCTGGACTGTGATAATGCCTGGTAAGGCAGGCGTAATGGAGATATTTCAGGTCGTTCAATCGACAATGCATTCGTCTGAACGTTTTGGCTCGTTGAAAACGGATCACCTAAAGCGTATGTAAATAAATATAATGCGCCGTGGCAAATGTCCAGCGTGGGACCCCGAACCTATAAAGGTCTGATAACTGGCTTTATATCGATATGGAAATAACACAACACACTACCACACAGAGGGCACATTTAGTCACACGGGAGTGACTGTTTTTGTATTTAAAAGAGTGATTATTTCAAGAATCCATAGAAATGTTAACAAAAAAACCCCACCAAGTATTGATTATGTTATACTTAAAAAAAAATAAGTACTTAAAATTAGAAAGAGACAGTTGGAATTTCCAGGGAACATAATGAGGAAAGAGTGCTCAGAAAATATGACACTCACAAGATATATTGAAGTCAAGAGCTAGTGGGGGATAGCAGTGCTAAACGTACCTAACCTGTTTAAATGGTGGTAGTAGGTCAGAGTGTCAAAGGGCAAAATATCTAACAGACAAAATGAGAAATGGACAAAATGTTGAACAGAATAAGTGTCGAAAAGAGAAGCTATCGAACGGACTGGGTATGGAAAGAACAAAGTGTCGAATGCACAAAGTTCCGAACGGGAAATTGTCGAATTTCTAGATAAATAAAAAAAAAATATATTTTTTTTTATTTTTACCACAATTGTAATTTGACATAAATAAATTTTTTAACTCTTCAATGTTGTTCGGATGACATTCCTTGTTCAAAAAAGTTAGTATTAGTTTGGTTTGGTGCAAAAATAATGACGTAATAATGTCGTTTTTTAGGTATTTTTTAACGTCAAAAAACGACATTATTACGTCATTATTTTTGCACCAACCTAATAAATATGTAGAAAGTTTTTGTTTTGTTTTTTTTCATCGTAGGTTTTTATATTAGTTTAAAATTTATTTTTAAAATAAAATACTATTTCGCGACAGGATATTTGCATGGTAGATAAAATGTATTCTATTGCATTCACATTCCGTTCTATGAACTCATTATGAATGAACAACGAGTCGAACTGACTCGTTGTTCATTCGAGTCCTTGTCCGTTCGACATTTGTCCATTCATTATTTTGTCTTTTGACATTTTGATCTTTGACACGGTAAATGGTTGGTAGAATAGGGATTAGGAGATATATAAAAAAGACAAATTTCAACGAGCATATATATATATATATATATATATATATATATATATATATATATATATATATATACATATACATACATACTTTATTTTAGGATATTACATCAAAAACATGTCAAAAACGTTACACAATTGCATCATATTTCGATGCGAATCAACGCAGCTCAACAGGGGAGCCCTCTTTTAAAATGAAAGATTCGAACTTTGGAATTGTACTCTATTCCTTATCATTATATATATATATATATATATATATATATATATATATATATATATATATATAATGTTTAATTAAAAAAACAACAGATGTTAATGGATGATTTTTGTTTTAACTTTGCAAATATGTTTAACTGGCCGGGCGACACCCTTTTATCAAAATGAAATATACTTATCCAAATGCACTGGGTAATGTAGTTTCAGAATATATATTTTTTTTATGGGAGTCTATCTCCAAAACTTTAGTAGGAGTTTGATAACAAACAAACAGCGGCTACATATAAAGATATTTTTTTTATTTCCCTTTGGCACGGGTAAACAAACAGTTGATGTATAAATACTTTTGGCTAACAATAATCATTTACTACAAGATTATATCAAACCTGCGTACCAGCATACAGAATATTTTTCATTAAAAAAATAAGAGGAAGATACGAACTCCTACGCCTTACCAAAATTAAGCAGACGACATAACAAACAAAAAACGTCTTTGAAAGTTCTTAGTTATAGGAAGATTTATTTACCTATACCACCTGGAAATCAATATAAAGTATTAGAAATATTGAAAAAGTAAGTGAAAAATAATCATCAACAATTATTTGACTAGCTGTAAATGAAGATAAGAGATCCCAGTCTGCCCTAGTGTTCAACCTATTGGCTGCAGGAGAAGAGATAATTTCATACTAATTTCTCAATAGTCTTTTGTGCGAAATTGAGCCGGAATTTGAATTCGACACGCCAACCCTACTTCCCGCCAAAGGGATCATCTACATAGCGTCTAATACTTCTTGTTTAATATGTAGTATTTAGCTGCTTACGATGTTTAAATTAGTTTTTCGCCAGAGCAAAGCTATTAGGTTGGTGCAAAAATAATGTCGTTTTCTCACATGTGAGAAAACGACATTATTTTTGCACCAACCTAATATAATGCAACTATTAAGAGAAGTCATAACCCAATCTCATTTTTTTTTTCTAGTTTGAGGCTACAGTTTTAGGTTACTGAGTGAAAATCAACCTGATTTTATTAATGCAGAAATCGATGAGACATGAGTGCTAAGTCATTGTACTTCAGTCGGCAAAATACTTATTTAGGACATTGGGATTTACAACATAGTCCTACGTTAATGGTGTCCTACATTCTGTATTATGTAGTCTAATTCATTCCGTAATATGAACTTAACGACGTTCCGAAACTGGTACGATTCATTTATATAATAAATAGCATGAAATTCTTTTCGTGCAACTTTTTCTCTGAAAAGAAAAAAAAAAGCGATTGTCTTCAAAGAGTGACATGTAAAGATGAACTCGAAGCAAAATTTCTGAACAATCGCATTCAGTACTCGAGTTTTTGCCTTCATTTCCGCCGTATAGAATCTGCATAAGTGCCAGTAGATATAGACAGAATCGATTAAATAAGATAAAAAAAAAAAACTATTCAGTTTTCGAAACCGAAGGATCATGAACTGAATATCATTGCCATGTGATTGCTGACAAAAATTTCGCACTGCAAATTTAGAAAATGCTCGACAAGCAGTGTTAATTTTATTATATTCGTAATAGATTTAAGTAGATGACGTTCAGTGTCTTGGAAATATCCTCGACTGTAAATCTTTTTGCACCAGTGTTATTTTTCATTGTGTAGGCACCACTTAGCAGAATTCTATCTAATAATAAAATACTGTTTAATTATTTGCACTAGAATTCCCAACATTGTTGTTATTATCACAACTTAGCGATCAAAGTGTTCGCCAGTCTTCCTCGAAGTTATTCAGTAAAAATAAGTGATTAAGATAAAAATAAAAATATTATGTTGAATCATAAATATTTTCCGTTTTTGTTTATCAACTTTCTTCTTCAAAGATTTCAGTACAATTCCATTTTATTTAATTATATATTCATCATCCTTCGCCATTAATTATTGCCACTTTTAAAGCATCTCTATTTGTGTAACGTTCCACAGCATATAAAGTGAAAATGTTTTCGGCGAACTCTTGAATCTGGGTTTCGAGAAAGTTTTTCCTAACAAAAGCGTTTTGAGGCGATTGCAAAGGGTTCGTCTGGTGTAAATCAGTTGAATATGTCGGTTAGGATAGAAAACACCAACAGAGTTCGAATTTTGTTTCCTCTCTTATTCTTGCTGTAGGCGACTTTACGTTGTCAGGGAAGGAAACAGCATGTCTCTTTAATCCACTGTGTACGTTGCCACTACCTCGCAAATGATAAGATGTCTTTTCTTCACTGACTGATTTATTTTCTATGGCTTTCGCAAGTTCTTTACGACCATAAAATATTTTTAGATTATGAGAATACTTTTTCGAAATAAAAGTCGTTTCATAATACAAGACTTACTAACTAGCCATAGTTGAGTGGAAACGATGTGGATACATACCTTTCCCAATAGGATTTACA
Source organism: Acanthosepion lycidas (assembly GCA_963932145.1). Lineage (NCBI taxonomy): Eukaryota > Metazoa > Mollusca > Cephalopoda > Sepiida > Sepiidae > Acanthosepion > Acanthosepion lycidas. The sequence goes on from OZ010571.1 coordinate 97,823,491, forward strand.
TATCATGAACCCAACAGGAATTGGAAGTCGACTCTTCAGTTAACAAAATCGAACCATTATGCATTACATCACCAGCACATCCACGTTTATGACCTCTAATCGGTCACCCATATAATTACTGACCTGATTCAATGTTGCTTAACTTCAGTAATCGTACGGGAGTCGGTGTTTCAAGTCTTTTCTTAACTGTTGCATATAATTAGTATTAGGTTGGTGCAAAAATAATGACGTAATAATGTCGTTTTTGACGTATTTTTTAACGTCAAAAAACGACATTATTACGTCATTATTTTTGCACCAACCTAATAGTTAGGAATATATATGCCTTATTAAAATCAGTTACCCTCAATTTTAAACTTATTCACCGCTCTCTTGATGGTTCTTGAATGAACTTTGAAGCTGGAAGCCAGGTTATGAGATGTGGGTACCATAAAAGATGCTACAACGCCGTGTCAGTGTGCACCTGGGAACAACAGCAAGTAAGAAATCGTTCCACGCACCTCAAAACATCCAAGCTCAAGATCAGAAGTCTTGCTGCCGTATGTAGATTATCGTCATACCCAGGACTCATTTATAGCGTACCATGTACCTAAACGTTAGTGAATACTAGAATTCTGAGATAAGGAAAGTTACAACTTTCAGCAAAACTAAGGAAAGTTGATCCACTGCTAGTCGATTTTTCTCGTCTGAATCTGAATGTTTTTAAATCATCCATTCGTTTCTGTGTAATGCTATTTGTCGTCGTCGCGGTAAAAGGAAGAAAGTTTTGTTAAAACACAAGTGTTAGGCACTGGGAAACATTGAAATGAAAAGGGTTGATACCAAACACCCGTAGGAAGAATTGAGAATTAAATTCACACATAGACGACTTCAATTGTATTTTGAGCAGTTTGCACACTGAAAAAGTAGCCCAGACTTAGAGAGCAATGTTGACTAACACAAAGCTCTAAATGCGAGCTGTAAAGCAAAATATCATTTTTCGTAAACAACGAATTTGAAGTTGATTCCCCCTCGTCGAAAGTTGAATCGAAATGCCAGGATGGGGTGGATGAGCTACCCACGCTCATTGTGGAAAAAGTGGGAGAAGGGAATTCCCCAGAATTATCGAATTCTCTTACTTCGCCAGTTTGGATGAATGCCCATAAATACGAATGTGCGAAGCGAATTAGGCAGAAGAGAGATGAGAAGAAGAAGAGACGGAGACGAGACCAAAAACAGGAGAGAGGCCCATGTGATTATCTGCCGACGAAGGCTTCCGACTTCAGCATTTTGCCAGATTTTACCAAAGCAGCAAACTAAACTTACCAGGTCAACAACGATAATAGCTCTTCCGATTTAGATGCGAGTCGGGTTGAAATTAATTGCATGCGAACTCTGATATAACCAATTATTGTACGGAGGACTGATATAAAAACAGTATTTACTTTTGGTCAATTTATTCGATTGTTATTTTTTCCCTGTGCGTCAGCGTCCTGCTTGGTCCAGCCGAACACGAAGATACTTGCAATGATTCAATCTTACTTGTCTTAGGATCAAACTTAAATCACAACGTGGTATACGGCAGGTTGATATGTAATATCTATAATTTAAAGGAACTGTTGTCAATATCCTGGCATGATATCTCCAAGAAATAGTTATATGACTTTTTTTATGTATTATATATATATATATATATATATATATATATATATATATATAATCTTTATTTTCTCCTGAAACTAAAGCCATTATACGAAGTTTGGAACGACTCATGATAAAAAATAATAGACATTCATTGTATGTTATATTTAACACTATATGCCTGAATATATATATATATATATATATATATATATATATATATAATAAAATCAGAAGAAATAGCAAGAAATCGTTTATCAAGATGATTCATTAAGGTTACGCAAGCGGATAGAGAAACATGTTAGCTTGATAAACGTTTTCTATTTGTTTTTACTTTTCATTGTGTTGGATTTCGATCCAAATTTGATCCCAATTCATACATATATATATATATATATATATATATATATATATATATATATATATATATATATATATGTAAGTATGTATATGTATATGTGCGTATGTATACATTTATCTGTTACCAGTCATAGGGCCTTCTAACAGTCACCTTCTTGATCCACGAGAGCACTACCTCCTCAAGGCACTGACCAACAAATTCGAGATTTCTTTTCTTATCAGAACGATCAGATTGAGGTTTTCGAGTTGCCATACTTTTGGAATCCCGATTAGTCTCATGAAACTCTTTCCGAATCTTCTGTAGCATCATTGGATTGACACCTAAGCACATTGAAATGTTCGTTTCGTGGCTGCCGGCGAGAATTCCAATCAGGACAGTATTCAAGTATCACCATTTTAATTTCTCCTAATTTACATTCATTTTTTAAACTAACTGTCGGTACTAATTCAAATTTGATAACAGTCTTAAATATTATACAGACACACATTACTAATAAATATTAGTACACACGCACACGGGAGTAAAACTTGTGCGAACGGAACAGATACTATATGAATCACGATGCATGTTTAGGTAAATAGTCAAATTTACATTCATATCTTTGAAGATATATCGTCCAAACGCTTGTGTATATATAAGCTGATAGGAACCATGACGGAATTATTATTAGGTTGGTATTAATGACGTAATAATGTCGTTTTTTGACGTTAAAAAATACGTCAAAAAACGACATTATTACGTCATTATTTTTGCACCAACCTAATATTATTGATGATGCTTTTTGTATAAGTCGGTTTGCTGAGTGAAAAGAGATTTAATTCGAAAAAGACAGTGCAGAATAGCAGTTTTGTAAATTATGTTTGGAAAGATCAAATAAGTTGGAAATTGCGACGCCGAAATCCGAACGCACAAAATAAACTAAGTAAAGTATTAAGAAATAGAAAAAATCATTAGAAATAAAAGAAAGCGCTCATCTGCTATATAATATCAATCCTCTGAGATGGCAGTGAATGCTGAACAATTTCGTCACAGATACAGATAAGAGTGAAGTCAACAGAAATGGGGCTCTACAGATGGCTACTAAGAATACTATAAATGGAGCGTGTAAGCGACGAATAAGAAAATAAATGGAACACGAAAAATAATGGAATAAAGAAAAAAATGAAAGAAAATCCGAAAGAGACAGATAAAATAGCTTGGACATATTATGAATAAAGTGGGTTTGAAGAATTTGACACTTACAAGAATATATCGAAGGAAAATGATCAGTGGGGGGAGATCAGCCATCTACATGACCAGCTCCTATGAATGGATTGCCAAAAAAAAAAAAAAACAAGCATTTCTAAGGGATAGGTAGTTATGGAGAGCCCTGAATGCCAACATCCTAAAGGGAGAGGAAACAGAAGAAGATCAAATTGCGTGAAATTCACCTGTTTTTCTTATTTAATGCAGACACAATGTAGAGAATGATTTTCTTGGGACAAAAATACAAATTAAAACGGAAGAAATATTAATGGTAACATTAGCCGCATCCATATAAAGAAACAATCGTCAGTCATTGAACAAACAGCCAGTACTAATTTAGGTTGAAATTTAGAAAACGTCTCTCATGAAACAATTTTCAGGCATAAGACTTCACAGGTTTTATTCAATAGATTCACACAAAATTTATCTCAATTTACTGAGGATTAGAATATCCGTTTCCTTATAAGGAAACATAGTCACTTGATAGAAATTCTCGCATTCCTTGATAGAACTTTTAGCATTACTGCCAGTTGAAATTTAGAAAATGTTTTACTCAAAACAGTTTTTCAGCAAATTAGTTTTCTCAAGTTCATTGTTATCAATCTTTCTGATGCCTGATAGGAGTTTCCTTCCTAACGTTTTTTTAAAAGCAGTATGGTAAGTCAATATCTTCATTATATTATTATTTTCTCTTCACGTTTCATGTTTTTTCATTTTAGTTGTTGCTACAGTTTTCTTAGCAGTTTTCTGTTATTTGGCACAGTTCATTGCGACTGATTCTACAGTGCCAGTATATAATATTATCCGACGAAGGAAAATCATTTTCAACACAGAAAGGGTTCATTCACTTGAAGCAATCTTTAATCATTGATGTGAAAAGAAGGCTGTATATAGCTGATAGTTTAGACATTTCTGAACGAGTTGAAAGCTATACATGACACACGTATGAGAGCTTAGATCTGACAAAGCTATTTAAGAACATCAGTCGAATTATTAGGTTAATGCTTTTATGTTATAGCATTTTTTGTGTTGAATTTCTTTATCTGCTTTTCTGAATTTGTTTCAACTGATCCATACACCGAGATATTTGGAGTGCTTAGTATTAAGTATTTATCATATATTAGTATTAACTTTTCGAATTAGATATTTATCTTATAATATTAATAGATATATATATATATATATATCTTTACGACCACGTCCAAGACTGTAGAAGATATAATTAGGAATAAAAGTAAATTCCATATAAATTCAAGTAACCGTACTATCGAATAAATACCTTATAATGTAAAGCATTTATATTGGAGAGACATCACGGAATCTAAAAGCCCGTATCTACGAACATAAAAGAGATTTACGTTTAGACAATCATTCAAATTTGTTCTTAATACACAGGAACAAAATTGGCCATATATTTTATTTTTTAGATGTCACCCTAATTAAAAAAAAGAACATGATTCTTTGCATCGAAAGTACTTCGATGGATTACTAACAATAACATTAGAAACTATAAATGCACGTGAAAAGATGTTCCCAAATCAACAGGTACAAACCATCAAACATGATATCTAGACACAAACTCACACATTTACGTATATAAATTAGCGTCTTAATCCCACATAGACAAACTAGACATATTACACACTTGTGACACTTAGGCCATGAAGTGGTTAATGTTAATTATAAGCTGGAAGTCTCTTAAAGGTTTAATATGGAGCATAAGCTGGAAGATAAATAGATAGATAGATAAATAGATAGAGAGAGATAGATAGAGATAGAGAGAGAGAGAGAGAGAGAGAGAGAGAAAGAAAGAGTGGAAGACATTTCCCCCGGTGATAGGAAGTGAAAAGAAACCATCTGGAATGTCTAGCCCCTACTAATTGGAACGATGCGCCAAGAGTTTATTTTTTCATCTCTCAAGAATCATTCGGTTGAAACGATTTGAAAAATAATTTCATCTCACTCTCGGAAAGTTAAATGAAAATGAACTATTCTTACGGGTCCGAATGTACAATGAAGGAGGGAGTTATGAAAACATATCCTGACATCGGTGGTCAAGAGAGTAGCCTACTTTATGTTCGCACGACAGAAAATAAAAAGAGAATAGAGAATTAAAATTAATACCTAGGATAAAACCCCGTCTCTTTCGCCAATGTGCTTTAAAAATTAGATTTCACAAATATAGATATGCCTGTCTTGGGGAGAAGGCTGAGGTTTAATGCTAAGAGGTTAGGAGGAAAAAGGAAAATTTGGCACCAGCTGAATGGAGTAATGGTATGAGAAATAAAATGAAGTAAGTTTGAATTGAATGGAAGAGAGATCTATGTAGCTACTGCAAAGGAAGGTGGACAATGCACAAAATTTGGGAAAGTTGGGTTATGGAAGCAGGAATAAGGGTCAAAGTACCCTTGTTAGCATTAATGCAAAAATTGGAGAATCATCGAATCCCAAGAAGCAATTTTGGGCCGGAATGCCAATAAGGAGATAGCTTTGAGAGTTCGAGGACTTGCGCTGCTATTTCCCGCATCAAATGACTCAGGAATCCATGTCAGCTGCCACCAGATATTATGACACTGAAGAACTTTGAACCCAGTTCCTCCAGGATTTTTGACGAAGCCCAGTTTCAATATAGAGATTGATACGAGTAGGCTTAAATTGTGTTGTACCAAAAACTTCATAAACCAAAAGAAGATTAACACAAGGATTACCTCGTTTTTAATTCTGTTTTTGAAGATATAACTTCCATTAATAGCTTCCACCATGGCTCAAACGTGCGCTTCGATTACTACGACATTCGATCTTTCACTGCTCTGAGATTAAGAACACAACGTGGGAAAATTGGGTGTGGATCGAATCAGTCAGCGACCAACAGCCAACATGGACCAACGTCAATGTTGATCATCGCAGGTTGAATAAATCCTGTTGAATAAATATATTTATATACAGGGTGTTTCAAAAAGAATACGCCAAAATCATCACGTGATGCGTCAAAAACGAAAAAATTTACAAACCTCTAGCATGAAGACGTGTGTTGTATATACATTCAAGTTTCATTTCATGTTTTATAAGTGCTCAATGTGGCCACCACCGGCAGCACGGACAACATCAAGCCGATATGAGAATTCCTCCCAAACACACCTCAGCATGTCACGGTCCACCGTGTTGATTGCAGCTGTTATTCGATCTTTCAAGTCATCAATACTTGCTGGAAGTGCTGGAACATAAACTTGGTCTTTAACATAACCCCACAAGAAAACGTCACACACAGTGAGGTGCGGGGATCTGGCAGGCCAAGCACAGAGAGCAAGGTCTTTAGCACCTCTCCTCCCAATCCATCGCTGAGGCACGTTTTCATTCAGATGAGCTCTAACCCCGAGATGCCAATGGGGTGGTGCTCCATCTTGCTGAAAAATGAAGTGATTCGAATCTGCTTGCAGTAAAGTGAATAGCAAGTTGTGGAGCATTTCGAGGTTTGTCCTGTAACGGTGTTTCCTTCAAAGAAAAAGAAACCATAGACCTTGTCTTGAGACACAGCACAGAATAATGACGTAATAATGTCGTTTTTTTGACGTTAAAAAATACGTCAAAAAAACACATTATTACGTCATTGTTTTTGCACCAACCTAATACATAATGTATTGACAAATATATTTTATTAAGTTACGAAGAACAGGAAATTGTGGAGAGCTTTGTTCGGCAACGTCCTGAAGGGACATTGTACGTAGAATAAGAAGATTGTTGTAAAATGAGAAAGGTTTGTATAACGTGGTAAATAGGGTAATTCGTTCCACCCACTGAAATACGACGAGAAAACATATTCATAAGTATGGGAAGCCTTGCTTACTTATAAATTTTAATAACT
>OZ010571.1:97833078-97890578 GCA_963932145.1 Acanthosepion lycidas
TGATGCTTGATTATCTGATGACAATATTGTCCGATATGTGGCAAGTGTGTCTTTGTGTAAGTGTGGTTGTGGTATATTATATGATTTTTTTCTTCTTCTTCTATGTACCGTATCTCTTCAAGACTTTGACGATCATGGCTAACCACAATTGTCTATCCTTCGTCGCACTTAATAAATTTTGTCTTTTTATTATCTCTCCTAAACCTTGTTTCGCCATCTATTTACTCAATCTCGTTAGGTGAGTTATGAATTCATTTTCTCTGTCCCTCTTGCCTTCAATCTGTCCTGTGAGTATCAAATTTTCCAATTCAGCTTTCTTCATTAAGTGACCTATAAATTTCAACTTACTCTTCCTGATGTTAAGTTTAAATGTCCTTTTTTCTTCCACTTCATCTTTGTTCATATGTTCGGCCCATGGTATTTTCAGCATCCTTCTGTAGAATTACATTTATGTTTCATCAAGTTTCATCTTCATCCGTGAGATTATCCAGCATTGACAGGAGGAGTTCTGGTATACCATAACCTTTTCAGTACTCTTTTCTTTGTTTCTATCGACATTATTTTTAACACTTTGCGTAGCTTTTGGAAGGCATCTTTCGCTATCCTAATGCGTCTTCGGATTTTCAATGAGAAGTTCCAATCGAACAGCTTCTTCCTGCGAACAACTGCTCTGTAGAACAGACACCAAAGAGGATGTTTTCCCAATCACTACAATCTTAAACCATTCATGTTAAATTTAACTGTTATTTTTCCCTCTTAGCTGTATATACTGCCTCCTAACGTAACCCTCTAATTTGAGTGATACTCGGGCCTTATATAGGCTTAACCTTATCATAAAAAATGTAATTATCTCTTATTTACTTCGTTTATAATTATCAATGCATGGTTTATTTGAACCAATTATTAGCGTTGCCGAATTATGACCTCTTTAAAATAAAATCTCATAGAATTACAATTTTTTCTCAAAACAGTTTTCTATCACACTCATATCCTCTTGGCGTCAATTTAAACTGACGCCTTCATTGATTTCTCATATTTGAACTAGCATTATAATTTTTGGAATTTGAATCTATACTATGCGGAGAATTCTCCAAGTTTTCATCTGATGTCACGAAAATAGGAACTCTGAGTAAAAAGATCAAACTATATAGAAAAAAATATCGTCAGTTTAAAATGACGCCAGAAGAATTTATTTTCTATGTGAAATGACTAAACTCTCAAGCATTTACTCTCTGAGTCTGGGCACTTCTACGTAATGCAATGGCTAACGAGCTTGTCTTACTAGAATCAATTACAAACTGAGTAGTGAGTTCGATCCTCCCTTTCGGTCTCTTGCCACATCCAGGTTACGCTTAGAAAATTGTTTGAAGCACTTCGATGTTGTGTGATCGATAGAAAGCCTGTCTTCCCTGAGCAGTTATGACTAAGCAGTGAAATATGTCCTCACCATACTTTTAGTTTTGTATAAAATCTAAAGTACGCTTGGAAAATCACAATATACTCTCTGTGTCTAAGCTGATTCGCTTTTATTGTCCTCTTCATCACTACGAGGACTAATTGGTCTTTCTCGGATAGGAACTCTCTAATAGGAAAGGGATAAAAATGAGAGAACTCGGAAGTAAACACGTAGATAGAGAATGTTGTTTGTTTTTAGAATTCGAAAATGATTTTTATTTTATTCTATTCACATTATAAGATGCCAAAAAAAATACGACTTAACATCGAGCGGGAAAATTTATTTTCTTGATACAATTAAAATGTGACATCATTAGAGAAAGCGGCGTCAATTAACAAGTTTATTAGAAGAGCCAAAAACTACGATCATTGAGTCAACCGTGATTACATCTGACATCAATTAACTTAAAGCTGATTTTATGCAAGAGAAGACTTACCTTCGTAAATAAATATAGATATCATTAGTTTCCATTACAAATAAGCGTTTTATTTATTTTTCTGTAAGTAAAAAACTGTTAAGGTTTAATTTTAAAGTGGTCAAAAAATCATCTTCGTGGTGTGTGACTCATCACAGCGTTCTTTATTTCGGGATATAAACAAGATTGTTGGCGCTACTTATACACGAAATAAAGAAACAGTGTTGAAAAAGATCGACAGAAATACGTGGTAACGGAACTGTAAAATTCGAGACCTGAATATTGAGCGTCTGTGGCTGAATTCGCTAAGGTTTCGTCCATGTAAGTCGAGCTTCCTGGATAAGAGAAACATGTTCAATTTTAATTTCAATTCCTTCTTCATTCTAATTTCGTGATGCTGGAGGAACTGGAGGGTTTCGTTCTCCCAATTTTGGCTGAAACTGAGAACTAAAAAGAAATTCAATTGGACTCACCCCCTTGAGCCGAGCTGCGTACATATTGTTCTAAAATTATGACCGTCAATAATTTTCAAAATAAACCAGTAAACATTATTTTCCGTTTTATTTTATTTATTTTATTTTTTTTTTTATTTTTTTTTTTTGGGGGGGGGGAGGAGGAGGGAGAACATTAGCTTTTAAGACTTTTATAAAAGTCTTACGTACAGAAAAATTCTATGGGTCTCATATAAGAAGTGAAAATAGCAAAAAATGTATATGTAAAATCGAAATAAAAATATTGACAGTAGGTTAATATATCTAAAATGTATACACGCAAAATTGCGCATCAAGTTTAACCGCAATACTTTGAACGATTACTTCGTTACTTATTTCATGATATATCTAAAACTTTAATTAAATGAGTTTTTCAAACTTTACGAAAGTGCGTTGGAAGCATTAAATCAATTGTCAAAACCTTGAAATGACGCAAATTTATTATGAATTTAAATTTAATTACACTATTCGGACTTTTGTCCGCATCTTTGTCATATTTATTACAACGTTTCGACCGTTGTACGCTCCAGCCTTCTTCAGGTAATTGGAATGTCGAACTGAGACCTTTAACTCGCTCACTGGGGTAGACTTTTCTAGTTCCACGTGCCATGTCTAATGGATGTCAGTTATCCCCTGTTAATTCCCCTCTTAACGTTCTCCACCGCCTTAACCGGGTATTGAACTCACACTCTTTGGGTTCTGTCATTGGATCTAGCCAACGCCTTTATCCACTGTGCCATGTGTCCTTGACATTTTAATTTAGTAAACCAACATTTCGGTTCCGGATGTTTTTTTTTTCTTTTTATGACAACACTCATATTTAACGCTTTGTTTATCCCCAGTGTATAATCTAGCGAACCATTCTGATTCTCTTCGACTAGTTTCTTCCCAGAAACCGGTAGATGGTGGAACTTACACCCAAAAGAATGCTTTCCTGAATAATTACAACATCAACCTGTTCATTCATTCATTCATATATATATATATATATGTGTGTGTGTGTGCGTGTGTGTGTGTGTTTTGAACAATAAAAAATACTGAGAAATTAAAAAATTAAAATTTTCAGACACACTGGGTTGTATATTAATATTTTTTGTTTTATTATTTCAACTAGATTCCTCTATAGTTTCGTCCATCATGGCCATCATCAGGAGAAAAATATCTGCTTGTTAGTAGGAGAGAACTACAGGAATGAATGACTTTCTGAAGAAAATGATATTTATCTGTAGTTTTCATTTATTTTGTTTTTTATCGTTAATTTTGGTCGGTCCTTGTGTTGGCCAAAGGACCTCTTAAAAGTTGTTTTTTTAAGGTAGCTACTCTGAATTCCATTGGTCATTTTGACAGTTTTATTGGTTCATGGGAAGGAGATGTGTCTGTGTTAAGTGTATGTTATCATTTACTTCTCCGGGAGTCTGTATGATGTTTGAAAATGTGTATATTAATATGGGTGTTTGTATGTGAGACCGCAACACTTCCGCAAGCATGTCTCTCTTGTGTGGGTGAGAAATGCGGATATTTAGACTTTATAAGCTACACAATCCTGTTGGCACCTACCCTTAAATGGACAGGCGTCCTTATTTCTACAGTTACATTTACGAAGTTGGGGTGTGGTTCATCTATGATTTTTCCTGTTATATTTATTAATTAAGTTAGTCATATTTGGCATACAACTATAACTTAATTTAACGTAGATTTTATTGAAAATTTTATACATTTGTAGCTTTTGTGTCCACTATTTTTAAGGTCGTTTCATAATCTTGTTTATTTTTATTAAAGGTATTATCATTAGATGAATTAGTGGATAATCTATAACTAATTCCGCCAAGTATATGTTTTAAAACATGTCTAGGGTGGTTAGAACCTACGTCAATATAACGCGTTTCTTGGTTGCTTTTCTTAAATGAGAAAATTGTGCCATTACGTAGATCGAGGGTAATGTCTAAATAGTCAGTAACTTTTAAATTAGTTTGTATTTTTAATTTAAATCCGAATTTTTTAAAGATCCAACGTAATTTTTTACGGATTATGTCACTTTTTCTGGGTGCACATTTATCTGTTATAATTAAACCATCGTCTCTGTATAGACCATGGTTACTAGGGTCAATATACTAATTCAAATTATCTAATAAGGGGCACCCTACTAGTTCGCATACATCGGCTCCGTCATAAGCCCCCATGGGGTTGTCAAACTTACCGCTGTCTCCTTTTTTAATCCATAATACATCGTTATGAAATAATGACGATTTGATGCAATGCCTAATGAGGTTGATTTCATCATTGAATATTGAAATGTATTCCTTGGCCAACTCTAAAGCTTCATTAACCGTTTTTTCCGTACTAGATGGGTAAAAAAAATTTATATCATATTTCACAAAAGAACATTTGCTGTTTTTATCAGAATTATTAATCCATTCTATGCAATGACGAGTAGGGCGCCATTGGTTAACGATTAAAACTACTCTCAGTGTTTCACATATAACTTGCAATATTATTTTACTGATTTTACCCACATGTGGTTTAGTTGGGTTGATTAACCGACATTCGGGGTTATTATAGAAGTCACTTTTATGGTATTTTAATGTTCTAAAACAATTTTTAATATTAATTTTCTCTATTCTGGTTTCTAGATTAAATTTTCTATATATTTTAAGTTTAAGGTTACATCTAAGAAATGCACTTGTTTTATGTTACACTCAATTTTAACCCTGAGATTTACATATTTAAAACACTCTATGAATTAATTCCCTCAACTTGTCAACCTTGCTTCCGGTAGACATATTTACTACCATCAGACCATCGTCTCCCCATATTATTTATACTAATTTCATTATGTGCAGTGAGATTTTACAAAATAAATAGTCCAACCATTTAAAACAAATTGAAAAAAAGAAAGGAAAAGGAAATGATGTTTCACATGTGGCTTGCTTACAAGCAGAATTGTTCATAAACATTTTGTTTCTCACCAGTCGAAATGAAGTTGCGTCTTTATAGTGAGTAAATTGCTTTATGAAAAAATGATAATATATATATATATATATATATATATATATATATATATATATATATATATATATACACTGCGTGGCAAATTATTATCGAGATAACTTTTTTCTAATATTTCAAAAACCGTCCAATCAATTCACACAAAATTTTCAGAAAATGTTGGCAACACGCACCTGCGCAATCACTGAAATTTTCGTACTGATCTGCGCAATGTAAACAAACTGGCGCCATAGTGACGAGAAACTTTAACCATCGCCAAGGATTTTTTTTATTAGTTTTCTCCGACCCCGTCCACTATTAGAAGTTCTATTTCTCTTCTCTTCGTATGCAAAGTCAATGCACATTTCTCTCTATTTCCAAGATCGTCTAACCTCAAGCAGGTCATTTATATAGCACTGTGTTTATATGGCTACTGCAATGCCCATAGCCATCGGTTTAGTTACCTCTGATTAATATTCAGCACACCATCCCAGCTAGCTGGCTAAACTCACTGGTGTATATACGCTTTGTTTTTAACATCCTTATTCATTTCCAGAGAACTATTTTTATTCTCATGGAACTGGGATGTGCTATGATTTCTAGAGAAGTAACATCAAATATTTTCCTAGAGAGGTAGCCATAGAGGTTGTTTCTATTTCCTGGTAAACATGATATGGCCATATGTTGACGTTACCAGACCGGGTAATATCATATATGTCTCGCTATATATATATATACATATCTTTGTCTTTCAATGTTTGTTTGTCTTTCCATGTCGACAGGATGCGTGCAAATAGCACATTCGTATAAGTGAATGCTTGTCTTTATATGAATATCCTGCTAGCACGCATGCCGTCGACATGGAAAACGCAAAGACAAACATATATGTTTGTATATGTTAATGTTAGTTGCAATATTAGCCGTTTCCTTATAAGAAAATATTCAGCATTGATTGACAGAGAAGCTAGTCCTACCGTTGGATGTAATTTATAAAATCTTTCTCTTTCAGGAAAATAGATCTGTTAACTCAAGTATCTACTATAGCTCTTCCCATTATTGATGGATTGTCTTCTTTCTAACATTTTATTTAAAATCGTGTGGAATTGGTCATTATTTTTTCTTCGAGTTGCATATTCTTATGGGAACTTACCCATAATAATAATGGACTATTCCTGACATTATGAATACTGCGTCAGTCAAGAGGCATGAGGGAGATTGTAAGACGAGGAGAGATAATTGAGAGCATATTGTAAGTACATAGGAATAGTGATACTTGTCGAGACAACATAGTTCACTCTAACCAAATCTGATAGTCATTACTAATACTTCTACTTCTTTGTATTATATTTCTGTTGTAATATATCTTTGTATTCCATACCTGTGTTCTTGTTATTCTTTCATTGGTTCTAACCCTAGATTGACCATGTGTTCAAGGATATAACCGTACTTATCACACTTAGACATTTATGGATTTTGTGAACTATTTAAACCATATTTGGAGGTGTTTTTTTTTAATTCGGACCTGCTGTTTTCTAGACCGGTTGTCACCCAAAGCTATAAGAAACAGTCTGTTCTGTTGTTTAACCCATAGCTGGATAGAAAAGAGATTTATGCATATCTTTCTCAAGAATATTTACACGTAAGTCAATATATGAAACTTTAGTGGATTCTTCCACTGTACCTTCACTTATAATATTTTGAAAAAAAAAAAAATTGCTTGTCCCCAAAAGTGTCTCCGACTCCTTGTGGGTGACAAATTATTTTCCACCCCTGAAACCCCTCTCTCACAGACGGGTAAGTAAGTTCTACTCAAGCAACTTCTTCCCACGAACTATTGCTTAGTAGAACTGAAAATGAAGAGGCTGTCTTCAGATAATTTTTAACCTGCAGATGTCTAGGGTTAGCCGTTATCTTCTCCACTTATCAGCAAAAACTATGCCCCTTACTTTGAAATCTTCTACAGCCAGGCCCTGTGCAGGGTGAACCTGACTAAAAAAAATAAATATTTTAGTGAAATTCTAAGACAACATTTTTTTATTATTCCAGAACAAATTATCAACAACGAATATTGTGCACAGATCTTCCATTCGCCACATATACTTATATTAGATTGGTGCAAAAATAATAACGTTTTCTCACATAGTAACATACGTGAGAAAACGTTATTATTTTTGCACCAACCTAATACTTAGTCCTGGATATGTCGATAAGATTCATCCGGCAACAATGCCTCTGATAGGGAGACTGGAGATTTTGAGAAGTGTGGAACAATCTCTTAATTGCTGTTGTTCCCAGATACACCCTGACCCAGGATGATAGCAACTGTTAGGATCCCAACAATGGGACGAATAGTGAACCTTCCAAATACAATGAAAGTATAAAAAATACATTTTATAGTAAAAATACCTTCAATACATTTTTGTATAAATAAATTTACCAATTATAATTATTTACTATCTCTCTATATTTCTGAGATGAGGTATTATGTGCACTATTTACATTATTCGGACTATTGTCCTCATCTTTATTGCCATATTTATTAAAACATTTCAGCCATTGTACACTCCGGTTTTCTTCAAGTGTTCGAAATGTCTAACTGAACCCTTTATTTCGCTCGCTGGGGTAGACTGTTCTAGTTCCACGTGCCATGTCTAATGGATATCAGTTATCTCCTGTTAATTCCCCTCTCCAAGTTCTCCACTGCCTTAACCAGGTATTGAACTCAGAACTCTTTGGGTCCTGTCAACATGAACCAACAATACTTTTTTATCTGTAGTTTAAGCCATAAAACTGTGTTAAAAACTATAGAGTCTGATGCAAAATCAACCAACTATTTATATTGCCTGCTGATCGGGTAATATTACTAGCTTATATCGTAATACTACAGCTTATAGAAAAATTTTACTGCCTGATACCCACTATGAATCGTCTGGAATATCGTCCTGGACATGAGGATTAATTACATCCAGCAGCAAAGCCTCTGGTTGGAAGATTAGAGGTTTTGAAGAGCGTGGAATCCATCTTAACCCGGTGATGTAGCACCTGTTATGGTACCAGCTATAGGAAAATGGTGAATCTCCACCAAAAACAAAAGTCATTTTTGTAGTAAAATGACCAATAATACACTGCAGCAAAAAGACAATGAATATAACGCTAAACCTGTATAAAAATACAAGCAAGACCTTTATTTATAAAAAATATTACTGAAAATACATTTTGTCGTGAAATATCAGCGATACATTTCATCACATAAATAGTACCCTGAAAGTTTACAATTATGTAAAAACTATTTAATTTTCAGCGTTAAATAACCAATAAAGTTTGGTACGCCACTAAACAAAATCAACCAGCCAACAACTGTCTGGAATAACTCTTCCGTTATTTGTAAAAGACTTGCCAATACTTCGATCCTAATCAGTCTCTTAACATCTCAGAATTGGGCATAGAGCTTATGCCTGCAGTCTTTAACGTTCATTAACACTGAGTGCTTTCACTGCGGCAAAATTCGATATTAAGTAACGTTTAACATTCAAAATGTTACAAGTTTGATATCACCACTGTCTGACCGCCTACCGTCATTACACTCTTTCTTCTCGCTGGTGAATACCAAGCAAACATCGAACCAATCGACCACGCAACTGGCCATACAGCCACTCGCTTAAGGGTATTCAATGCGTGAAAAATGGAACGTGTGGAAGACAAGAAAACAGACACAGACAAAGTTTATATGCAACCATATCAATACGTTATTTGTACCAGCATAGAAAATTGAAAGATCATTTTCGTGTGAACATGTACGCGTTCCTGTGGCAGAAGCCATTAAATTGCACTTGTGGCGTAAAAGTACATGATGGCTGTGTCCTACATACACTTTCAAATCATAATTCTTGACATCAGAATTGAGAAGATAATCAGCGCAAATTCTAAAGTATTGAAAACAGAGTTAAAATCGAAATCATCAGTATCAAATCATGATATGCAAAACGCCATACAGAGTTCAACTAACGTCAAAAGATGATTTCTGAATAGATTTTCATTTAGAGGTCGTCAGTAATTTGAAACCAGAATCATGAATATATTCATTGCCTTGTATTTTAAGTCTTTGATCTGGAAATGTAATGAAACTAGTAATAATAACAAAACGTCTAGAATGTGGAATTAATAAAAACGAAACATTATTTATATTGGTCGGATTGTTGTCCTCATCGTTATTGCCATATTCATGACGCAATAAAGATGAGGGCAACAGTCCGATAATTGTAAATAATTGTAATTAAGAAAATATAAACAAATACTAAACACTTCGAAAAATTGCTACCCCATCTGGTCTGCTACTCCAGTTATAAATTTAGAGATTCTTGATAAAATCCAACGATGAATTTGCAATGTTATTGATCCTGACCCGGCATTTCGGCATCAGTCACTTTCCCTGTGATTTTTCTATAAATGTTTTCATGGTAATTGTTCTGATGAATTTCCTCAATAGTAACTAGACTTTATGGATTTAAGCGCACTACTGGATTGGCAGTAAGGTCACATTTTTTACAGCTGAAATGAATAGATGTAACCGTAAGTTCTATGCTAATATTTTCTTCTCCCGCACTTCTAGCTTGTGGAAATCTTTTCCGGTTTCTTGCTTCCCAGTGAAATTTTCATGTTCAAAAAAGTATCTTCTGTCTCCTGAATATTTTTTTCTTTTATTGCTCTCCCCCCTGAATAGTATTTTGTCTCATTTTCTCTAAAACTCAGTAACCCTTTGTGTCTTAGTGGCTTTATTGCTTAGCTTGGGTCGAAATAACTGGTAATTTTAATATACGCTCTTTAGCGCTAGAGGGCGTCGTCAGTGATGTTCTGAATTGGGTCATTTCACTACCCTCTTGCCTTCAGTCTGTTCTGTGGGCATCAAGCCCTTTGTCCTCAGTATCTTTATCCTCAGCTGTATCTTCCTGACGTTAAGTATAAAAGTATAAATGTTTCTATTGTTTCTAGAACTTCGTCGTTGCTCATATGTTCTCTCCATGGTATCTTCCACATCCTTCTTTAGAACCACATTTCTCTTGCTTCAAGTCTCCTTTTCATTAGTGAGCATACACTTCTATATGGGAGAACTGATATAAGCATAACAGTTCAGTAGTGAGTGATACACATATAACCCCTTCCGTGGTTTCTGCTATCATGTCCTTGATCCCCACAAAGCATGTGGACCTGCTGGTATCCCTGCAATAGTCATTAAGAGTTGGGCTCACGAACTGGCTCCTGTTCTCGCTAAACTGTATAAGTGCCTCGTTGCCTCTTGCTTCCCTGCCTTCTGGGAGTCATCGTCTGTTGTTTCAGTTTTTAAGAACTCTAGTGAATCGTCCGGCTCACCCTTCTACCTATTTTGGGGAGACTCATAGAGGTCCTAATCAATTCTGAACTGGTTCATCATTTCTCATTGCGGGGCCTTTTCTCAGAAAAACAAATACGGCTTTCGTTTCCCCAGGTAGACTGCTGATGTACTGACGATAATTGCGGAAAGAGTCTGTCATGCTCTGGATAAAAATGGTGAAGACAGGGCTGTAGCATTAAACATCTCCAAAGCCATTGACAGGGTCTAGAATTCAGCTCTTCTCCATAAACTGAAAATATTTGAGCTTCTGCAGTCGTTCCTGCCAAATCGTAAAATGAAAGTTATTCTGAACGGTCCCTCATCAAGATCCTTTCATACTAAAGCGGGTGTCCGACAGGTCTACATCTTTGTTTCCATTATGTTTTTAATCCTCATTAACGACCATCCCGATTACATCAGCTCTCAACTTGGCACTTACGCTGACGACAGTACAATTTCTTCCTGCCTCGATAGTAAGGATGATCAGTCCGACAAGGTCAAAATGGCAGCTGATGTACAAAACCACCCCAAAACAGACTTTCACTAGGGTAAAAGATGGCTTGTCAATTTTAACTCCTCCAAAACTAAACATTTATCCATTATTCCTCTGAGAGACCCCTCTACGCCTTCCATCGGCTTGGCTGATGATAACCTCGAGGAAAGTCACTCGTTGCGCCTTGTTGGGCTCTTATTCTCAGCTGACATGAAGGGGAAAGACTATACTGAATCCATTGCTAGGTCAGCAGCTAAAAGACATGGGTTCACTGTGTCGCGAGACAATTTTTCTCCTCGGAATCTATCTTGCATATCTATAAGTCTACCATTCATCCATGCTTAGAATATTGCTGCCACATATGATCTGGAAGCTCTGCTATTTACTTGGAGCTCCTTGATAAGACCTAAAGAAGAATCATCAAAATTACTGGTTCTGATCTGGCTACTCGGCTTCAGTCACTTGTCCACCGCCGTAAGGTTGTCTCTGTGCCTTTTTTTTATAAATACTTTCATCGTAATTGTTGGGAAGGACTCTTCACTATGGTATCTAGACGGTATGAATTTAAGCCCAGTACGTTCATCAATTTATAGTTGAGCCTACTAGATGTAGGCGTAAGTTCTATACTAATAATTTCTTTTCTCGCTTATGGAACTCCCTTCCGGTCCCATTCTTTCCAGCCAACTTTCATCTGCAAAAATTAAAATGTAATGCCAATCGCTAACTATTGTCCTCCTGATTATGCTTTTCTCTTTCCACTCATTACTAATGCCTCTTTTCCTAATTCACCCTGTAACCCCTTGCATCTTAGTAGCTGTACTGTCTTTTTGATGGTGATACCGATTTATTTATTTCTAACGAGATTTTCTGTTTCTTAATACCTTGTTTTGAAATTCAGACTTCGCTATTCTAAAGTGTCTTGGGATTTCGCTGTCACACTTGCCGTCCACTGTTAAAACACTTCCTAGATATTTAAACTTTTGTACCTCCAATTTGTAATTTGCATGTTAAGCCTACAAAATAGAAAGAATGCAAAGGTGCACCCGAGATAGATATCCATTTTGGTATGTATGTGTTTGCAATGTCTTAAGTCTGAGAAAAAATTGTTTTCAGTCTGTTGGTTTTGTAGAAGATGCAGATATGAACTGTCGAGTAAGGTTAGAGGATTATATACTGCCCACTATGCTGGGACGTATTCTGTGCGCCATTATGTATATTGGTGGAGGAACGCATCCCACATCCGCGGAGGAATGATATCCTTCCCTAAGGTTAAAATGAAAGAAAACCGTTTTCTTATATACATCTATATGAGTTGATGAGACAAAATGGAAAACTTTATTAACGACGCGTTTCGCTAGAGATGCGTACGCTCTCTTTCGCGTTTTCAGGTTAAAATCCTACAATACCAAGCGACTCTAATACAAATATATATATAAAATAAATAAACAGACAGACGGACACTCTTTATGGCTGTACATCAGGAGAAGAGATAGGCTAATTATTTTGATTTGTTCTAACTGAATGGCGACGGAAAAGTTCTAGTGGTGATTGTGTCAATTGTTAGAATAAATGTATCGTTATTCGAACAATCTAGGAGTAGGATAGCTAGTGTTTTCACCCCATCTCTTCTGGCAATTTTTTTGCTGAATAAACAGTTCTTCTTGTCTGTCTTGGAGATCTAACCTTGTATCCCATTCTGTAGCGACTAGGGCGCAATGGAAAATCCCTATCTGCCTTGGTAGGTTATATCAATTGCGGCTGCTAATCCTTTTATACTCTGGGTCATTTAGGCCTTGCGCCACTTGTAAAATACGCTTACAAAATCGCTATTCTTGGTATATTTACCTGGAATCTAGGACTTTGTTTTACATTTTATTGCCTTTTACTTCAACGCAATAAATATTCCTATAAATTTAGAGCCTTTATTTCAAAATGGATGAAATCAATATATAGTAAGGTGGTCTTCTTTGATGTAGGATGCGATTTCAAGTTTCCCCAAGTGTTAAATTGTTTACTTTAACGGTCGTAAAATATTTCGACCTAACCTTAGTTGCCTAACATAAATGGGTTCTTAATAAATTTCGATTATATTCCTCATTAGTTCTTAATAAAAGCGGAGATCATAAAATAATTTAAAGGTGTGAAATCAATACTTAATAAGTTCGGGATGTTTAAATTCCCTCAAAAATAAAGGTCCCATCCCACGTTTATCAAACACCTAAAAGTAATTGGAAGCAGCCTAGAGCAATGCATAGCGGCTCAAATTGAGGAATTGGAGAGTCGAGTTCGAATTCCAGTCGAGAACATTACATTCATTTATGTGCTAATACGCTTGGGAAATATATGAATCCATCTCTTCGCTCACATCTATGGACAAAATATCAGGACAGGCTGGGTGGTCCTATAGTGGCAACCCGTCTAGGAGAAGGAAAATTCAAACCAGATTTGCCGTGTAGAAGAAGGTAACTTCAAAAACAATTACACCTTTGAGAGTAGAATCGGAGTAACCTGAATATCCTCGTAACCGGCAAGCATTACACTATTCTGCTGGAATTTTCTTTAAGACTGATAATTATCAGATGGAGAGGAGTGGCGCAAAAATCGCTAGCTGCAATGAAGAATTAGCTTTGTTTTTTTGTTTGTTTTTTTGTTTTTGTTTTTTTTTTTTTTTGTTTTTTTGCTATCTAGTTACCTAAATTTTTAGGTTTTATCTGAAGGAGTTGCGTTGTCGATGTCGGTACTTCTTGTTGAATCACATCGTTAGTAAATGATGAGAGTCACTGAAATATGTTTTCTCTATATGACAGAAGAAAGAACAGTATAAAAAATATGTTATGTATCTTATTTTCTACTGAAATAATGGGAAAACGATGTGTAGATAAATAACTTCTTTTATTTTCCGTGTTATACTGGAAATCTATCATTTCAAAATGCAGATATGTATTTTTTGCTTTGTTTTTTTTATGGTTTATCAAGCCTTTTGGGGTTATTTACTGTCGAAATACATTTCGGATCTACGGATAAATAATAAGAAGACGTACAGTGACATAAGGAGAGGAAATATCGGCCATTTTTATACGCATGCGTAGGACAAATACAACGTCATATTTCCGCAGGATTTCTAACTTAATGATTTTCTCTCTCTCACACTCTACCTATCTCCCTTTCTCTTTACCTACCTACCTACCTACCTACCTACCTACCTACCTATCTATCTATCTATCTATCTAGTTATCTACCTATCTATCGATTTGATAAATATATATTTATCGATATATCTATTTCTCTCTCTCTCATTCTCTCTCTCTATCTCTCTTTCTCTCTCTCTTTCTCTCTCTCTCTCTTTCTCTGTCTCTTTCTCTCTCTCTTTCTCTCTCTATTAATTTATCTCTCGGTTGATCTGTTGCTTCTATATTCATCTGATTTCTTTATCCATTTTCTGGTCAATAGTCAGTTACCCTTTCGGATAAAAATAATGAGAAGAGATTGGTTTACCTCGTAAATTTCTGGGTACAAACTCTATATAAGAGAGACACAAAGTATTTTTTCTCGTTTGTAATAGAATGCAACAAGAAGATAAAACCAGACCAGGTCAAAATGCTATATCGTGTTATAGATGATGACGGACAATGTGACACAGATACCTGGAGGTGCAATTGGAGAGAGAAAGATTCCTTTCAAAAATTAAATAAAATTTTATGAAAAAGGGTAATTAGAAACACAAAGCGTTTAGAACTGTTAGGTAATATTAATAATAATAATTAATCCTCCATGAAGAATGAAGAAGAGTTTCTTCACAAATAAACACGAGACTGTGATTCTACAAAATAATTCTTAGTCCATAATTGATGGAACATATGAGCAGTTTCAAATATAATAAGAACAAAAAGGACGATTGTGATTAGTATTAGAATGTGTCAATTGTATCCGGGATACATAATGAGGAAGGGGGACTTGGAGAATTTAACACTGACAGGACTTATTGTAGGCAAGAAGTACAATGGAAAACCGTAAGTAAACTACATAAAAATCTTGTCTGAATGAATGGCATAAAATGGAAAGGTTCTAAGGGGACATTCCCCAAGAGAATTCAACATCCACAAAGCTCTTGTATGAAATGCGTATAACAAACTCGAACCTTCCGCCTCCTTAAAAGTGTGTAAAATGTGTTTCCCTTGTCCAAATCTTTCGAACATTGATTGAACGAGTCCTACTTTATGGATCAGAAACTTGGACATTATCTGATCGTCTTGAAAAACGACAGGATGGAATATATGCAAATTTACTTTAAAAAGTCCAGAATATCAATCGGAGATCACACGCAACGATTAACACAATTTACAGAGAACTGAGACCAGTCTCTCTTAAGCTCAACCAAAAATGATTAGAGTTTGTCTGCCACTGCCACCGGGCGGAGAAGGAAATCGTCTCATGATTACTCATATGGCATCCTTCTGGAAGTGCCTTCTCACGAACATTTCCCAGACACCATAGACCGGGAGTCACGGTTGGGCACTGGGGAACTGGAGACAGCAATAGGGGACCGAACAGTGCGGAAATGGATTGTCAATGGAGTTCTAACCAACCATAGGAAGGTCGAAAGATGATGATGATGAGGATCGTGATGATGAAGGCTATAAAGATTGCTCAGCGCTAGAATGCATAGGAAGTTGTGGAGAACTATGATCGCCCAAGTTCTCACAATATATCATTGGATTGTAAGTTGTTAGGTGTTTACAAAAAAGAGGCCTATTTCTCGTTGTAATAAAAATTACACATAGCGATGTTTTTTGATTGTGTGTAAAATGTGTTTTCTAGATAAACACATTTGAATTTTTCTGATAGCAAATTATTCTAATTATATTTCTTTTCTTCACCTTCAAATCTATGTATTAGGTTGGTGCAAAAATAATGACGTAATAATGTCGTTTTTTGACGTTATACGTCAAAAAACGACATTATTACGTCATTATTTTTGCACCAACCTAATAATTCTCGAAAGTTTGTGAAGATCTATGTAGTTTCTAGCATGGAAATTTTGGGATATATATTTTGGTCCGATAAACCTTACACTGAGACACTTATCTTTTTTGGTACTTTTTCGTACTTATAAAAAAATATCCTTAGCTATTCAACTTCCAAGTAATGACAACGCATTTATTATTTGTATTTTAGCATTTTTTTTATCTAACAAGTGACATATTTGACATTATTTTCTTTTCAGCCGTAAATCTTTTACAGTGATTTTTATTATTTGTTTTTCCTTTATTTTCTTCAGTTGTATCTCTCATTCCTAAGATAAATCTGCTAGCTGCATGGGCGTCTTCAGAAACATTAACTAAAGAGCGAAAGTAGCGATTCTGACAATTGTCATATCAATGTAAACAGACAGTACGTTACGATTCAAAGTTATGTAAAATACGTTTTCTTTTGACTGTATTACGTGATAAATGAATCACTTATTATAGACACAGCCGTCGTAAGAAGCTATCGTGGGTTCTATGGATATCTCCTAATACTGTTTCCCGTTTATACATTTTCGCGTTCAGCTTTATATTATGTTTAACAAAAGCCGATAACGAAATGCCAGATATTACAACATTTGGATTAGAACCTGTGTTATCTAGGATAAAAAAAAGTGTCCCTTTTATTTTGGGATTTTACAATGCCTGTTCATAATTAAATTTCAAACAGATATCGTGAAATATATAATTTCAGATGTGAAACATCCGTAATTGAATATTTTGCAAAATAGGTACGTGATTCGGTTGATCTTTCGTAATATTTGATCTGCTTACATGATAAGTAAAAAAAATATTTATCCTTTTCTAATTTAATTGGACACATTATATTTTCTAAAACTAACACTAAAGCGATTTCTTTGATGAATAAAGTTGTTGAATATCTAATATTACTTTCATCAGGTTATGATAAACCATAAGATGAATATATTATTTCTTCATTATTAATTCTGTGCCTGTTATTATATTGTCCAAACTTGATGGAATTAGCAATATAATTCAAATAGCCGTCTAATACTATACTGTACAAAATACAATCAAAAGAAAATAAAAATACGAAAAGTTCTAGCTTTCCATCAACAATGACTGTTAAAAATTTAAATGCAATATCAATTGCTATATTTTGTCTTCTTGTTGTGGAGTTATTTCGCAGTGGATGCTTGTATTTGTACTAAATTGGTCCTAAAATATGCTCGACGTACAAAACGTTAGGCACTTGATATAATAGGTATTATGCAGAGTAATCCTGTTGTGGTCGTTGACTACTTTCGTATTCGACTAACTGTCGACTACTGTCGTCTGACATCGACTAGTATTTAGTCACCCCCACGAGCGTATCAAGGCCGGTTTAACGTGGGATCTCCGAGCCCGTGGGCTCAGGCAAAAATATACCCTTTGAACCCGTATAAACGGGTTCAGGGTCGATTTACCTTCACGAAAGAGACTCTGCCCTTCGGCATAGTCTCGTTCGGGTTCATCACCGCCCGAAGACAGAGAGTTCAGCCGTTCAGCCGGCCGTCCGACATCGACTGAATAATTATTGTATCGAAAAATACAATCGTGGCACAAGACCTGAAATGGGGAGGGGTTGAGGCTGGTCTTCACTAACTATCCTATACCTAGCTAATCCGATTCACGACCCATTCACTCATTACAATTTGCTCATTCACCACAAGAACTCATCCATCACCAATCAATCCTCCTTACACCATAATACCACATCCTCACAAGGGGGGACCTACAAAACGCGCCCCATGCCATGAAAATGTAATGATAATAAATATTACATAAAAATATCATAATGAAGGATGAGAGGGGAGGCAGATGAACACAATAAAATATTAACATAAATCAAATTAAGCATAACAGATGTTAGTAGGGCCCGTCCAACCCTCAAAAACAAAGAAGCCGATGTATTCTGCCCATGGGACAAAATCAAGAAGCTCTCTCGCTAAGGGAGTGGGAAATAGGATAAAAAATCGTACGGGTATGTGAGAATATAACGCTGACCCAGACGAGATAAAAGGTGGGCCAAAAACAAACTGGGGAGGTTGGGAATCTCAGGCTGGATCATAACCAAAGAAGTGGTCAGGAACAGGCCGGGAACAACACTTACTCACATGAACTAGGTACACAAAAGCTTGTCTAACCTAACCAGGGGGAGGGCTCCTCAGGAAACCACCCCGATGCGATGTAGGCTTCATCTAAAAGAGAAAATCAAGGCTAGCCCCGTTCAAACGAACCAAGCTCGCCTCAGTCACCCATCTTTCGCTGAAGACTGTCGAATGCAAGCGTTTTCTATCAGTTCTAATCTTCATCTTGAGCTGATGCTCAAAGAACCGAATTAGATCCTGATAAGAAAGACGGTTGCCTCGCAAGACTTCCTCCTGTCGCGTCGTCCAAATCACCATTCGAGCCGTGGCTAGCAGCGTCAGAAACACCATCCGTTTCACCCCGGAATACGGGTGCGACATATCGTCCGACATCGGCTAGTATTTAGTCACCCCACCACGAGGGTATCATGTGGCACAAGGCCGGTTTAATGTGGGATCTCCGAGTCTATGGGCTCGGCCAAAAATATACCTTTTGAACCCGTATAAACGGGTTCAGGGTCGGTTTACCTCCCCGAACGAGACTACTCCCTTCGGCGTAGCCTCGTTCGGGTTCCTCCCCGCCCGAAGGCAGAGAGTTCAACCGTTCAGCCAGTCGTCCGACATCGACTAGTATTTAGTCACCCCCCCACGAGGGTATCATGTGGCACAAGGCCGGTTTAACGTGGGATCTTCGAGCCCGTGGGCTCGGCCAAAAATATGCCCTTTGAACCCGTATAAACGGGTTCAGGGTCAGGTTTACCTCCACGAACGAGATTCCGCCCTTCAGCGTAGCCTCGTTCAGGTTCCTCCCCGCCCGAAGGCAGGGAGTTCAACCGTTCAGTCGGTCGTCCGACATCGACTAGTATTTAGTCACCCCCCACAAGGGTATCATGTGGCACAAGGCCGGTTTAATGTGGGATCTCCGAGCCCGTGGGCTCGGCCAAAAATATGCCCTTTGAACCCGTATAAACGGGTTCAGGGTCAGGTTTACCTCCCCGAACGAGACTACACCCTTCGGCGTAGCCTCGTTCGGGTTCCTCCCCGCCCGAAGGGAGAGAGTTTAACCGTTCAGCCGGTCGTCCGACATCGACTGACCTTCGTTTCTCTTACTACTCCTACTTATATTAGGTGGGAGAATCTATTAACTATAGAATAGGTGTGTTTCAGCATAACACTTCTTAACTTCAGTTAATTTATTGTCCTATTTGCTTAATAATGTTTTACTTTTTCTCATTTGTTTTACACTCAGTAAAACTATTCGTCTTATTGTCTTTATTGCCTTGATTGGGGGAAAACGATTAAAAAGAATAGTTATAAGTTGCCTTCGTTTATTTTAAACATTTGAATAAATAAAACATGTTAATTTTAAACTACGAACGAAAACAATTTCTTATGAAGACTAAAGATAAAAGCTACTCTAAAAAAGAAGGGGATTTTCTGAAATATGCGGGCGAATAAAAATCTTTCAGAATTATTTCAATCTTCTTCGCTCGGAATGTACTACTACTTCGGTCTTTTAAATGACACCCTCGAGGGAATGGACCAATGAAAATTCCTAAAAACCAAACAGAAACGCTTACCAATGAAGGAAGTGCCTCAGACGCAGAATAGTATTTAAATTTGTTCAGGCGCATTCACCGCTGCGCCGCCGAACGTGCTGCGCTTGGCGTCCAATTCTTGATAACCTCTTTGATTGATGTGAAAAACAAATTTATCAGGAAACGACGACTACAACGACAGGAAAAATGCTCACCTTGCCCCTTCCTCTTCCGAGTTGTAACTCTAATGGGACAATTTCCCTGTGACATTACATTTAGATGGGTCTTTATGATAGGATCGTGTTCGGAAAGGAAAAGTAAAATGCGTGACGTGTCATCGGAAATTATTCAACGATGATTGTATACTTACCGCAGAGCATTTAAAATATCGATTTGACCATTACAGGAATGCTTGCTAACAGCCGACAGTCCCAATCAAGATGGCTACAGATTTTTCGGGGTAGAATGTCGGCGAGTAATGGTTTTGGCGCCTGGATATTGTTTTTAGTCGTCCATGCTTTGAGTGAACTTCATTTTCCGTCCATTCTAAAATCACGTCATCCGACTAAGAAAATCCTGCTGCCAAATATCAGCAACCAAGACAGAATATAGCGGATAAATTAAAACATTCACGATGTCTGCGACATGCTTGTTTGACTCCAGTAAGTGCGTTGTCATCAGGGATAATCGTATGGCCGAGACACAAGCTGTATGTTTTAGCATATAGAAATTTATCGATTTTAATGAATGTCTCTTTGCATGATAGGCTTTCAAAACATGGCTTAGTACAATGAAGTTTTCTTTTTTATGGGCCAAACGGGGTCGACTATTGCCCTTCAAAAACTCCTATACTTTGTGGCTCTTATCAATCTTTGCGTTGTTGTTGATTTTTTTATTTTCGTTTTTTACTATCCTTCTCACTTCCTGTTGTGTCATTCATTTGCACAAACGTATTAGATAGATGAGCTGTTTCTTCCTGTCCCTCTTGCCTTCAAACTATCAAATTCTCCTAGTCCACTTTCCTCGTTAGGTGTAACAAAATGTTTACTTGTCTCTATCTTATTCTAAATATAAATGCCTGTTACGGTAATTTACAACGCATGCATGGACCCTCCCAGCTATAAATAGGATCAGGTACTGCCTTTTAGAGAGCGAAGTTTCCAGCAGTCAGCTCTAACACTCTCGTTTGTATATATTTGTATTACTGTTTCTGTTAATATATTTGTTTAAGTCAATTCCTCTCTTTGTGTCTTTATTTCTGGACCTAACAAGGCCACAACAATGTCCTTTTTGTTTTAATTTTACTTCATACTTCTTTGTAACACACGTTCTTTGTCCTTCATATTCTCAGCATCCTTTTGCAGAAGCACATCTCTGTTGCCTGAAGTCTCTTCTTCATCTGTGAGGAAAGTGTCTTGTATTCACTCTCGTATAGGAGAATTGATATTTCACTACTCCTGTTTCAGAATATTGAAAAATAATTTGTCTTAGGATTCTTGCATCTTTCGTTAAAATATATCTGCAACGTTATTGGTCCTGACATAGCGTCTCCGCTTCAGTGAATTTTTCAATACCGTCACGTGTTTTTTTTTTTTTTCTCTGTGGCTCTTTTATATATTGTTTTCATGGTAATTGTCCTGATAAGCTTTCCTCGCTGATACCTCGACTTTACGAATTTAAGCGAAGTACTAGATTGGCAGCTTGGTCTAAAAATTTCACTGTTAAAATTGTTAAATATAAGCGTAAGTTCTATTCTCGCGCAATTCTCACTTATGGAACTCTCTACCGGCTTTCTCATCTACGATCTTCAAAAATTTAAATTCATCCGAAGCGCTCATTTTCCATCTCCTTGAATACTTAGCTTTCTTAATGCGTTTTTCTCGACTTCTTTTATTCTTACTAACTCCTTGCGTCTCAGTGGCTTTATTACGTTGGTAGGGGTGAAATGATTCAATCGAAACACTATATTATTATCTTCGTGGGATTTATGATCCTGTAATTGCGCCCTTTTTATACCGACTTATGAATACGAGAAAAATATTAAAATAGCTTAATCAAAATATATATCACTAATAATATTATTTTCTTAGAAATACTTGACCACTGAGCATACACATTTCATGATTTTCAATGCATTTTTATAGGAGAATTATTAACAATGTATGTACATTTTTCACAGAACACTGCTATATTGTAATTAACGCTTAACTCCTAACCGTTGTCAATCTCTTTTTTTTTCTGTTTGCCTTCGTATAATCATGCGGTATTGTGGTTTAAATAAGCCCAAACAGATTTTACCTTAAGACATGCAGAATTTGTTGCGTCTTCATCAATTTCCCATATCACATGAATATTTAGTTATTAGGAACGGTAAATAAAACCGGCAAATCATGTGATGAAAAGAATCAGTGTGATTTTTTGTTTATGTATGTATACAGATTTAAATCGCAAAAGAGGTTACACTCATCTCTAATTATTGTTACATTTGTCCTAACCATTGGAAATTGCAGTACTAAATGAAAATTTTATCAAAATGTTTCATACAACCAATTCATAATTACAAGGCTTGCGTAAAATTAGTTCGTTCATTTATTGGTTGGTTTTACAACATATCTACCCTTGTTGAGTTATTTAATACCGAAGTCAATTGAAATAAAATTTTAAGTCTTGGAGAACAACAATCATAATAAATTAATGATTTTAATGTTAGCTAATCTGTAAGTTTATATAAAAACAAGTGTGTAATAAATCATTAAAAGTAAACTAACGTTAGATGGACCTTTTATTGATTTTTGAAATGTTAATTTATTTTGCTATCAACAATAGAGTTGCTATAGAGTGTTAATATTCTGATATGTCCCAGAAATATATATTCGAAGTAGAAAAGTGGTTGTTGACTACTGTAACCGAGTAGGACAATCTAGCAGGTAATCGTAATGGCCTGGTCCTTGTCGTAGTAGTAGCCAATAGGCGTATGCAATAGGCGAAGACTAGGCGAAGACTAGGCGTAGCCAATAGGCGTCGTCAATAGGCGTCGTCATGTACCTCCACATCAGTCCGTATTTATGGATGACACCAGCCAATCATATTACTTTGAAGGGGAACCCATATTCATTACATCATATTCATAGGAAAATCACGAAATATTAGTATCTATAATTTTCTTTCCTCCTCCGATATTTAGAAAAAATGCTACCTTTTTTGGTGAGGAATATAACATTTATGTTCCAATTAGCAATCGATATTATTTACGAGATTATATGATTCTTGCTTCCAGAAACTTCGGGCTATCCCATGGATCGCTAATCGCTGATATTAGTCATTTTGATTATGTCCAATTAATAATTTTAATCTCTTAAAAATCTAAAGACTGGAGGTCAAAAAGCAAATCACCTTCAATTAAATACAATATTTTTAATCGAGTGAATCTTTTTTAATCTTACTAAAAAACGAAAATAAAGTAATTGAAAATCCTTTTAACATTAAATCCCTAGAGCTTAGATGTTTTCTTATGACCTAACAAATGTCTTGTGATCACTAATAAATAGTTAATCAAAAAAGGTAAATTTTAATACAAATTCTGAAACAATTGTTCTTCCACTTGGCTTTTTATGTACTAAGGAAAGCATGAAATTTTGTGATATGCGCCCCGCCTTGTGGTGAAGTGGATATCCGTTCTGGATGAAAACTCAACGAACCGATTTCGAATTCCAGCCGGGTTGGAAAAGGTATGTATCGATCTCTTCTCCCACATCTATGGGTTGAATAGCAGGACATACTGGGCCCTATAGCCTTGGTTAATAACCAGTTCCCCACAGAAAGAAACGACAACCTAAAGCGGGAAAATCTTTTGAATCGGCAGTTAAGAATCGAAAGGGACATAAACATCCAAGTGTATATAACATATGGCACTTAAACGACTCTAGTTTTTCTAATTATTTAACATTCTAAAATTGTTGCCCCGGTGTAAATGTGTAATTTAATATAATTTATAAATGTAATGACAATCGCTATCTGTCCACCTGATTACGCTTCCTTTGTTCTCGCTCCTTAACAATGTTCCTGTTTATAACTCTTCCATAACCAGTAACCACTTGCGTCTCAGTGGCTTTACTGCCTTACTTGGAGTGAACTCGATTAAAAATACACGCACACACACACACACATAAATACATATATATATATATATATATATATATATATATATATATATTGCACATTATTAGTGCAATTTTTTGGGGGGGAAATGTAACGTCTAAAATATTCCTGGAAATAGGAACATTTATAAAAGTAGGAAAATTTTAAACTTTGAGTATCAAAGCTATAATGTCAATCTATTAATTGAATTGAGAACTTTCATTCAACCTTTAGATCAATAAAAGTTATTTTCTGCTTTCTTTATTTAATATTATTTTTTCGTTTCTTTAATTCATACCCAAATCTTTTCAGATCTACTGCCGCTTTCAACATATTCACAAAAACAATTTTCAATAAATCATATTAACAACTTTTTAATTTTAAACTCATTTTTAATGGCGATCTGTCTCTTTCTATAAAGACTTATTTAAGAACGGAGGAACATAGACTTATATTTGAAATAAACGTCTTTGTCGTGATTATGGTTTCTTTTATAATTTTGACACTACAAAATGTATAACTTCTTGAAA
Organism: Acanthosepion lycidas; assembly: GCA_963932145.1. NCBI lineage: Eukaryota > Metazoa > Mollusca > Cephalopoda > Sepiida > Sepiidae > Acanthosepion > Acanthosepion lycidas. The sequence goes on from OZ010571.1 coordinate 97,857,606, forward strand.
AGAAGAAACAAAATGAAAACTTAATTTTTACATTAATGCATGTGTACCTCAGGGATCAATTCTGGGGCCCACTTTGTTCCTTATTTTCATCACCGTCCTGCCTGCTGTCATCAGTTCTCGACTCGATATCTTTGGTGATGATACAACCATATAGTCTAGTCTAGTAACAGTTAATTCATTAGATACGATAAAATCAAACTGGGATCTGATTTCGAAAATAATCTTCAATCTGTTGTTAACAGGGGCAAGAAATGGCTTATCAAGTTTAACGCCTCCAAAAAGAAAACTGCTCTTTATTAATCATCTTACACAGGCATTTTCCTTCCATCAGCATGGCTAAAGTCAACTTCCATGATAGCAACTCACTGCCTTCCCTTGGTCCCACCTTTTCCACTGACATGAAGTGTAACATTATTTTTAAACAATTGCTAAGTCTACTCGTAAGAAAGACGCATCATTATGTTGTAGTAAAGATCTTTCCCACCAAATTATAACTTATATATTGATAATTCTACAATTTATTTGTGCATCGAACATGACTGCAACATTTTTCCTGGAGATTCTGTTATGTATCTGGAGGCTCTTGAGAAAAAAGAATCTGCAACGTTATCGTCCTAGTCCGGCATCTTGGCTTCAATCTCTGCTGATGTCACAATTATGGAGTCTTGTCTTAATAGTAAGTCTCCTTGGGCCTCTTCTATGATTATGTTCATGGTTCTTATGTGCTTCTCTCTTTGAAATCTTAAATTCACGAATTGAAGCGCAATACTAGATTGGCAACTAGGTTCCATAATTTCACTCTTGAAATTACTATTAGGTTGGTGCAAAAATAATGACGTAATAATGTCTATTTTGACGTTAAAAATACGTAAAAAAAACGACATTATTACGTCATTATTTTTACACCAACCTAATAGTTGTAATCTTAATTTCTGTGATAGTTTCTCCTCCCGCACTTCACGCTTGTGGAAACCTTTTCCTGCTTCTTCTTTTCCTTTCAACTACGATCTTCAAAAAGACAAATGTAATGTCAATGATCGGATCTAGTTGAATCATGTTCTTTCATTTTTCTCTCTTTTTGTTTCATCGCTTGCATCTACAGTGGCTTTTATTACCTTACATATGGTGAGATGATTATATATATATATATGTGTGTGTGTGTGTGTGTGTGTGTGTGTGTACACATAAAGGGTGTATCAAAAATAATTTTACCAACTTTGGCGGCGGGTTCCTCACACTAAAACAAAGACAAAAGAAACCTCATCATCATCATCGTCCCTTGATTTTTGCAATCATAGCGGGGATCCGAATGCACCAGCCTCACTGAATCTTCTCCACAAGGGTCTATCAACCATCAGCAATTCTGCTATAATCATTCTTGACCATTGTTTGACATTCTCCAAACAGTTTTGGCGTTCTCTCCTACATCCACCTTCAACAGTGCCTTGCATGATGGTCTTGCACGGGCTGCCGTGCTTTGTAACGCGTCCAAACCGCGCCATTTTCTCCATTTGATCGTAGCAAGAAGAGGCTCCGTGTGACCCACAATGCTTTCAACTCTTCCGCACAAACCCATTGTTTTTATGTCCCTAAAAGAAAATGCCAAGGAGTTTTCCCATGCATTTATTCTCAAACGCTTGGATACTTTTCTCTGTTTCTACCAACAGTGTCCATATTTCGTATCCATATAGGACAATGGAGATTACCAGCAATTTGTACATTCTGTACTTAGTTTGAAAGCTGATTTTTCTCCTCCATATTCTTCACAATTTAGCCATAATTACCATAGCTGCGCTAATCTCTGTGTGGATATCCAAGCTGCAGGTACCATCTTTAGTCAAGATTACTTCCAAGTACTCATATCTAAAATTCGACTGTTCCTCCAGTGAATTCCAGTTCATGGTAATGTTGACACAGGACCTACTGTTTGTGCTATTCACTATTACTTTGGATTTTCTTCATCATATTTGTTGGTCGAGTCCTGGAACTCACTACTGGCTATGAGGTCAATGTCGTCTGCAAAATGTAGTTTCCTAACGGGTCTACTATCCTTAGAGATTAAAGGATCATTGGCGTTCAGGGTTTCTTCCATGATTGTCTCTAGAAATAGGTTGAATAATGTGGGTAAAAGTACCGCGTCCCTGTCGCACACCGAAATTGTCTAGAAGAATCCTCCTATTTGTTTTCCAGAAGAACTGCGCTGGTGCCATCTTTATATAGGGTCAAAATGACGTGGATAATTCCGTTATCTACATTGAATCTCATGAGGATTTGCCAAAGACCGTCATGTCATCCACGATCAAACGCATTGTTTAAATCGACAGTCGTGGAACACTCCCTTCTGATGTTGCAGGTGTTTCTCTACGAGGATCCTACAGTTGAAGACTTGTTCCATTTTACTTCGTCCGACTCTAAAACCTTCTATTTCCTCTGAAAGCAGATCTTCAGCCTTTGATTTCAAACGAGTCAAAATGATACGAAGCAGGACTTTACTAGGATGACTGATCAGACATATTATCGTATAATTTCGACACTGCCTGAGGCTTCCTTCCTTTGGCAGGGGTATTACAAATGACGGAGTCCACTCGTTAGGCCACTTTTTGTTCCCAAATCTTCTCGCATAGTGCTCATATAGCTTTGATGATTGCTTCACCTACATGTTTTATCATCTCAGGGGGAATACTTTTCACTCCAGATGACTTGAAATCAAAAGAAACATATGTCCGCAAATCCTTTGTTTTTCAGTTATTAAGTTTAAAGTAAGTTTATGGTAGATGGCACCATGTAGAATAGGTCACTTGTCCCTCTAAGTTTGTAAAAGTATTTTTGATACCCCCTATATATATATATATATATATATATATATATATATATATATATATATATATATATATATATAATGCATTATTTACATTCTTCGGACTTTAATACTCATTTTCATTGCCATGTTCACAAGGATTCGGCCGTAGTAAATTATTGTGTAATTTATTCAAGTTTCACGGGCCATGACACTTCCAGATGTCTCAGTTACTTCCCTTTTTAACTCAACTCTCCTTCTTTCTTTTTTTTCACTTATTATGTTTAAAGTAGGTTTTGGTAGATGGCGCTGTGTTGCCATGTACTAGGTCGCTCGTCACCCTAAGTTTGTAAAAGTATAGTATTTTTGATACACCCTGTATATATATATATATATATATATAAATATATATATATATATATATATACAAGTAAAAGGTTTGACAGTTAACTGATTGATGTTACCTTCAGCATCCCGACTCCAGAGTTTTGTAGTCCATCCACTCGTCACAGGTTATCAGCAATTAGTGGTAAAATCAATCAGCTCAATGACAAACCATTTACTTATATTAAGTCTATTAATGCCCTGCATCTGATATCGAGCACTTTATTCCAAAGACTGCTTGCCTTAAGTCGCTTTTCTCTCAGTACCCAACTGACTTACAGCATTTCTGGCTCATACTATCTTTGATATCGCTATATATATATATATATATATATATATATATATATATATATATATATATATATATATATATATATATATATATATATATATATGCATTAAACTAACACTCTGCATCATATATTAGAACAGCAATGAAATGCTATGCCGAAATAGTTGCTTTATTAACGTTCATGATAATTCAAATAATATTTAATATTTATGTATTAAGTATAATAAACCAGAAGCCAATCTCAACATATGGCAACAATTTTAGAATCTTACCAGATTTTCTCCATTTTCTATTATTAGCCAAGTTGCTGAATAATAGCTGTTTAATTAAGCTTTTAATTACAATGGATAGCTGCTCGGGTTAAGGAATCGGAGAGCCGAGTTCGAATTTTAGTCGAATCCTTTACATTCGCTTACGTAGGAAAGGTTTGAATCCACTTCTTAAACCCCCCCACCAGCTATGGGTAAATATTAGGACAGATCGAGTTCTATAGCCTTAGATGGCAACTGGTCTACCGCAGAAAGAAATGGCAGCCTACTGCGAGAAAAAATCTGCTTCATCAGTCATGTATCGAGAGATACATGATCGCCTAAGCGTGTATCACACATGACACATTAATGACTGACCCTTGAGAAGGTATGAATACACCTCTTCTCACCCCATCCATGAGTAAAAATAGAACAGATTGAATCCTATAGGCCATATTGGATAGCAACCGAAGGAGGACTTCTAGATATCAGAGCTCAGTGTACACCCAGACTCACTATTCCGTGGCCTTCGATTGTCAGCCTTTTCAAGACCACTCAAGTCTATCCTGCTTTCTACCCGTAATTGTGGAGAGAAGTGAGGGATTCATAACTTACCTGTAATTCCATTGAAAGGATCATGAGGAAAATTAATCAACGTCTAATTCTTCTGCTCTCATGTCCCCGAAGTTTAAAGCAGTCAAGTGACTGGTGATGATAAGTATAGAACATGTGTGTAGTATAATACTAGAATAAATATTGCATTCAAATTTCACTGAATTTTGAATGAAGTCAAGTACGTCGACATAAGGTTACACTCGGCCACCGAATTCAGAAGTCTGCGACCTAACACCTGAATCTGGTTTCGCAAGCGTGCGAATGAAAATGTTGGACAGATGTGTATATAAACAGCATCTCATTCTTCAAACTTGCAGTGACTGTCCTAGAGTAACTAAAGAAATACTGGAGTGAATAAAACGGAAAGTAATGAAGATTCTCGTCACGTGTTATCATATAATCGTCTCCCAGAACACAAATTGAACAATACAAATTCTCAAACAAAAACCAATTGAAAACTGAATAATCATAACGACGACATTAATTTAATGACTAATGGCGCTAAGAAGCAAAGGGCTACTGAGAGTGAAAGAGGACGAACAAACTTTAAATGGAACCGGAAACCCAAACCTAAACCGGAAACAAGTCATAAACCTCTATTCCTGTTCAAAAGACCAGAGGAGAAAAATAAATAATTAGTAAATAAAATTTCAGAATTCAGACAGAGACGATAGAAGTATGGAATTGATGTCGATTTTAGAAGGCACTAGAAACCCAATCCAAAACAAGAAACAAGAGATAAACCTCTTTTTTCTTTTCAAAATGTCGGAGGAGAAAAGATTTAATAAAATGACAGGGGATTGTTATTCAGTAAAAAAAAAAAAAAAAAAAAAAACTTCAATAAAAGATCAGCGTAATTAAATGATTTTATTCTGGGAAAGATTACAATCCATGAGAAAGTTGTGCAAAAGTAAAAGACCCCCCCACTGAAACCCAGTAATCTTCCCCGTGGAGAATTCTCCTCTGGTTAAGAACTCCTTACTTATAATAATCGGGAAGCCGCCATCTATAGCTTCATTCGTAAAACATCACGTAACCTTCATTATGTTGATGTCACAATCTTTGAACCAGTTCCTTGGCATTAGTGCAAAGTCTGATCATCAAATAATGGCAGGGAATAGCCGTTTTAATTATGTCAATTTTCACTAGAAATATTGTTTTCTTTTTGGTTTAGAAAGAATTTAACTTCCTCTTTAGAAATTATGATGTGTACAGATTTCCTCTTTTGTGAGTGATACTGTACGGCACTTAAAAATTACACGGTAGGTGAACATTTTGTTGTTTTGTCGTAATCAAACCAACAACGTCTGTTAATTCGACCAAAACGGCGAATCGGAACAGCTCCTTCAATTATGAAGGTAAAATAAATTATTTCTGCAATCTCTTAGGTCCTATTAATGTGAATTTGAAATCGTAAACTCTCTAAAATAAAACCACAAAACTTCGATTAAAATATTAATTCCTAATTATTAACCTTCTAAATTATTTCTTTAATATAGAATTTCTTTTTCTTTTTGCGATTTTAGATGGTGTGAAAAAAGAAAAAAAAAACTTATATCTTTGCAATTCGCATCCGAGAGATTCGAAGAGAAGATAAAAGAATTGAGCAGTTGTTGTTTTACATGGAAATTTGGAATTGAAAATAACATTGATTTTATTTCATAATTGGACTAAAAGAATAAAAATGAAAATAAAGGAATAATAGATAAGGTAATTTATATCCTTTTAACAAAACTGATATATTTTTAGCATTGATTCAAGTAGAGAATCATACAAAAACATGATTATTGAAGGAAAAATAAATCAATAAAATTATGAAAGAAATAAATGTAATTTAATCAATCCACCCACCCATTCACCTTTTGCATATCGACGTAGCTCTTTATATCTATGCACATAAACACTTACAGGCATACATACATGTGTACAAATATGTATAAGTGGAGATGTGCTTATGATTTTTACTGTTTTGTTTTTTTAAACAGCTCAGTCGTCGTATAGAGCAGCGTATGCTGGATAATCTCTATACGGATGAAGAAGAGACTCGGAACAAGAGGTATTCTATAAGAGGATACAGAGAATACTAGAGACCGACAATGTGTGCAACGGCAAAGTTTTAGAGAAAACAAAAATAACTCATATATTTTACATCAGAAAGATACAATTGAAACTTTTAGGGGACAAAGGAGGAAAAGGGGTTTGAATAATTTGATACTCACAGGACAGATCGAAACAAAGCGTAACGTGCGTAACGAGATTGAGCAAAAGAGCTAGAAAGGACAGGAAATTGTGGAGAACTATAATTGCCAATCTTCTAAAGGGACATGATACATAGAAGAAGAAGAAGAAGAAGAAGAAGAAGAAGAAGAAGAAGAAGAAGAAGAAGAAAACATTTACTAAATGCTATGTTCAAGACAACAGTTTTGTTCAGTTTAAAGTATATTAATTTAGAAGTCTTTGTAAGACTTGAAATCACTTCCGTAGTAACGGTGTTTAAGACTTGCTTCCTATCTATTATTAGGTTGGTGCAAAAATAATATCGTTTTCTCACATATGTTACTATGTAAGAAAACGACATTATTTTTGCACCAACCTAATATTTTAATGCAAGGCGACGAAACTGCTTTGATTCTCACAAATATCTTCTTCAGTGGAGTTATGGTTTTTAGACAGCTCTTCACGACTTCTTTTCTATTTTTTTTTTTTTTTTTGCTCTAAGTAACCTTTAAACCACCCATATTTGTCGTTGTTCCATCATTCATTCACGAATTTTTGTTAAGTAGGTTACCTTCTGTTTTTCATTGCTTCTCTTGCCTTCACTATGTCCTAGGCTTACGTCTATATCACATTGAAACGCCGGTCCCCGTATGATCACTGAAGTTAAGCAACGTAGAGACTGTTCATTTCCTAACTGGGTGACCGCTTGAGCAAAAGATTTGCTAGAAACTTGCATGCGCAGATAGTTCAATGGATAATTTTTCGATATTGTTAATCGGAGAACCGAGTTCTAATTCTAATTGGGTAGGTTATCTTCACTTATGAGCAAATATTCTTGGGAAACGTATGAATACACCTACCCCCCACCAAGGGTTGATATGCAGCTAAATAAAAACAACCAATTAACTAAATATGTCCTATATGGTCCAGCCGGAAAGCAGGCGTTAAATGAATATTAGGTTCAATCCTAATGATGGCCATATATCGGGAGAGGATACTAAAATTAGTGCTCTGTGCAATAGCTGCACATGATTTAGATTATATGCATTACTCAGTCACTAATTCACCAGCAAAATAAATTCAGCCATTCCTTCATTCTTTACAGAGACGTTCAAAAACGTTCGTTGAATTATACTCTAAACGAAATATGTTTCCGAAAGAATAGATATTTCTAAGCTGTTTTATTTCACTCTTTTGTTTGTCTTCTTATTCAACTAATTCAACAACTTTTAGTTTTGTTCCACACGGCACCGTCTCAACTTCAAACGAATACCCCTAATCTAGTAAGAATAGGATAAATACCTACCTTAAATATGAATATTAAAGACTCCAGCCATTCTTTCCTTATTATCTCTCTTATAATGATAATTTTATCTGTCTTTTTCTCATTGTGTTTACTGTCAAAGTTAAGTGGCTGTGCTGATAAGGGCATCATAGTTATGACATCGTTATTAATAATTGGGATAAGAAGGGTCTTGAACAGAAAATCAGCATCCTGTATGAAGTGTTCCGAAAAATCTGACTCAAGATAAACTGTTCCAAAAACAGAAACTATAATCTAGAATTGGAATGGGAGCAGTGATGCCAACTACCCTGAATTTAAGATAAACATTCAGAATGTGAAATTAGTAAATGCTTCAGATACTCTGGTGCATGGATCAACTATGAAAAATTAAGTAATAGGAGAAAAAGAATGTAATATGAAGTAGGCTGTACCAGAAGGTAGTTTCGCATAACACCGCAAATTGCTACGAAGCCACATCAACCTGAAAACTCGAGTCATGTTTTCAAATATCTTCGTCAGATTGAGATTTTCATATGGTTGTCATGCGTGGCGCCAAACCGTTTCAGAAATATCTAAACTGTCAGCTGCATACAACAATTTTCTAAGATCAATGGTGAAAAAAGCTTTTCAGTGAGTAAAGCTTGAGTCTCTTGTCAAAGATCATCCTGCTTTGAACAATGTGTGCTGGCTCTACAGAAACACAAAAAAAGAACTATACAAAAAAGCAGAAACCACATCACTTGAGTACTACTAAGAACAGCAACAACTAAAATGGATAGGACATATAAATCGAAGAGAAAATAATGATATAATCAAGAGGTATGTCTTTCGAACTGCTTCAAATGAAAGGTTAAGGATACTCGATACTTGGAAGGATCGATAACAGTTACTAGACACGGGAAACCTTTTTTCCTAAAAAAAAAGTGTTTTAAGATAAATATTTTATAAAATTTCAACCGACAGCAATACTGATTGCACGGTTAATGAATTCCAAATGTTTCCTTATACGGAAACGGCTAATATTACCATTACTATTCAGTGTCATACATGATACATACTTAGTTTACCAGATCTCTTTCGATTCATGACTGGCTAGAGAGAAGATTTTCTCGCAGTAGGTTGCTGTTTCTTTCTACGGTAGACTGGTTGCCAATCAAAGATATAGGACCAAGTCCTGCTTTGCAGCACATGCAGATGTATTCATACCTTCTCAAGGGTATTTTTGCGTAAGTGAATGTAACGAACCCGACTTGATTCGAACTCAGCTCTCACGAGTACAATATTGTTTTATTTCGCCTCGTACCAATTAATTTCTTCGTCTTTGCTACTTTATATTAAAACTTTGCGACTGCTAGAGCCTCCATCTTAATCGAATTTATGTTATACATGAGAAAGACAAACGTTATTCTCAGAGATGAAGCGCTTCACCTACATCACATCCGGCACATCTGCCTGTGAGCTCTTTACACTGTCTTATTCTGGTCATTGAGTTGAACCTGTGACCTTAAGATGATGTCCGTTAATTTCACCAGCACTCCCGTTTTGGAGGTCATGTTTTTGTAACTACAAATTGATCGCTTGTTCTATTTTGATCTGTGGCTACCATTGTGATAAAAAAAAAGACCAAAGATGATGAAGTTAGACTGAATGAACCTAAATACAATGAACAAGACAAACACGTCTTAAAGAAATTCAGACAATAAGTAGAGAGATTTTTGTTGGAAACCAGATTTTTAATAAAGCGAAACTAATATTATTTTTATTATAAGTTCCTATTTAACTTGGAATTTGTCAATCTAAATTTTCTTACTTTTATTTTGATCTATTAGGTTGGTACAAAAATAATGTCGGTTTTGACGTTAAAAAGTACGTCAAAAACCGACATTATTTTTGCACCAACCTAATAATAAATAGTACATCTCTACACGTAGTACATACAGTTTGGAAGAAAATTAAATATTAATTTTTATAATTATATTTTTCGTGTAATAAAATGCAAAAAGAATTACAATTGAATTGAAAGAAAATTAATTATTAATTTTCATAATTATATTTTCCAGTGTTATAATGCAATAAATATTACATCTAAATTACAAGAAAATTAAATATTAATTTTCCAAATTTTATTTTGTTGTAAAATCAATACACATTACAATTATGAGAAAATTACATATTGATTTCCATAAACATTACAATTGAATTAGAAGAAAATGAATTTTGAAAGTTTTCTGTAATAAAATACAATAAACATTATAATTGAATTAGAAGAAAATTAAATATTAATTTCCGTACTTATATTTATCCTGCAATAAGCATTACAATTGAATTAGAAGAAAATCAAATATTAATTTTCAAAATTTTATTTTCCTAAAATGCAAATAACATTACAATTTAATTAGAAGAAAATTAATTTTGAAGATTTTATTTTCCTGTAATGAAATCCAATGAACATTACAAATTAATTAGTAGAAAAGGAAATATCGATTTTCGTAAATATATTTTTCCTGTAAAAAAATGCAATAAACCTTACAATCATTTTAATTAGAAGAAAATGTATTAATTGACAAAATTATGTTCCCCTTTTAATAAACGGTAGTAATATCAAATTATATGACTTTTTCACCAAAAGAACAATCATGGGATCTCTGTTTGTGTGTTTTCAGGTTGAAATGTTTACTTCGATTGAAATAAATTTAGGCATGAATACTCGAAAAGCCATATAGGAAATGTTGAGATTAACTTCAGATGTCATTCAGTAACACAAAAGGTCATCAAAAACACTGTGCTATTTGTATGCAAATGTAGCAATTTCTAAAAAAAAAAAATGATTTATATATTAAATATGCAATGAAGCGGAATATATTATCGGGTTTCGCACAAAGATGGACAATGATAAATTCAATTTCCCAGATTCTTGGGGTAGAAATATTTTATAACATTTATCATCAGTACATCAGCCAAATAATTATATTCTTGGAAATAAATTAGTATATGCGGGTAATTTGTGTAGCAACACAAAAATTATCGAAATTGTGTAACATCATAATTGACCATACCACAAAATTTTTAATATCTTGAAAGACATTAAACTAATTGAGTTTCTTTTTCCCAGATTTTCAGATAAGAGTTTTGCCATCTTGACACCATTTTTCGTAAGAATCACTGAAAAAGACTTTGATTTATTCATTAGGAAGAGAGTGTTACAGTTTATTGTGTATATGTTATATAACTAGGCGATTTATTCGTAATAAGTTACAAATTGTGGCACGTGGCCGATGAAGGGGAGGAGTAAAGGCTGGTCCAAACTAACTATCCTATACCTAGCTAATCAGATTTCCGACCCACTCATACATTACAATTTACCCATTCAATAAAAGAACTCGTCCATCACCAAACAATCCTTCAACCACCACAATACCACATCCTCTCAAGGGGGAACCTACAAAAACGCGCCCCAATCCATAAAATTTTGATGATGATATATATGTAATTTAAAATTCTAATAATGATAAAATGAGAGGGGAGGCGAGATGAACCCAATAACAAACTAAAAATTAACACAAAATGCAATCTAAATATAATTGATGTTATTAGGTTCCGTCCAACCCTCAAAATAGTGACGCCGCTGTATTCTGCCGAGGGGACAGAATCAAGAGGCGCTCTCGCTAGGGGAGTGGGAAAGGGATAAAACATTATACGGGAAAAGGAAAATGTAAAGCTCACCCAGTCGAGATAAGAGGAAGCCAAAACAAACTGGGGAGGTTGGGAATCTCGACTTGGATCATAACCAAAGAGCGGCCGGGATACAGGCCAGGAACAACACTTACTCACATTAACTAGGTACACTGAAGCTTGTCTAACCTAACCAAGGGGAGGGTTTCACAGGAAGCCACCCCGATGTGTCATAGGTTGACCTAGAAGAGAAAATCAAGGCTAGCCCCGTTCACACGAAGCCAGCTCGCCTCTTTTACCCACCTTTCGCTAAAGACTGTCGAATGCAATCGTTTTCTATCAGATCTAATCTTCATCTTGAGCTGATGCTCAAAGAATTGGATTAGATGCTAATGAGAAAGACGGTTGCCCCGCAAGATTTCCTCCTTTCGCGTCGTCCAAATCACCATTCGAGCCGTGGCCAGCAGCGTCAGGAACACCATCCGTTTCACCCCGGAATACGGGGGCGACACATTGTCACACGCGTATGCGCGATCAATGGACACAAGCTGTTCGGGAGCGAGACGAGCCGTCAGCTCGCCGACACGGTCCCATAAGGGGCGGACACGGGGGCAATGGTAGAAGGCGTGCGAAGCCGTTTCTTCTAAACCAAGACCACACCGTTCACAGTCTGGCAAATCCGCCAAGCCCCATATGAAAGCCTTGTCGTTGAGAGGCAGCCGATTCCGAGCCAATTGCCAGGTAAGCGAAAACTCAGGGTTACTGAGGTAATCCGCCGCTGGCGCCTAAGACCAGTAGGAGCGATACTCCTCCTCCGACAAGCCGAGCGTATCTCGTAGGGAATCCTTCGCGGGCCCCTCCACTAATCCACGATAGAAGACCTTCCTAGGCCGTGAAAGGTCACTGGACCGGGGGAATGGCTTTCAAGGCCAACCGACACTCGCGAAGAAAAACCGATTGATCCCGGGGTTTACGACGGCGCTCAACCCTTGAGATAGGGGGACTGATGGTGAGGCCAGGGAACGCGTCCCTAACAATCCCCACCAGAATCGGATCTCCTCCAGTCAATGCGTGGCGTAGGAAAGCCAACCTAGAGGCACGGATGTGACTCATCAGGTGCGGCATTTCCAACCCCCCATGACACGGATGTTTAGTGCTGACACGTCTGTCGACCCTGTTCACGCGTCCCCTCCATAAAATGGAGAATAGCGATCGCTCGAGCGCCTTTCTGTGGGCCTTACAGAGAAGAAGTACGGACAATCGATAAAGAATCAGGGGGGAAATGTATGTAGCACACACCTCCGCCCTGCCCTTCACGGACAACCTCCGTCGATTCCAAGTCTGACCGGCAGAATCGACCTTTGCTCGAACTTCAGACCAATTCTTCTCCAGCTGGAGGTCGGGCCCAAACCACACTCCAAGAATGCGGACAGGACCGTCCGTTCAACCGAAGCGGCCCGGAAGAGGGGCCCCCTTCCCGGCACCTAACCGCAAGCCGGACGACTTGTCACGGTTTATATTGGCCCATATTACCTTCTCGTGCCGATGAAGTGCCTTCTGTACCGCCTCAATGTCGCTGCGAGACGACACGAAAGTGGATACGTCATCGGCGTACGCGGAAACCCTGGCTCGAGACTCTCCAGGAACGGCGATTCCACGTAGGGCCGGACTGCCGGTCTCGTCCTTCAGCCGGCGAAGGAGAGGCTCCAACGCCAAAGCATAAAGGAGAGGCGACAGCGGACAACCCTGACGAACCGACCTAGACAGCACAAAAGCTTCCGACAACCTTCCATTCACCTGTACCACAGCACTGGGGGAGCGATACAGGAGGCTAATCCAGCGGCAGAAGTTGGGTGCGAATCCAGCGGCCTGCAGGACAGTAGCAAGGTAGCGATAGTCGAGCCTATCAAATGCCTTGGACTGATCCAAATTGATCAGCGCGGCTTCTTCGTCGTCTTTTACACCCTCTATGATCGTGCGGATCAGATGCAGGTTGCTCTGAATTGTTCGGCCCCTCACAGAACAAGTCTGCTCAGGTCCCAACAGATACTCGGCAACTGACTGCAAACGCTCCTGCAGGATCTTGGCCATAATCTTTAACTCTGTGTTTAGGAGAGTTATGGGACTGTAATCGTCTAGCTTCCCACCACCACCTTTTCCCTTTTTCAACAGAGTGATCACGCCCCTGGTGATCCGGTTGGGGATGGACCCTGACCGAAACCAGTTGTTGAACACTGTAGTCAAAATCGGAACAAAGATGTGCGACAGCCTCAAGTACAATTCATAGGGAAAACCATCCAGACCGGGCGACTTGCCTCTGCCGACCTTCTTCAATACCGCCTAGACATCGCCCTCCGTGATCTCTCCCTCGCAGCTAGCCGCTTCAGTCGGCGAAAGCCGAGAAAAGTCAGCCAAATAGCTGCGAAACTCCTCCTCGCGGAGACCAGGCTCCTTGATAAACCGGCTCTCGAAATGGCGCCGAAACGCCTCAAATGTCGTCAGTGGCCCGAAGAGTACGCCCCTCCGGGGACTTGACTTCACGACTGTAACGATCGCCACCTCGACGGACCTCTTCCCTGCGCAAATCTGCGCCCAAGTACACGGCTTCGGAAGACATATTGCTTAACTTATGTCTAATTACCTGGCCCATGTACCGCTCGCTATTCCAACGATCCAGGGCCTCCCTAGCTAAGGCTATCTCTAGGGGATCCCCCCCAGCCACCACCCGGGAAAAACTAGCCTTAAGCGTCTTCACCTTGTCAGCTCTATTTAGAGCGAGCCGCTTGCTGAAATCAGCGGTGAAGGACCTAATCCTACATTTAAGGCGTTCCCACCACCTATTCTGGATAACCGCCCGCACTAGCTCCCGTTGCACTAGTCTATTTAGTTGCTCCTGGAAGTCCCGCCTGTCCAGTAAAGACAGATTGAACTTCCAGTACCCAGCCATTCTAGGGCTATTCTCTAACGCCACCCGGGCACAAACGAGTTTGTGGTCCGAATAGCCTACCCAGTAGAACGTAGGGCAATCTAGTAGATATATGTCGGCTCTTCTAACTAACATTCTGTCAAGGTAGCTACCTTGTCAAAAGGCCAATTAAGAGCCCACGTCCACATTCCCCCCCACCCGGGATGATCGACCCGGTATCTATCGACGAGACCATAATCGTCAATCAGATCAACAAGGCTGCGATTGCCCCTTCCCCCACTAGCACCCCGCCCCCTGTCTAACTTGGGGTCCAGGATGGCATTCCAGTCCCCCATTAAAAATAGGCGCGTTGAATCCACTAGGAACGGCCCCAACTGCCGAAAAAACGAGACCCGCTCCTCCCGGTCATTGGGCGCATAAACCGCAACGACTCGGAACGAACCACTTTTCACGGCAATATCGGCCACGATCAACCGGCCCTCGGCATCGGTATGCACAAGGTCCACCTTCGCATCAAGAGTACGTCTGACCAGAAAAGAAACTCCTCTGGCAAACCAGACCCCATATGCTGAATAGACGACAAAGTCATCCTCCAGGACACACGTATCGGAACTGCAAGCAAAGTTGGTCTCTTCGATCGCGGCAACATCCACATCAAGGGACAGAAGGTCCCGGAGCAGGCGGGCAGCTTTACCCCGATCCCTTAACCCCCTCACATTCAACGTCGCTATCTTAATTGACATCTTCTAAGCCTGCAAAGAAAGAAAAGAATAAGTGCAAAAACCTATTCACATAAGGGGCGTAAATCTGAGGGTGAAAGGACCCCGACGGATTGTCCCAGGCTCCCTACACCTAACTCCGACGTCATCCGTCCCTCTGTGACAATTCCGCGACGTCCGTGGGGTATATTAATTTAATTACCCTATATAAGGAGGGATGGAGCAATACAGGGACCCTCCCCGAACAAAATTGTCTTAACTTATTTAAATTTTCATTTCCCAATTCCAGGATCCTAATATTGGGGCAGGCTGCCCTAGCCTCATATACGTGATCCCACACTTTTAAGTAGCCCCCGGTCTCTCTGACACAAGTTATCACCCCCGGTGCTTTGGGGAAATTTCGGGGGTCTTATACACTTTTCCCGTCCACCGAGTTCATTTTGTATAATTCGCCTAAGAGGGCCTTTCTCTGTTTGGAAAGGCCCTTCTTGTATTCTTCTTTGTCAACCATACAGATCCCTTCAGGGCCTACAAACATTTTCTTCTTCTTTTTCTTCTCCCTGGCTCGGTGAGGAGGGGAAGAAGTGGATGAACGTGGGGTGGGTGGGCTGTAAGCTGAGAGGGGAAGTAGAGGTGGGAGGGGAGGAAATACGGGTAGGAGAAGCAGAGACACATCTAACCCTTGTTTGTTCTAGGACTACTCTGGGCGAAGCAGAGGAGAGCGACCTGGTTTTTTCCACGACTGCCGGAGTGTCTTTGCGTAAGTTCTTCGTCGTCATCTTCCCGCGCCCTTTTAATGGATGCTGCCCGATGTGGTGACATTTGTTCCACCTCCATGTGAAAGTCTTGATGTTGCTGCTTCTCTTTGAGTTTTTGTTGTTGCTGGGGTTGTTGTTGCTGTGGCTGTTGCTTTTGGGGCAACTTCTTTTCCGGTTGTTTATCTTTTTGTGGATTTACCCCTTTTACAGGCTGTACCTCTTTTTGATGCTGCATCTGTTTGTGCTGCAGCCTCTCTTTTTGCGGCTGCATCTCCTTGTGGGGCTGCTTCTCTTTGTCACTTTGTGCTCCTTTTTGTTTGGAGGGGGCGACATTTTTGCGGCCTTTCGACTCTTCACCTCCTTCCACTCTCCTTCCTTGTTCTTGGAAGGGGTCCCCTCAACCACTGATGCTGTAGTTGTTATTACTGTTGTTGTCTTAGTTGTTGCTGGTTGGGATGGCGGTTGGGTACTTTTCCCCGGACACTCCTTGGCCATGTGCCCCACGCCTCCACATGCCCAGCAACAGGGCCTCCTGCTTTCCACCACCACCAACATACGTTACTTACGGCAGATGAGAACATTCGGAATGTCTCTAAAATTATCTCTATCCACCGTAATTGATGGCTCCAAGTCACCTGTCGCTATCCCTGTCTTGCTCCTTAGGACTTTCACTTCTTGCACTTGTCCATATACTGAAAAAAAGGCACCCATCCTGTCTTCGCAGATATCGGCTGGCACACCATGGATGGTAATTCTTACTCTCCTCGTGCCTATATATTCAGCAAATTTTTTGCGTTTAAGATGCTACCTGCCAGATCTTTAGCTTGTTGCTCGGTTGGCAGGAGAATATCCCACAAAGCATTACTCCTCCTTGCTAGCACTTGTGGCTTAATGTTCAACACTTTTAATGCGTCTTCCATTGCTTCCCTGCTGACTCCAATTAATTTCGAGTTTTAATATCGGAAGTCAGCAGGGATATTGTACGTATGTCAACAGCATTTAGTACCTCCGGGATTGTCAGAAATTCGTTCCCATTAAAGGATTTTTCGAATATCTCTCTTTGTATAACATAGTAATCGGCATTTTTTTTCTACCGGCTTGTTTTCTCTCCATACGTTTTTTTTCGGGGGACACCGGCGGTGAAATATTTGTGTCTTCAGCCATATTTGGCTGAGACCAAACGCAAATCAACTGTTTCTTTTTTCTTTTAAATTATTTTTTAAATTATTTTTTCCAATATTCATGAACAAAATACAACGGAAGGAAAAATAGGGACAACCAAAGACAATATACAGTTCAAATAATAAACACCAAAAGAAAAATTTTAACAAAAACGGTGAGGAAGGAAAAGTAAGAAAGGAAATCAACAAAACACAAAACACAAAACATAAAGGAAAATATGCACAAATATATATCGACAAATCAAGTAAAAAGCAAAACTGAAAAAGGCTCAAAAAGGATTGTAAGAAAATAAAGTCAAAAACTTAACACTGCGTAGTAATCGTCCAACGCTTGTCCAATACTCAAAAAACAAACACTCCAACACGGGGTGTATATTATATAACTAGTGAGTATATGTTATATAAATAGGTTATTTATTTTGCAAAGTTACAAAATTGTGGCACGTGGCCGAAGAAGGCGAGGGGTAGAGGCTGGTCCAAACTAACTATCCTATACCTAGCTAATCAGATTCACGACCCATTCATACATTACAATTGCCCATTCACCACAAGAACTCGTCCGTCACCAATCAATCCTTCATGCACCATAATACCACATTCTCACAAGGGGGACCTATAAAACGCGCCCCACACCATAAAAATATAATATATGTTATATAACTAGTGAGCCAGTTCGAATGACATGACTCACTTTATAGTCTACCAATAGAAGGTTAACCAATCAGAAGCCGCAGAACATTCTATCCGTCGTGTATAAAGGCGGCCATTTTTGTTTACCCTACCTGAATAACCAGTGCCAACTTGTCAAGCGAAGATGACAGAAGGAAGAACTACGCTCTGCTACTTTGCTGCGATATCCACTGCTAACCTGAACTACGCTTTCCTACTGTCTCCAAAATATTCACTGCTAACCTCTGGATTCTATACTCGAAGATGACCGTCATAAAATGTCTAAAATTGGTTATGAGCCTAGATCACGATTATATTTTGACGGGAATGAATCGAGATATGAATTATAGGAGACAAAGTTTTTAGGCTACCTCAGAATACAAAAACTCCATGACATCATCCTTTGCAAAGTCGACCAGGAGGGGGATGATGATTTTATGGAAAGAAATGCGACCGTGTTCGCTGAATTAATACAATTCCTGGAGGACCGGAGTTTGTCTTTAAAAAGGAGAGAGGCCAAGTACAAGTCTTCGAATGACGTACATATGCCTTTTCGTTTGGATTGGGTACTGTGGCATGTAGTTATAATTCTTGCCTGGTCAATACAGGTGCGACAAATCATGTAATTACAGATGAAACGAAATTTATTAATTTTGACCTCAATTTTGAGCCCGACTCACATTTTATCGAGTTAGCTGACGGGACCAGAGCTAATAATTTAGTTTTAAAAAGAGGTGACGCCTGTAGTTATCTACGAAATACTAAAGGAAATATTTGTAAATGTTTTATTAAAAAGGGCTTTATATATTCCTAAATTTAAGCAAAATATTTTTTCAGTTCAGTCTGCAATTAAAACTGGCGTTAAAATCAATTTTCACCGAGACAATTCAAAGTTAATATATCCAGACGGAACTGAATTTAATATACAGCAAAATGGACGTTTGTATTATTTGAAAAGTATTAAGTCTGCGAAGACAGCCACGCACGACTTAAGGACCTGGCATAAAATATTAGGCCACTGTAATAATTCGGATGTTAAAAGATTACAAGAACACGTCACTGGAATGAAAATTACTCTTCCAAAGGATTTAAAATATTGTGACACGTGTATTAAAGGGAAAATGACTTAAACTTTGTTGTCGAATATTCAGGACTTATTATGATATATTTTCTGAAAAATAAATCTGATACCCTGCAAGCTACAAAAATCTATTCATCCGATATCTCCCCGCATAGAAAAGTAAAAATAATTCGGACAGATAATGGTGACGAATTTACTTCTGATGCTTACAAAAACCTCCTAATAAATAAAGGCATTAAACATGAGAAAACTTGTTCTTATTCTCCACACCAGAACGGAGTCGCTGAACGCAGTTGGAGGACACTTTTTGAAATGGCTAGATGATTGCTAATAACATCTAAGTTACCCAAAAATCTGTGGGTTTATGAGTTAAATACAACTGATGAGGGAAGGGGGAATTCCGCAAAATTGAACAAAAAAAAAATCAGACGCAACTCTTGAGTTAAAAGAAAATTCAACTGATGAGAGGAAGGGGGGTGCAAATTTTGCGTTATCCGACAAGAAACAGAAAAAAGCCAGATTATTTTGAAATGGGTCAGTGTAATTTTTGTAACATCGACTGTTGCTATTTGGTACAAATGTATCCCAAAGAACTATCAAGAAGCCATACATTTTGTCAATTCCAAACGGTGGATAGATGCCATGCAAAAAAGAAATTAAATCTTTAGTATCAAACGACACGTTTTCCTACTGTCTCCGAAATATTCACTGCTAACCTCTGGATTCTATACTTGAAGACGACCGTCATAAAATGTCTAACAGAGAGCAGCTTAAAATTGTTTTGTGTCAGACCCACTGTCTTCTCCAATGAGCAATGGGAGAACGGAAGTTTAGAAAGTTAGAGGGCGAAGATCATCTTCAATAAGCTGGAAAATCATTCTGAAATAATATACATATATATTTGAACATTATATCAATCGTTCATGAGCTTTCGATCCTTAGCTATAATTAATTAATTATGAACATGTCATTTTCGTTTGTGTTCGATTTTATCACGATTCTTCTGTGAAGCTTGTAGTGTAATTATACATTATTTTTGCTCGAAGTAGAGTCCAGTAGTTTTAGGAAAACTTCGCTGAATTCCAGTATTGATTTCTAAGATGCAACGGTTCAAAGCTTTAATCAAACAATTTTGATATTACACGATTTGAACAATTTTGCTGTTACACCCGGTATATATATATATATATATATATATATATATATATATATATATATATATATATATAGTGGGTGTAACAGCAAAATTGTCTATACACAAACGTCTATACACATCGGCACTGATATAAATTTAGTTATGGTTCTATATGCATTTAGTAGTTCATAGCGTAAGGATTCTAACGAATTCAGTTTTATTTCTATAGTACATATTTTATGTGATAGAAAAGAGAGAGATGACAATTTCACACAGACACACACACACACACACACACACACACATATATATATATATATATATATATATATATAGAGAGAGAGAGAGATGGAAAGATGATCATGTCACAGTTAGAAGAATGACAGATATATAGAGACAGATGACCATATCATAGATAGAGAGAGAGAGAGACATTTCATATATATATATATATATATATATATATATATATATATATGTGTGTGTGTGTCCATTTCATAGATAGATATAAAGAAAGATGACCAATTCATAGTAATATAGATAAATATATATATATATATATATATATATATATATATATATATATATAGAGAGAGAGAGAGAGAGAGAGAGAGAGAGAGAGGGAGATAACCATTTCATCGATAGATGAATAGATGGATAACCAGTTCATCAACAGCTAGATAGATTGAAATATATGCAGTGAGATGATCAGTTCATAGCCATACAGAATATATATATATATATATATATATATATATAAGTGAACATAAAAGTCAACACTTAGAGGTGACAGTCTGTTTCATGCTAGATGCAATCGTCAGGCCTGACGCTCTATCTCTGATATTGAGCACTTTATCCCATAAATATAGCACAACTTAAGATTATATTTCTTTATATATATATATAGAGAGAGAGATGACTATTTATGGATAGATAACCATTTCATAGATAGATATATAGAGATGACAATATCAAAGATAGATATATAGAAATATGACCAATTCATATCTATCTGAACAAAATATACATATAGAGAGAGATGACCATTTCATCGATAGATGACCATTTCATAGATAGATAGATAGATAGATAAATAGATAGATAGATAGATAGATAGATAGATAAATCAAATGTTATATAAACACAAATGACCATGTCATACATGTAGAGAAGAATTGAGAATATAACTTGAAAATAAAATAATAGTTTTTATTTAAAAAGTAAACAAATCAGCAATTTTTATTAAGAAATAACTTGCCTACAAATACACCTGATAATTATGTACCAACCCAATATGTTTTTAATTTAAGGGCCATTTGTCAAACAACACATTCAATATTGCTTTTAGCTTTAAATTTCATTTAGCAATTGGAATATCGTGATATTATATTGAATATTATAAACATTCTTGATCGCAAATATACCTGCTTTCATACATTAGAGTCTGCGAGAATTTTAGCGATGTTAAATATATGATCTGGTCCGCTCTTATATTCCCCATCTGTACAGATGAATGTGTAGCATTAAGAAAACAATAAGTGAATTCACTCGGTATTTCTGTCTATAGATTGCATTGACAAACGTAAATATATGCATGAGAACACGTGGGCACCTCGACGTGGTGCAATTGTTAATATGCTTGTCTCGCTAGAACAATTACGACTGAGTCAAAGAAAGAAAGAAAGAAAGAAAGAAAGAAAGAAAGAAAGAAAGAAAGAAAGAGGGAAAAGGACGATAAGTCTAAAAAATCAGAAAGGAGGATAAGATTGAAATATAAAGGGTAGCAAGAAAGAAAGAAAAAAGAATAGGGAAAGGACAATAAGTCTAAAATATATAGGGCGGAAAGAAAGAAAGAAAGAAAGAAAGAAAGAAAGAAAGAAAGAAAAGGACAAATTAAAAAAATAAAGGGTAGAAAGAAAGAAAGAAAGAAAAGGACAAATTAAAAAAATAAAGGGTAGAAAGAAAGAAAGAAAGAAAGAAAGAAAGAAAGAATGAAGGAAAAGGACGATAAGTCTAAAAAATAGGAAAGAAAGATAAGTTTAAAATATAAAAGAAAGAAAGAAAGAAAGAAAGAATAACAGGCACAAATATATGCAAAAAAGCTAGATGAACAAACAACATGTAGCAATTAAATTATCAATGTCCATTCATGTTACTAATATTGAGACAGTGATATCTATCCATCTATCTAGATAGCTAGCTAGCGACCTAGCTAGATAGATAGATATCCTTGCTGCTATTTTATGTCTCCTAAGCTATTCGCAAATATTATGTACGACTTTGATTCTCACTAGGTACCCTTCCTTTTTGCCTTGTGTCAAGATAGACACATGTATGTTAAATCTGATTGATAATATACACTGACAAAAGTACATAGAAATAGATGAATGAACCAAAGTAGATAGCTGAAAGCATTTGTTGTTTACGTCTTATAAAAACAAGTGTAAATCCTGAACGAACACACCATAAATCGTGGTAAACAATTGTTTTCTTTGAACGTTTCTGTCACTCATTTCTTTTCTCTTACACTCAATTTTATTTACGGAGCTCGAGAAGACGATTGATCACATCCAGACAGAATTGAACTGACAATCGTTATATGAAAAAAAGAAAGAAAAAAAAGAAAAAGTACATAAGAAAAAAATGTTATTCCAAAGACAAAAATACGAAAGGGAGCAAGTTATAGATGAACCGATTAAGACGCTACTAATAGAGACAAATTGGATCCCGTCAGGAGACGTGTTGAGATGTGCCAAACAACAGAACGGTACAAATATTTTAACGGGATTTCTCATGAAATAAATAATACTGAGGCAAAACAATAAGAGATATGATCTTTACCGAAGAATTATCACAAGGCTGTCAATCATTTGTAATAAGATTCTAAAACGTGCTTTTGTCTGTACGACCTTCCAATATATTATGTCCAATATTTCGTGGGGGTGCAAATTTCATGTCTAGCAACATTTTAAAGTAGTTTTAAATACGTGTCTTTAGGAAATAGACCACAATAACGTTCCAATATCATTTCATTTATCATCTGGGAAATGGCTTTACTTCATGGAAACTAAAGGAAAGGTTTCAAGTTGCTTTCTCTTTGATTTTGATTTTTTTTTTAATAAATTTGTTTCATTGATATGAAATAGATCGTTCATTGATATGAAATAGATTGTTCATTGATATAAATAAAGTGCGCGGTCATTGATATGAATAGAGCGCGCAGCAGAATCGAGCCAGAGATAGGACAAGACAAGTGTGTGTTCGTTAAAGACACCGGAACAAGGAACGTGATATTCATGCTTAGAATGTTATCAGAAAGAGCAAGACAGGTGCAGAAGGACGTCTATCTATGTTTTATAGACTATGCAAATGTGTTCGACAAAGTACGCCACAAGGATCTGCTGGAACTGCTCAGCAACCTTGATATATTCGGGAAAAAAACCTATACTGGCCGCAAACGGCACGCATGCGCATTGAGAATGAGTTCAGCCAATATAGAAAAATAGAAAGGGGTATATGGCAACGGTGTGTCTTTTCACTGGACTTATTCAACCTATACAGCGAAGCGATTCTGAGAGAATTGGAGATCCTACCGGGATTCCTCATTGGTGGCCAATATCTTACCAACATAAGATGACACACTACTCATAGCAGACACGGAAGAGAAATTACAAAACCTCCCACAGAAGGCAGCGAGGGAGAGCGAGAAGAAAGGACTAACCATGAACTACAAGAAGACAGAATGCATGGTCATCATTAAAAGGATGAACCCAATATGCAGGTCGGGGACTTTAAAATCAAGCATGTGCGGAAGTTTAAATATTTGGCAAGTGTTTTAAGGGGCCGGTAGGTACGATGCTGCGACCCGAAGACGGATTGGGATTGCCAAGGATGCATTCCAAAAGCTGGGCAGAGTACAGGTGACAAAAAAAAAGAGTACTGAGCTCCTATGTAACATCTGTCCTCCAATAAGGCAGTGATTTGGACGGTATCTTCAAACATAAAGAAGAGACCCGAGACGGCGGAGATGTGGTTCTACAGAAGGATGCTAAGGATATCAAGAAGCGAGCGTATGAGCAACGATGAGCTCTTGGAGAGGATGCAAACAAGGAGGAAGCTTATTCTTAACATAAGGAAGAGGCAGATGAAATTTCTGGAACACGTAATGAGAAAAGAGGGCCTAGAGAATCTGATACTCAAAGATTGACTAGAAGGAAAAAGAGACAAAGGAAAGGCAACGCATGATATACCTGTTGGGCAGAAGTGGATGGCAGAACGGGCTCTGGGGGAGTTGGCAGAGGTAAGAAACTTATTGAGAGCCACAAGGGATAGAGGGAAGTGCAGAGCCATTATCGCATACGTCCTGAAGGGACACGGCATATAAAAAGAAAGAAAAGATATGAAATTCAATTTCACTGAAATAATATCAAAGATGTTTTTTCAGAGTATTTCTTCTCCCAAACTGGATGGCAACCAAGGCTTGGAAGCCCAACCTACTCTGCTTAAGCCATAGCTTTTTTTAAAATCATGTCAGCTCATGTATGTCAGTAAAGCCAAGAGGGTTAGTGAGTGTGAGAGAATGCGAGAAAAAGAAAAACATTATTAAGGAGAGAGAAAAATAAAGGTACACGAATTAAGAAGACAGATTGACAGATTTAAGAAGAACGATTGACAAAATTGACTGGAAAACAAGAAGTCGGAAAAGTGTTCCACAAGCGATAAGTGCGAGAAAAGAAAATGTTAGCATAGAACATACGGTAAGATCTATCTATTTCAACTGTAAAAGAATGAGACATGTCTGCCAATCTAGTACTGCGCTTTAATTCATATAGTCTATGTAGCACTGGGGAAAGTTCTTCAGAACATTTACCATGAAAGTATTTATAGAAAAGGCACAAGGAAGCAGCGTTTTCGGCAGTGATAAAATGACTGCAGCCGAGAGGCCAGGTCAGAACTAATAACATTTCAGATTATCCTTTTTTATTTTATCAAGAATCTTTAAATCTTTAAATATATGGCAGAATCAACTGACTACGAAAAAATATGGATTCATTCCTTTACGAAGGCGATTAGTATGAAGTATTCATATCTATGTGCCCCTCTAATTACACTGCAATTACAAAGTTGTAGATTAATCACATTTTTTTAAACTTAATGAAAATATCTGATGTCTATGAAGCGGATTAGATTTCATACAAGTTATCAGTTTGTAACCTCTAATAATAACGCAATCTATTTTTTATATCACTTTTTTAATGTTAACTAGTAGTGGATTTTATGTAAAAATATATATTGCTGAAAATACTACCGAACTTTTTCCCCACAAAACAATTACTTCACGTTTGCATTCACCATTAAGCAATTATTAAAGACCACATGTATATATATATATATATATATATATATATATATATATATATATCGACACCTGATAAAAACATTTCTGTTATATGAAATCAGATATACTGATTCTATACTCTGAATTGTCATAGCACGCAAAGTCTTTGAAATATGCATTTGATTAAATATAGACTCGAAACGACAGTTTTAAATAAAGTGGTGTTTGAACAATTCTAAAATTTCTCTTACATATTTATGGATCTAGCATTCCTCCATGCATTGAATATTGCTGCCACATCATGTCTTCTGCTTCTGCTATGTCTCTAGAGATTCTTGATAATATCCAAAAAATTAATCTGCAATGTTATTGGTCTTGATCTGGCATGTGGGCTTCAGTTACTTTCCCACTCCTGTAACGTAGCTTCCCGATGCCTTTTCTATGGGGATTGTTCTGGGGTGTTTCCCCTTCGGTATTTAGATTTACAGTACTAGATTGGCAGATAAGTTTCTGACATGGGTCCTTACCTATAACTACAGAATGAACTCTTCCTAACACTATGTATACTACGCCTCTCAAGAGAGAGGGACGAATCGAGTTGAGCTTCTCGGCTTGACGGTCGAACTCTCTGCCTCTGATCAGAGAGGAACCCGGACGAGGCTCCGCCGAAGGGCAGGGTCTCGTTCGGGAAGGTTGACCAACACAATCCCGTTTATACGGGCATTTTTTGGCCGAGCCTACGGGCTCGGGAAACCCACGTTAAACTCGGCCTTGTGCCACATGCAACCCTTGTGGGGGTGGCTAGATACAGAATCGAGTCGAGCCGATAGTAGTTCACTCCAAACCAGACTGACAGTCATACTAACACCTTCCACATCTTGTATTATTATTTAGTGTAATATACCTCCGTTATTTCTACTCTTGTGTTCGTGTTGTTCATTGGTCCTAACCTGGACCATAACAGTTTCATCATTTTTACAGATGAAATGGCTATATGTATACGTAAGTTCAATGCTAAAAGATCCTCCTCTCAAACCTCTCGTACAGCTTCTTGCTTTCCAGTCAACTTCGACCTTCAAAAATGTAAATGCAATGTTAATTTTTATTATTTTGTCTTCTTAAATCCCCTTTTATTATTTTCCATTTTCTCATATTTATTTTACATTCAGTGACCTCTTTGTCTTGGTGTCTTTATTTCCTTCCTTGGGGTGAAATAATTTTATTTGAGACCTGGATAGAGCGAACATTTTTTTTTTAAGTTAGGCTTTTGATTTTACTTTAAACATTGATTTGTCTCGTCTATTGATATTTTTTGTAATTGTCTTTGAATACGTAACATTCGGAAAAATATGTTCATGTCATAGCTGCATACAGTTTTCCATTTGTCATAGAAAATTATGTACATAAAATTACGAATATAAAATATAAAAATATCATATCAACATAAAAATATAATAAATAATAAAAAATATAATAAAATATAAATAAAAATATAATAAATAAAATATAATATAAATATATAATATAAAATAAAATATAAAAAATAAAAATATAATAAAAAATATAAAGTATAAAAATGTAATGTCGTAGCTGCATACAGTTTTCCATTTGTCATAAAAAATTATGTGCATAAAATTACGAATATAAAAATATCTTATAAACATAAAAAATATAATAAAATATAAATAAAAAAATAATAAATAAAATATAAAATATAATATACATATATAATATTGTTATGCTCTGATTCCTTGTACCATGTTGATAGTCCAAGGTAGAACCAATAAAGAAGAACTCGAAGGCGGATATGGAATAACACAGATATATTACAAACAGGAATATATAGAGAGAGGTAGAAAAAGTGTTAGTACGAACAATGAGGTTTAGTAGTAATTGTCTGAACACGACTCTGCTCGCTTTGACTACTGACAGACTTCTGACGGACTTCACTCCAAACTTCAGACGGAACTCTCTGCACTCTCTGTGCTCTCTTGAGGCGCAGTATTTATTACGTATGGGATAGTCCATTATGTTATTATGGGTATGGTCACATAACAAATATAATATAAAATAAAATATGAATAAAATATAAAAAATAAAAATATAATAAAAAATATAAATTATAAATATGTAATATAAAAATATGTTCATGCCGTAGTTGCATACAGTTTTCCATTTGTCATTTAGTCCACATAAATTACGAACCTTTATTTGATCATCGTTAATATTTCTTTGACATGTGATATTTGTATTTGACTATTGGGAACACATTTCAAAATAATTCAGGGAATGCTGCCTTTAAAACCGTGACAATATAAGTACTATAAAAAAAAATCTATTTTAGATTTAGTGCGACGCGTAACTGTACTTGAACCTTTGAGACTTTTCATTATTTTAGTGAATAATGTTACACGAAGCTTTCATATTTTTTTTAAATAAGTTCACCTCAAGACAAAGCAATGATTCCACTCAGCAAGCTACAACGAGTGAAAGAGAATGAGAAAACTTTAGTGAGGATAAAGGACAATAAAAAAAAAGATATCAGAAAATTATAAGAAGGCGATTGACGTTGCATGTAAGTTTTTAAGAACTTAGGTGGTAAGGAAGCAGGGAACTGGAAAAAATTTCCACAGGCGAGAAGTGCGAGTGAAGAATCTATTAGGATAGAATTTATGGTTACATCTAGCTAATTCGGCAGTAAAATGATGAGACCTAATTGCCAATCGAGTATTACGCTTAAATTCATGCAGTCGAGTTACAAAGGAGGATTAGTCATGACAGCAACTGCCATGAAAATATTTATAGTAAAGACAAAGGGAAGCCAGGTCATGCCGTTGGGAATGTGAATGGAGTCGAGATGCCAGGTCAGAACCGATAACTTTACAGATCTTAATCATATTCAGTATTTCATTCACTTATTTTCATTTTTCAAGAACTTACTAAAATTCTATATATTTCTCTTGACACCATTAACAACTTTAAATCGACCTATAATTTCAATCCTACAAAACTCGCCCTTTTAAGATATCTTGGATCATTATTTTCATGATGGGCTAAACTCTCAGGACAGCCATCAGGTCCATTTCTATAGTAAAAAAACGCAGTTTTAATATACCTCTTTTTATCTTTTTATTGTATTTCGCTCTCACAACCCATTACAATACATTTAGATCTGAATTTACATAATGATTATCAATTTATATTATTAGTAGTATATTTCTTTACATTATGTAAAAGAAGCCCCACCTGAATTATATAATATAATCTCACTTTGCCAAATAAGTTCTTCTTCTTCTTCTTTTTCTCCTCCTCCTCCTTCTTCTTCTTAATTACATAATAATTCTACTCTTCTACTTACATAATATAATCTCACTTTGCCAAATAACTTCTTATTATTATTATTTTTCTCCTCCTCCTCCTCCTCCTTCTTCTTCTTCTTCTTCTTAATTACATAATAATTCTATTCTTCTACTTACATAATATAATCTCACTTTGCCAAATAACCTCTTCTTCTTCTTTTTCTCCTCCTCCTCCTCCTCCTCCAACTCCTTCTTTCATCTTCTTCTTAATTACATAATAATTCTATTCTTCTACTTACATAATATAATCTCACTTTGCCAAATAACTTCTTTTTCTTCTTTTTCTCCTCCTCCTCCTCCTCCTCCTTCTTCTTCTTCTTCTTAATTACATAATAATTCTATTCTTCTACTTACATAATATAATCTCACTTTGCCAAATAACTTCTTCTTCTTTTTCTCCTCCTCCTCCTCCTCCTTCTTCTTTTTCTTCTTAATTACATAATAATTTTATTCTTCTACTTACATAATATAATCTCACATTCCCAAATAACTTCTTCTTATTCTTCTTCTTCTTGTACCATGTCCCTTCAGGACGTTGGCGATCATGCCTCTTCAGAATATCCTGTCCTTTGTAGCTCTTACTACACGTTTTTCTTTATGCTATCTTTCTTAAATGTTGTTCTACTAACCATTTACATGAGCTCGTTGGCGAGTTTATGCTCTCTTTTCCCTCTCCCCCTCTTGCTTTCATCATGTCCTGTCTGTATCGAATTTAAGCTCTCTTATGTGCCATAGATATTTCAACTGAATCTTTCTTATGTTAAGTATAATCATCCTATCTGTTTCTACTTTCTTTAAAATTTCGTCGCTGCTGACCTGTTCAGTCCATGTTATTTTTAGCATCCATCTGTAGAACCAGATTTCTGTTACTTCAAATCTCTTCTTCATATTATCCAGCATTCACTGCCACATTAAAAAAAAACGATATTACATAACACTTCAGTACTTTTTACTTTGTTTCTAACGAAATTTTCCTGTTTCTTAATACTTTGATTAGCTTTTGGATAGCATAATTCTCTATACCAAGGCGCTTTAGGATTTCATTGTTGCATTATCCGTCCTCTGTTAAAACACTTCTTAGTTATTGAATTCTGTTTACTTGCTTTATTTTGGTATGTTCAATTTGAAATTTGCATGTTAGGTTGTTCCTTTTGCTGACAACCATAGATTCTACCTTTTTGCAATTGAAGTTTCCTCCTTTCTTCTCTCTTTCCTTTACTACCTTCTGTGGGAGTTCTTGTAGTTTCCTAAGTTGCTATAAATATCCCCAATGAAAATAGCTTTTATAGGCAGGGGTTGTGTGCTTAGCATAACATTTATCGGTGCAAATTATGGAATCGACAAACTGAATTCAGTTTTCGTTGCGCTCACATTCAAACTAAGGCCATAGATAAAGTCATATATTTTTTCTTCTATCCCTACCATCAACGGGTTAAATAGAGTGAATAAACTTGGATAACTATCTTTTGATTGAAAGCAGTATAGAATGGAAAAATATTAATTCAAAAACCATGGAGATTACAATATGAAATCATTCTATCTTTCCCACCGCGTCATTATATTTCCAGATAATAAAGAAAAGAAATCTATTGAGAGCCATGATCGCTACGTGCTAATCAGTCATAGCATTTTTAAATATATATATATATGTGTGTGTGTGTGTGTGTGTGTGTGTGTGTGTGTGTGTAAACTGTCATTCGAAACTCACACAGTGTATATATCATGTATATATATCCCAAATAGTACCTATATATTTTGTCTGTGTGCGTGGAACACTAAGTCCGGCCATTGAAAGATATGTTACTTAGAACAGAGGTATTGACTGCCCACATTCTAATATTTCTCCGGAAATGACATACAGCAGTTCTGAATTGGATATAATTCCTTACACATTTTAGCTAAAGCCATGGCCCCAACCTATTTATATTTCAGCTTAAGAGTTCGATTTCTCCGAGAAGAAACGCGTTAGTTTGCTAGGTGAAGTGGAATGAATATTCCTATGAACAAAAGACACACGTCTTAAGCCGAGATATACAAACGTGTCTGTGGGTACCCTTCAGAAGAATATGTGTACACTGCGTGCTCATGTTCGTGCGTGTGTGTTCGCTTGCGTCAGCGAACGCGCATTGTTCTTCCATCAGAGCACGAATCTTCTTGCCTCGCAAATCTGGCTTTGGGTAATATAGGGGATGGTGGGCAGGCTTTACGGTTGCATGGGCAGCAAGAGCACTCAAGAAACAATGGGTCATAAAGACATCAGAAGGTTAGCTATTGTTAAAGTAAAACCCGGCTGAGACAGCGGAGGTGAGCTGATCGAGACACGAGAAGCCGTTGACATTATTATGCAATTAGTACCTCGCCGTTATTCCAATGCAAGTGTCAGATTTACTCAATAGCTATCCACCGAAAGCCTATTTCTATGCCTGAACGCCTTCCAGATTAATGCGTTAGATGTCACCATAAGCGTTGCTTGCGAAAATGTAATCAGCGAGACAATTACAGACAGTAAGCGTGATTCCATATTAAAAGTGTTCGGTCTTATCTTACATTCAAAGCGTCTTTAGTTGCACCCTAGATAAAGTAAGTTGGCTGTCCAAAACAGAAAGGAAAATATGGAACCATTCAGAGATAACAAGACAATCAAAAAAACAAAAATATAATATTTTTTTTAATCAATTCACCCCAAGCAAGACTATAATGCCACTGGGAGTGCTAGAGATTGAAGTAAACTTGGAAAACCAGTCCTAAACAGGAAACAAGGGATAGACCTATACTCCTGTTCCAAAGACCGAGGTGGAGAATGAACCGGGCGATAAGCTATCTACTACTGAAAACAAGATAAATAAATAGTAAATAAAGTAACAAAGTTTAGGCGGAGACGTTAGAATTATAGAGTTGAAGTAGATTTTAGGAACCGGAAAATCAATTCTAAACAGGAAATAATGGATAAACTTCTACTCCTGTTCAAAAAAGCCGGTGGAGTGTTAACCTATCAACTCCACTACCTAAAAATTAGCAAGAAAACTACTTTATATCTTTAACAGGAATATTATTAAACAATAGAAAATACGTACAGTCCGATGTGCTGCGTTCTGTGTCTTCAGTGGTTTCAGTCCTTCACATCAAAACACCACTTCCTCGACCGTACCAGAGAATGATTTTTTTTCTTATTGCTCTTATTTAAGGAAAGAGACAGACGTGGCAGTATCGATTCTAGTAGGTTGTGCGAGGACAATCAGGGAACCGCACGTCAACTCGTTAGCTCAGAATATCGTTACGTGCGAGTTAGCCTCACTGGGGAATCTAGAAGCGGAAAGCGTGAAGACTCTTCAAAATGCTTGGGGCCCTCTGTCGGCTTCGGAACTGTTCTGGTCTTATATACCAAATTTATACAAAGAGGAACCATCACTTTCAGAATTCCACACACACTATTTATTTGACTAATCATTCGCCATCCTGACGCAGACTCGACATTCGGTAATTTTACCCCACTAAGACATGGTCGAATCATTTAAAGAATCGTTCATCAAAAAAAGGATATAGGCTGTGAGTATAAGTTTCAGAGCGTATTCGAGTTAAAGACCTACGACAGAAATCCAAACATTGTTAAAAAGGTCAAGATTAAAGGTCAATTTCAAAATAGGAATTTGACTTCAAGAAAGATTACATAAAATCTTCAGAATTGAAATATATATTTTTTTATTTACTAGAGGATAAATATAATTATTTCCATCAAACATTAAGGTACGCTAAACTTAAGAAAGATGACAAGGAGGGGAAACTGAAATTCGTAATATTAGAAAGTGTAAGATTTCCATTCCTAAAGTGTTTAAACGTTTTTTGTTTGTTTTTGTTGTTGTTGTTGTTGTTGTTGTTTTATTTGTTTCTTTTTGTTTCTTTTTTCTTTTGCTTAAATCTTTATTTCTTTTTCCTTATCTTAAATCCTCGTGCAATTAAATCATAAATCGAATAACGATGCGTCCTAAAATGTAGTAGACTCTGTCCTTTCAGAATTAATGATGAATATTTAACTCCCTTTAAAACCAAAGCATGACAAGATAAATAATTTTTACAAAGGTAAAAAAAAAGAAAGTTTTCAAACTCACGTAATATTCAAGATCATTAAATACCTTTGAGTTTATATTACACATACTCTCAACTCAAAAATCCTGGTATTTTTTATAAAAGCATAAAATCATTATGCGTACCTCGACTCCGTTCCAAAATATTTTTTCATGGTTGTTTCCCTAAATAAATAATATGTATGTCTTCTTTGAAAGCAGAGAGAGGGAAGAGA
>OZ010571.1:97895578-97948078 GCA_963932145.1 Acanthosepion lycidas
ACTTCGAGCAGGCTGGAAAGCAAGAATAAGCGAGACAGTAGTTGTATATTTTGAACAGAACGGAGCCAGTTCGGGAGCACATTTCTTTAAGACTACTACTTGTATCACATCACCACCGATTGCTTGATGAGAGTCTTATTTGGAAATGATGCCCGAGACTAACTATGAAGAAGAGCCTCAGTTCTCTGGCGAAAATCAGGTATGTGCACTCCGGAGTGGTCGAGTGCTGGGTTGAACATAGCGTTCAGCCTTATCTGCTGTAGATGTCAGAACTTCGAATTTGATTGAATAGAGAAGGAATTTGCTGTTGTTCAGCACACACTTGCAGAGTCACCAATATTCTCTAGAGCCAAACTTTCGATATGCAATACGTTGTTTTATTCTATCATCACGCAGCAACTTTGCTTCATTGAGAACACGCATGCAGTCATTACGAGCAGAGACGTCTGTTGCAATCAGGCATGTCGCTGCGGTACAGACGGAAAAAAATGATACCTGTGTGCTATAGCCGCTGAACAAGCAGGAATGGAAATATGTATATATTTGCTTTCTTAGCTGCCACATCTCATTTGGTAATCCTGCTATGTATTTAGAGATTCATGATAAAATCCCCAAAATAATCTGCAATGTTATTAGTCCTGACCTGTCAACTGGGTTTAGTCACTTTTCTACCACCGTAACGTAGCTTCACTGCGCCTTTTCTATAATTATTTTCATGGTAGTTGTTCGGTTGTACTTTCTGCTATGGTGACCTAGACTTTATTTAAACGCAGTACTAGATTGGCGGCAAAGTCTCATAATTTTACAGTTGAAATATCTAGATGTAACCGTAAGTTCTTTGCTAACAATTTCTTCTATCACACTTATCTCTTGTGCAATTCAGTTCCGGCTCCTTTATTCCCAGTCAAATTTGACCTCCAAAAACTTAAATGCAAGGTCAATTGTCATCTTCTGTTTCTTCAATTCTCGTTCTCTTTCCTTAATAGTAATTTTTTTTCTCATATTCTCTAATATGCAGTAACTTCTTGCGGCTTGATTTCGTTGCTTGGAGTCAAATGATTGAAAAAAAAACTTCGTTCCGAATTCGGAACTGGACTCACAATTAATAAAATGTTAATTTTGACGCCTTTACATGTTCTTTATATTCCGTGTATCCTTAGAACGTAGGCGATTATGACTCTCCACATTTTCCTGTCTTTCGTAGCTATTAATAATGTTCACATAAGCGTAAAAAGAAGCAGAGAGGCGGAAACGAGATATCGACAGTTTTATTATTTTCTTATCTGTGGTTGTTACAGGTCAGAGATTTGTTTTATGGATCAGTACAAAATTCTTTGAAAATGTTTGGTTCTTCTTTCGCGAAAATAATTTTCAGAGCGTAATGTAAAGACGTTTACGTAATTTATCAGTCCTACAAAAAAGCGGAAACAATTTTCTATTAATTTTCCAGTCGTCTCTAGTTCGTTATACTGAAATTTAACTGGCTTAAAGCGACGAGCGATCTCTATTTCTAAAATAATTCATTTCAGCTTTTTAGTCTATCTTATAATGACATACACAGATGTCAATAATCAATCTTTTAATGGTTTTAAAGATAGTTGTGAGCATATTGTTGGATTTTGTACATACGTATTTAGGATTCATAATACTTTTTTTTATTTTAGACCTCAACTTAATCGGGTAGTCAAACAGTTGTTAAATACATACGGTTTTCTTAGTAAGAGACATATTACGTAGATCAGCATAGGAAAATATAATTATGAACAAATATTATTTATTTGCTCCTTTTTATTTTTTAACATAAATGTTTGTGAAATTGCTGGCTTACGGAAATCGGTTTACAATTGCTAAATATAGAAATAACCTAATTCCAATCAATTTTCGTTTAAAACAAAATACATGTACGTTCTGTAAAAGGAAATGAAAATTGAAAAAGCAATCGTCATATTTTTTTAATCTTCGGCAAAATAAATAATCATCTTGTATATCATAAAATGTATATCATTATATTCTGGTTAGAACAAGAAATAATTATATTATATTAAATGTAGATTAAAATAAAACAATAATTTCACACAGTGATGCAAACAGTTTTGAAAAAAGAGGAAGTGATGTCAGTTGGTTCTAAAGGTTACACCTACACACACACACACACACACATATACACACATATACATGGCCGAGTGATTAGAATCTGCAATAGGAATTAGCTAGCCACTCGAGTAGATGAGTATCTTCGAATACGAGTGGTCAGATTACGCGTGAAATGTATAGTACATACATATGTGTGTGTGTGTGTGTGTGTCAGACATCGGGTTAGCAAAAACAGTAATTTGAGTTTGATAACCAGACGCTTCTTTGTAGCTAAATGGTATAGCACGTCAGGCCAAATAACGGTTCCTTTTAGGATACAGGTTCGATTCCTGTCGGAGGACATATATTTTCTACGAAATTTCTAGGACATTCCGGCGGGTAAACGTAGTTAATACTGTCTATTATAAACAGAGCATTAACTTAAATATGTGTATCTATAAAATATAAATAGAATAAATATATATATATATATATATATATTATGATACCTTCGTCATTTCAATTGGCTCCCTAAAGCAGAAATTAATTATAACAACCTGTAATATATATTCCACTAAACGCCTCAGACAGATCTGAATATTCAGTAGGTCTTAGTTAGGAATATTTGTAGTGAAACGCTGAGTGTTATCGACGACTGACAGAAAATGTCTGAATTTAAATCCTCGCCTTCTCTGTTGGAAATTGTAGTAAGGTAGCGGAAGTCATACATTTTGAGTAGGAAGCATTGGCTGAGAGTTAGTTAGACGCTGAACAATGGTTGTTCGTGCCAAAATGAACACTTGTACTGGTATTAACTGTCCCAAACGACCCTCGATTATTTACTCAAGAATAAGACACAAATTAAGAAAATGTCATGGCTCAAAAAAAAGAAAAAATTAAAAAAAACATGGTTCAAGTAAAAGACATAACACAAGAAATAGGCATTCAAATGAAGGTGGTTATTAATAAAATTATACCAGTTTATCATGCTATTATATTACATTCAGTTGGAAACAAGTAATCAAACTGCTTGTTCACCGAATCTGAACCTTATCAGAATCTTTGAGGCACTGCTCAGAAGTGACTTTATGCGGGCAGTTAGCAATTTTTATATAAGAATGTATTTCGGGAAGCAATATCAATTATCTTCGAATCCATCACTATTCTAAATAAATTCTGAATGTAATTCATCTATGGAGATTAGTTTCCTTGAAGTCATTAGAAAAAGGGAAATTATTTCAGCGAATCGCGTTCATTTTCTACATTTTTATTCGATAATACTTGAAATATTTTGATTTGTATGCCGTTTCTTTGAATAAATCATTGTTGCGCTTCGTCATGTCTGTTCGCATTTACCCTGCTACTCCTTGAAATTGATTCCTTTCAGATAGTTGTATGGAGATTGCAATGTTTAAAATATGGATATTTTGTGATATTCCGCACAAAATGTGATCTATGGTTGATCGAATTTGGACAACCAATTTTATAAATAGTATCAATTTAGTATCAACCAGCTTTATAAATAGTATCAATAGTATCAATTTCATTTATTTGCTTATAATAGTGGAACACACACACACACACACATATATATATATATATATATATATATATATATATATATATATATATATATAATTATAATATATATATATATATATATAATTAGTTTAATTAAAAAGCTACAACCTTAAGGATCCATTGATTATATTTTATTTACCCCGGAAAGGGTTTTTTCCTGGTTCCTCAGATCACATTTTGTATGTTTTTAATTAAATTAATATTCGCTGTTTTTACATGGAGCTCTTTGGATTATCCATACGGATTACCAAACATTTCATTACCTAACTATATATATATATATATATATATATATATATATATATATATATATATATATTTAAAGAGAGAGAGAGAGAGAGAGGGTGAAGACCTATCTTCATTCAACCATGTTTCATTGAATAATGTAGACATATAGTCTCTGGTTTATTTTTATACTGATCCTTTCCAGTTGTCTAATCAGTTTCTTGATGTTATTCATCAAGGAAGTCAAATGTAGTTTTTTGTTTTTTGTTTTTTTTAACCCAAGTACTTTCGACCTTTTCTAAGTCATTTTCAGGGGTAAACTACAAAAGACAGCCTTACATATAATAATATGCAATATAATCTGCATTTCCTTGTGATAGTGATTTTTAAAACTCGCACGAACTTGTTCAGTTTTAGTTATTTTAGAGTTTTTTACTTTATTCGTTGTATTTATGGAATGTTTTACAAATATTTTTTTTTCAATATTAGGGAGCTGACTGAGGATAATAAAGATTGCAAAATGGTATGAAATGTCATATGCACTTTAAAATGTCATTGCTATATTTTTAATATTTTTTTTAATTTACCCTTGAAGATTAATTTACAATATATATGATGCCAATTTACATATATATATATATATTAATATATATTTATCCCTCTTCACATGCACAGAGGCGCACACGCACGTACAAATTTATCATTTTCGCTCACTCTTAGTCTATATATGCCTACTCCTATATAACACAACTTGACTTGAAAGACTTGAAAAAAACTAGCCGAAAAGCTCTTGGGGCAATAATCATTACGAACAGTTCCTACACACTGTAAAGACACTAGAAAAACTGAAGAAAAAAAATGAACAATCACTTTAACGAAACATGAATAAAAGAAGGATTTATGTCTAAACATGCAATATATATATATATATATATATATATATATATATATATATATACTCACTTAACCAGGCTAGACGATGTCATCTTCCGCTTTGAATTTAGACACCCCAACCTTACCCTGACTTGACCTCTTTGAATGTAACTGAGATATTGATACAAATTATTAACCCTCACGCCCTTTTTTTAAATAATTGGTCCAGCCGTTACCATAGTAATTTTAATTTTAATAATTAATATGCTTACAAAACGCGTAAATTTCAAGAATTAGTTATTCCAAAAAAAATTTCACTTGAAGATATAACAGACCTTGGTACTTTAATTCAGTTTAATACAAATTGAAGATTTCGGCTCTTGTTTTGAAACATAAGAACTCTTATGTAGCGTTGGAATCATATTTTTAAATAACTAATTATATATATATATATATATATATATATATATATATATATATATATATTGAGCCAAGTAATTGAGGACAAATTATAAGAATATTAAAATAACTCAATAGAAAAATCAATATATTTTCTTTTATATTACACATTTTCACGTTAGATAAACAGAATGAGGTTATTATTCCATAAAACTTCACTAAACGTCAATAACACCTTAAATGCAGCCTCGAAAGCAATTGCACATCTGGGTCAGGCAGTTCTTTTTCATATTTCTTATCCAGGACTAAATGCCGCCTCAGTATTATGAAGACACTAGTTAGCTACGCTATGAATGACGCCCACTAGTAACAATGCTGGGAATTCAAATCAGTAGGAGGAATGGAGCCAATATTGGTGGTTAGTCAACATCTACTGAATCATGTGCGAGGGATGAACGTCATGCAGATCGCTATATACGAGTTGCGTTCCTTATGCGGGTAATGCAACTAATTGCATCTCCGACAAAAAAGCTAATGTATATGTTTGTATTTCTAGAATAACGCTATCAAGACTGCTCACTCTACACATGAATGATTAATCTTCCATTGTACAACATCTACAAAAACATTCCTGTCCACATTCACAGTTAAGAAATATATTAGTTGACAATACCTGCATGATTTAAATTTAAATCGTACAGTACGTAACAATAGCGTCTTTCACTTCACAAGCAAAAAATTTAACTTTCAGATGAACACAACAATTTTGTCTTAAAAAATGATGAACACCACAAATTTTTTCTTAGAAAGAACAACACCCTGACGATGACATTGTGCTAATGACGAAAGTACTCGGAATAAATAAATATGTATCAACATGGTAACGTATTCTCTTCCTTTAATAAGGATACTAAAAAGCTTGTCCGTGAACATGAGAGAATACTATTGAAAATAAGTCAACAAAACTTGTCTAAATTATTCAATGATATATATATATATGTGTGTGTGTGTGTGTGTGTGTGTGTATATATATATGTATGTATGTATGTATTTAAATAATCTTTGATAAACTATGAATTTCTGCATTCCTTTAACAATATTTGAATCGTATTTGTTTCTTCAAGAATATACACACATTGGCATGCATACGCATGCGCGTGTATGCATCCATCGATCTTCGTTATTGCTAGAATAATCAATTTCATATTCACGCGACCGGAAAGAAATAGCTCTTGTCGATTTATAATTTTTTTTTTATTTCTTGCATTTCTTTCCATTTCTTTTGCCTCTCTTTGTTGTTTTTATCATGTTTTCCCCTAATCATTTGCAACTTAACTAATTCTTGCAAATATTATCTCTGACGGGTTTTTTTTTTATCTTTCAAGATATATTATTTGTAAGTTGTCTCTCATGTCAAACTTCCTTTGAATATTTGCAGAAAAAAATATTCATTTTATTTTCATGTGCGAAATACGTGATATTTTCGTACGGTTCGTTAATTTTGATTTATAATTTTCTTCTTTTTTTACATTTATCTTCGTCGAAAAAGCAAAGCTGAGATTTTGTCTTGATTTTGTTTTTAATGCGGTGAACTTTTTATCTCTTCCACATTTCCCCTTCTTCATTGTTTTATTTAAATATTGCATTTTCTTCTTTCTTCTCTCTTCTCCTAACCCGGCTCTCTTTTTCGCTCTTTTTCGCCTTTTCATCCCTTCTAAAGATTTAGATTCTGCGATATCAACTTCGTATTCTTTCTAACGTTCTATGACGCAGCTTCGAGGTGGTGAACAATTCTGTTTTAATTCTCTTCATGTCTACATGAGTTATTTCCGTCTGTTTCTATTTCCTTCCTTTTTTAACTTCAGATATGTGCATATATATATAGATGTGTGTGTGTGTGTGTGTGATGGCGTGTATATATATATAAATATGTATGTATGTATGTATATACATATATATATATACATACATATATATATACATATACATACACACACACACTATATATATATATATATATCTGTGTGTGTGCGTGTACTTGCAGCGTCAGATATCACGATTAGTGTATATATATATATATATATATATATATATATATATATATTTATATATATATATATATGTCTGTGTGTGTGTGTGATGGCGTGTTTGTGCGTGTATATATATAAATATGTATGTATGTAAGTATGTATATATATATATATATATATATATATATATATATATACACATACATATATATATATACATATACATACACACACACTATATATATATATATATATATATATATGTATGTGTGTGTGTGTGTGTGTGTGTGTGTCTGTATCTGTGTACTTGCAGTACTGGAAATCAATATTAGTGCGTGTGTGTCTGTGTGTGCGTATATATATATATATATATATATATAGGCATGTATATATATATATATATATATATATATATATGCACACATATGTACATACATACATATATATATATATATATATATATATATATTCGTGTGTGTGCGTACTGCACAGCAGTGATAGCCGGTGCTGCGAGGACCCCAAATACATTTCCTCTTCACTGTTCCTTGCTCCTCTGTTTTTCATTTCTTTTTCTTTCTTTTTATCTACATATTTGCGCATTCACTAAATTTTACTTAGCAAAGGTTTCGTAATTCGCGATGTAGGCGTTGTACAACAACGATAAACACGATCCCAGCGATATTAAATAGTCAAATTAAATAGTCGCAGTTTCAAGTCTCAGTAAAATATTAAATTTTACTAATTTGCCTTAAAAAGAATTGCTGCATAAGTACACAGAATATATATATATATATATATATATATATATATATATATATATATATATATATATATATATATATATATATATATATATATATATATATATATATATATATATATATATATATATATATATATATACACACACAGAGGGTGGGGAAGCAAAATTTAAAAAGAAAGTTATGGTAAATTTTGCTTCCCCATCCTATATATATATATATATATATATATATATATATATATATACATATATATATTATGAAATGGACAAAGACATTATTTTAAGACATTTTTATGCTTAGCATTCTTTTTATAGATACAAAGATTTAAGTAAATGCTCTGTTTATAATAAACAGTATTAAAAAAACATTTACCGGCCTGAATGTCCAAGACATTTTCATAGAAAATATTCGTTCTCCGACAGGAATCGAACCTGTATCCTATACGGAACTGTCATATAGCCTGACGTGCTTTTACCGATTTCGCCACAGATATATATATAGGTAGCAATGCATGGGTACAATTCAAGTGAGTCCTATTAACACAATATAGAATTTGAAATATTAAATGTTAAACCTGACTCAAAATGAGCGCTCAATGTTTATTTTCATTAAACAGAGCAACATTTTTTTTTACAGTTGGAATTAAGATACCATTAGTTAATGACAATTTTCATGATCATTATCTAATTGTATCTTAATGCGACCAACTTAACTAATATTTTGGGGAATATAAGACCCGGTTTCTACCGACATGGTTTTGTACACATCGATCTCACGAAAAAAAGAATTGTATGGTAATCTCAA
Organism: Acanthosepion lycidas; assembly: GCA_963932145.1. Lineage (NCBI taxonomy): Eukaryota > Metazoa > Mollusca > Cephalopoda > Sepiida > Sepiidae > Acanthosepion > Acanthosepion lycidas. The sequence continues at coordinate 97,904,328 of OZ010571.1, forward strand.
TTCATGCATTCTGTACGCTTCTCGTGCTGTCACCGAAGTTAAGCAACGTCAAACCTCGTCAGTACCTAGATGGGTGACAGCTTGGAACTACCAGCTTCTGCAAGCTTGGATGTGCAGATGGTGTAATGGATAACGGTTGGGAATTGGAAATCGGAGGGCCAAGTTCAATTCCTATCGGGTTCGTTATAGTCACTTATGTACAAATATCCTAGGAAAAGGTATGAATCTACCTATTCTTTTTCCAGCTATGTATCAGTAAAACATTATTATCACCAAAAAACTTCTCACAATCTGAAAAATATTTCTAGCTTTAAATAACCTGAAAAAGGTTGATAAGCCGTTAAAATAAATCAATCAAAATCATACACTCTTCAAATTTCATTAACTTGAAACTGAAATTAGGAAAGCAATGCATAATGGCTGAGTCACTCTACTATTTCCCATCATCGACAAATGTCAACTATCAAACTCATATAAAACTCTGATTCTAGTAGTGATTTACAAGATTGGCGCAAGACAGTCTTTCTACCCAGGTTCTACTGGATTAAACTGAAATTAGAAAACATTTGAGCTCGTATAGTTATACATGTGTGAGTAAGTGTTCACACGCATAGCTTCGTAGGTAGATCTATCCTGCCATTATATATGTTTTAATTTGATTCGCCATTTTATTTCTATACAAAGTAAATTTCTTACAAAGTAAATTGTTCATAATTATTTTAACGCGGAATCCAAAATATAAGAAATATTCATCCATTAAATGAAATAATAAATTTTAAAGATTAATCTTATCAATCAGAATTAAAATGACACCATTCTTTATTGAAAACTTTTTAATAAATGTTTAAATGATTTGAGAAGAAAAAAATAAAGTTCATATACAGGTATTCTTGCTGTGAAGGAATCTGACATTGTTTCGGCTTTTTTCAGGACCAAAACATTTTCAGTTCTATAGATTTGTTTTTTTCTTTACTATGTTTTGACGAGTAAAGAAAGAAGGATGCAAAGTACATAGCCATAAAAATTGACTTCAAATATTTAATAAAAAATGAAGCTGATATTACGATCGTTGCAGTACTATGATAGATAGATAGATAGATAGATAGATAGATAGATAGATAGATAGATAGATAGATAGATAGATAAGTGAGTCCGATCCATAGATAAAAACCGAGACAGATATTATATAAAAGACTGAGTTAGATTAAAAAGGTTAGATAGATAAATACATAGATATAAACTGAATGAGATAGATAAACTGAATGAGATAGATAAACTGAATGAGATAGATAGATAGATAGATAGATAGATAGATAGATAGGGATATACTTATAAATTGAAAGTGTTAGATATATCAATATATAGTTAGAAAGGTAAATGCAGATAAATTATATAGATAGATAGATAGATAGATAGATAGATAGATAGATAGATAGATAGATAGATGCAAATAGTGATTGCTGGACAACCATTACGATGAAACTTGCAACTTCAAAGACGAGGTTCTACTGAGTAACTTACTTTTATTTTTGTCTGAATTTCTGGGATGAAGTGTTATGATACTAATTACTAGCGGCCTATTGTTCTAATCTTTTTGCTGTTCGAACAAAGTTTCGGCCGTTTTGCCCTTCGGCCTTCATCAGATATATGTCGATCCTTGAAGTTTCCTGAATCGATCCTGTAAGTTAACCTACAATAAATAAATAAAAGAGAGGACGTTGTGGAAAACCATGTTCGTGCACATTCTAAAAGGACACGAAATGTAAGAGAAGAAAATATGAAGTGGGAGTAAATAATGCCCACAGGAGTATAAATTCAACACTGTCTTTTTATTTTTACTTCTGGTCAATGCTTGCTTATTACTGATGAATAACCCACTTCTGTTCCAAATGTCAGACAAGCTGACAATGAGGCTTTGATATCTTCCACTAACTGTACAATTCGCTAACAAAGCACTAGGTGCGGATAAGGAAGCTAATCGTTATGTACCACAGTTTGTCGTACATAACACGATTATCTTATCTGCTCTTCATTCTGTTTCTATTTTTTTCGACATGAATTGTTCAGGAAACGGGGTAACGAATTAGACTTGGCACATAAAACACATATAAGATAATATAAGTGCTTAAAAACATGCAACAATTGACTAATATATCGATGAAATATCGATGATTTTGAACTTGATTTATTCCATACGAATGTAATTAAAGCACAACTGTCTTACCCAAGGTACCAAAGAAAAGAAATGAAAAGTCTACACAATATTTTTTTTTAATTAAATTTTTCGACCTTAACTTTCTCGAGTTCAGTGTGGGAGAGAAGAAAATGCATGTTCATTATTACGGTTGGAAAAAAAAAAATCCATGACTGATTACAGAAAACAAAGGAAGGAGTTATGCAATACCAGTCCTTCTATATAACAGAGAATACTAGACAATCTTCACGCAGATGAAGAAGAGATTTGAAACAACAGAAATGTGATTCTACAGAAGGATGCTGAGAATAATACGAACCAAATAATGTTAGCAGCGTTAAAGTTTTATAGAAATAGAAACAAAAAGGACACTTATACTTAGCAACAGAAAGAGACATTTGAAATTCCTTGAACATAAAACGAATGAAGATCATGTTGAAGACAAGAGAGACAGAGAAAAGTAGCGCGTAAGCTATCTGACGAGCTTATGTGTATGGTCGGCAGAACAGGGACTGGGAGTGATAGGGCTACATTGTACATAGGAAAGGACAGGAAATTATGTGAAGCCCTAATCGTCCTGAAGGGAAACGACACATAGGAGAATAAGAATCTCAGCCAGTTGTAACATAAATGCTAAATGAATGCGTTTATGTTATGATAAAAAATAATAAAAAAAAATGAAAATCTAATAGATGAGAAAAGGAATCCTGACTATGCTAAATATTCTACCACGAGAAATAGGCACCCTACTGTGATAAAAAATGATCTCGAAGATAGAATTTATGTATCAGGAATAAGAGGTTTTCTCTGGATTAGAACTAATACGTTATGTCTATACTCCTATAGCAGTGAATACTAGAAAATTTCCTCACTGATAACGCGGAGATTGACAGCTACGAGAATACCACGTACGTAGTCTGTGAGCAACAAGAACGTTTTGATCGAAAGTGGAAATAAAAAGGACCCTTATACTTAAAATAAGATAGGAAGAGTTGAAATTTCTGATTGAAGGATTTGTTTTTTAATACTTGTTGATCCGGCGTAGAAGTTAACCTCCAAATTTTGAGCTCAAAGTTAGACCGATACCGTACAGGTCGACCGTCAAAAGATACGCTATGCTACCAGTGGCTCAAAATTTACCGGTAAATGAAGTTAGGCTAAAGTATACGATAACATGTACCAAAACTACATTACCTCACATAATTATATATTGAGACTATAACCCTAATATCTTTCTATATGCGTTGTATACACACACACACACAAAAAAACATTGCGGTAAATAGCATATATTGTATCGGTAGAACATTTAAAATTCGTCAGATCGACTGATAAACACATTATGTGTCATTAAACTTTCATTACTGCCAGATGACACGCTTACCATACCTGGTTGTTTGAATGGCCGCCTGAGTTAAACGGCACTTCAATCAGTGTTTACACTTAGTACAGGGGGCCGACACTATTTTTCAGACACTTTATTTTTTTCAAGTTTTAGGTAGCACAGGTAGTCTGTACTGTTTTAGTGTAATGGCAATAACATTTAAAAACTGTTTCAATACTACAAATGGAAAAGCAGAATCCAAATTAGAAGTATTTTTATTTTTTTTGACAAATTTTCACATTACACAGGCGACAGTATTTTTCAGACATTGCAGAAACAATGCTAATAGTTTATGGCAGCACCCTTTTTTTCAATGACTTCTATCAGTCTATCTTCATAATGTTGGTACATATTAATAATAACATCTATTATCCATATGTTTTCAATTAAATTTAAGTCTGAACATCTTGCAGGCCATTCCAGAGTAGTTATATTTGCTTCACACATCCAATTTTTCACTGATTTGGCCACATGGATGCTGCAGTTATCTGGCTGCAAAATAAAATTACTTCCCATTTCTTTTTCTATGAGTGGTAGGGCTCTCTTTTCCAAAAGTTCTCTGTAGATCAAGCTATTTTGACGTCCTTTTAACCACTCGAGCCACAAATTTCCATTCGGAAATACCATACCCCAAACCATGACACCTCCTCCTCCCATCTGTCTTTTGTTAAGAATAACAGGTTCATTTTTTCTCGACCATGTACACCACCTGTCAGGCCCATCGAACTTAAAACGTTTTTCATCAATATATATCACTTTCTTGGAGTCGACATGGTTTGTTATCCATCTTTTGGCGCTTCCCAGCCTTGCCTCCTTGTGTTTTCTCGTTAGTGTAATTCTTTTCTTGATTTTAGCATACTTAAGTCCAATTTCGTGTAGCTTTCTTTGTACAGTTCGAACACTGACGTCAAGTTCACACTTCTCCTTTACTTTCTTCGCTGTCACCTTTCCTCCAGATGATAACAACCTCGTAACACTCCTCTTCATTTTTCTTTCTGTTCTCTTGGAAATTGTTTTTTTTTTTTTCGTCCTCTATTCTTCTTCTTCCGCTCATAGTCTGTACTTAGCATGTATTCAACTGTTGACTTCAGTAGCTTCATCTCAGCGGCGATCTTTCGGATGCTGAGCCCGTTTTCTCTTTTTCTTTTGGACCAAATTGATGAATTCTTTTGAATGCATTCTTCTTCAGGATTTTAATACCTTTTCGCAGTGAATGGTAAAGATACTCAAATGTAATGGTCAAGGTACAATTTACATGCAGAAAATTTGCATATTGTAGACGTTCGACGATTAAATCATTAAAAAACCCGGAATATATGTCATGTCCGAAAAATAGTGTCGCCTAAGTTGAAGTAAAAATAAAGAAAACATGAAACCAAAGACAAACCCATCAATCAATGTTCATACAATTAATGGACAGTTACTGCTGAACTACCTACTCATCAACACAAAAGATCTCGGCAACAAAAAAAAACACCTTTAAGCACACTTTTCAAAGTGTTCCAAAAATAGTGTCAGCCCCCTGTACATCAGTTGTTGGATGACATGTGTGTTATAGAGTTAATAAGATAATGAATTTGTGTTGTTTTTTATTATTATTTTTAATTAATTTCTGTGCAACTCTATCATATGTAAAAAGGCTATATTTAAAAAATGTATATTTTTGCGAGTTTTATTATCATTTGGTCCGTTATTCTACGATTAAAGATATAAAATATAAAATGTTTTATCTTAAACAAGCATTTCTTCTGTAAAACCGCTGATAAACGAAATGTAATGTTGCAGCACAGATCAGACATCAGGCTCGTTGTCCTGATTCAGCTTCTTCCAATCTTGTGGCTAAAAATGACCCTTCGGCCTGATCGCTATCCACGAATTAATACGTGAGAATTTTTAACAGTAAGCAGATTTTATTCACGGCCCGTAACCTATTGCTATAGACGACGAAGCTGAGATGAACAGTAGGTGTCGGTAGAGGTGAAAAACCGAACGAGCGTCTTCCTTTTCTCGTCCAAGTGAGGCGACGTTCTCGTCACTCAGCGCCATTTTTTTTTCTTTGGAGGGTAGTGACCACTCTCTTCTAGAGTCATTGTTCTTTGTCTTGTAATCTATCTGAAAAAGTAATTTATCTTTATGCGGTGACTTTTTTGACCTAGCAGCTTGCCATAGTCTTTGTGAAGACAATTTAGCTGATAATCATCAGGAAAATAAATGTCCGAATCCATTTTTGCGACAAGTCAGATGTTTTCCTTTTAACAAGATATCAGCCGAAACTGATATCGCTACGCAAATAATTTATCCTAATTTTAATGAAAAATATGCTTTCTGTAAATAAGTATTTCAAAACATTACCTTGTCCGTCTGGTCTCCGTAACCAAACTGGTAGAGACACGAGTCGGCGAAAGAAGTGTTTTCCCTGATGAAAAGAATGATGCAAAATCGATTCATGTTGGAAGTACATTTTTTAGTAGGACATATCAATTTAGGTCAGTTTTATTAACTTCGCTGTTTCGCTGTTTAAGAAAATAAATAAATAGGAATAGCAACTCTAACACATACCCACCAAAATTTCGTTTTTAGTAATATAATAATAAATAACGGCGGATAAAAAATCATAAAATATAGTCTTAAGGTGTGCTGTATTTATGGGATAAAGTGCTCAATATCAGGGATACAGAGTGTGTAAATATAAAAGTGAACATAGAAGTCAACACTTAGAGGCGACAGTCTGTTTCATGCTATATGCAATCGTCAGGCCATATATATATATATATATATATATATATATATATATAATCATTTATTCGAACATAAATATGCTATAAAATCACAACGAAAATATTTTTGTAGTAATTTTATAACATATTTATGTTATAACTTTCGAATAAATAATTATATTCGCTCTACTCTGTATTGAGCACTCTTTTAAGAATAGTAATTGTTGGTTATTGGAATTTATTCCAATAACCAACACTATACTTGGGTATATATATGTAACCAATACTATACTTGGGTATATATATATATATATATATATATATATATATATATATATATATATATATATATATATATATATATATATATATATAATAGAGAGAGAGGTAGAGAGAGAAAGAGAGATGAGAGAGAAAAGAGAAAATGAAAGAGAGGGAGTGAGAGATACTGAGAGAAAAAAATGATAGAGAGGGTGAGATAGAGAAAGAGATAGTTCCACACCCTAGAATATCAGAATTTATAATGATGTAAATTTCAGTAAAAATTACCGTTGTAGTGATTTTGAAAAATACAATTTAATTATCCATTTTTCTGTCACCAGAAGATTCCAATAATCAAAGATGACCACGCTTCTGATGATGTCTTCTCACGTAGGGGCCAGATATGGAGTCGTAGATTATCCTGTGAGAAAATCGTGCTGTTGTTAATAGGTAAATCTAACTTCCTCTGTCAGGGTTTCTCCACAGCTGAACTGGTAAAGGCAGGTTCAATCAGTCAGAAGTACAATTGTTATTTAATATGACTTTTCACTTTATGGCAGTTTTTATTAATTTTACGGTTTCATGAAGAAAAAAACAGTGATGTCAACATGTACTCACTAAAAATAATGTTTATAGTAATGAGAAATAATGGCGGATAAAAAGTCCTTTTAGAATTTATTTGTCGTATATGCTGACTATTTCTCTGTCCAGTATGTCATCGTAGGATATGATACTAGTTCGATTAATTCCTTTTTTCATTCTGTACAATTCCCAAGGGTCACTAGAGTTAGAAGCAGTTCATGCGGATAGGGGGCGAAAATAATAGTTAGTCCTAGACTTGAACAGGTTAAGATTGTAGTGATATGTGTGAGCAACCTTTTGGTAGTCAGTTCGACACAGCAGTGGTTTGCGGAAAGAAAGTTGTTTGAGTATAACTTCTCACCTAGGGAATACGTAAGGAATGTGGATGGTTTTCTACAAATGCGTTTGGAATGGCAGGGCGTGAACGATCTAATTAGTAGAACCAACGAATGCAATTCGTCCGAGCACTTTCCATGGAAGAAGCGATATATTAGTGAGAGGCTTGCCACATCTTGCCTGTGGGAGACAAGTTGGTGGGTAGAAAATAATTTGTCATCTACAAGGACTCTGAAAAGTTTCTGGAATCTATCGAGACTGGTATGTGAGGAGTGGGCGCTTCCCGCAGAAATATAACAAGAGTAGTCTATTTTAGGCCTGATCGGGCTCTTTTAAATGTAGAGGAAAGCACGTGGAGTCAGGTATTTACTGGATACGGAAGATGATACTTTTGATTTCTTGCAGATTGATGAAGATTTATCTTAAACAAAATAATGACCTCTACGGTATTACTAATTCGAAAGAAACTGTTACATGACATCTGTCCTTCTTTACGGAAGCGAATGTTGGGCGATTTCTTCAAAGATGAAGAAGAGATTCGAAGCGACAGAGATGTGGTTCTACAGAAGTATGCTAAGGATATCATGGACCGAGCGTGTGAGCAACGATTAGCTCTTAGAGAGTTTGCAAACAAAGAGGAGGCTTATACTTAATATCAGGAAGAAGCAGCTGAAGTTTCTGAGGAAGGAGTGCCTGGAGAATCTGATACTCACGGGTCGAATAGAGGGAAGGAGAGACAATGAAAAACAATGCGTGGCATACCTGGCGGACTTAAGCAAGTGGATGACAGAACGTGGTCTGTGGGAGGAAGCAGAGGGAAGGCACTTGTTGAGAGCTGCAAGGGATAGAGGGAAGTGGAGAGCCATGATCGCCTACATCCTGAAAGAACATGGCACATAAAAAAGAAAGAAAGAAAGAAAGAACTGGAAGGCAATTTCTGTGTGAGCGATCGGATCCGTATCTTTTACGAACTGGAACTGTCAGGTCAAATACCCCGATGTCATCGTGCTGCTTGGAGACACTTTAGATTAGACAGACTGCTGTTTTTGCTAGTGCTGATGTACATGTTGTCATTGTCATCAGTCTTCTATGAATCTAGTTTCAGTATCATTCTGAAGAATATGTAAAACAGTGTGGGGGCAACCATACAACAAAGCTTGAAGTCAATTGTAATTAAAAAAAGGTTTGAAGAAATACTGTCGTATCAGATATTCACAAGCTGTGCCTAATCCAGTTGGATGATCCTGGCAAGAAATTTTAATAGGTAACCCATTTTTTTCAAAAGTTATCCAGAGGCTTAATTATCTTATTGCATCGAACGGATTTGTTAGGTCGACAAAACTGACTTAGAGACATTTGTTTTGATCAAAAGCAAGGACACAAGAAAAATTTAATTCATACATATACACAAACACACATATATATAGGAAAGGTTGGAGGATATGTAATGATTGTATAATTCGCTAATCTTGTTTAAAAACGGAAATTCGACAAGCGCGCACTACACGTCTGTACTCTAGTACTCTAGGGGTAACAGCTAGGAATTTGTGGTCATTTAAGTAGCTCACCTCTCACGCAAATGATTTTGCCCAAGGAGCATTAATTTTGGCGGAAAAATAATAAAGACTTATATTTTATGAAAGTACCATATATATATATCATCTTCCGCTTTAAATTTAGACACCCCAACCTTACCCTGACTTGAGGTCTGTGAATGTAACTTAGATATTGATACAAATTATTAACCCTTATGCCCTTTTCTTTAAACAATTGCTCTAGCCGTTACCATAGTAATCCTAATTTCAATAATGAATATGCTTATAAAACGCGTAAATTTCAGGAATAAGTCATTCCAGTAAAAATTTCGCTTGAAGATGGAACAGAGCTTAGTACTTTAATTCAATTTAATTCAAATAATTATATTGAAGTTTTCGGCTCTTGTTTTGAAACGTGAGAACTCTTATGTAGCGTTGGAATCATATTTTTAAATAAATAATTATATATATATATATATATATATATATATATATATATAATAGCTGGCCACTCGTATTCGAGGATACTTGTCTACTAGGGCGGCTAGCCAATCCCTAATTCAGACGCTCGCTCGGGCACATTTGTGTTTGTTCAACACCCACAGAGCACACAGATCCCATATATATATAATAAGTATATTGGGACAGAAGATCATTATTTAAACATATACTCTTAAATATAACAGAAAATGAATTTCTATTGTTTGACCATTAGTCGTTCTAAATTTTGTATGGTTGTCTTAATTTCGGATGAAAATAAAGACAAAATTATCCAACATTTCAATATTCTTTTATTAAGAACCTTGTCCTTGATCTAAGCTTTCGGCTCACATCTGCCATCTTCAGAGTTGTCATACGGACATTCAAACAAATATATTCACCATCAAAGATGATATTCTGCTATTTTGACATAGAAGATTGCTATGCGACGATAACAAAACCCATACTCAACAAAATTACATTTTAAAATAATCACCACACATTACATTTCATCTAGACATATGGTGTTCTTGTTAATATTTCGGTCTCTCACGTGGTACGACGTCATAGAACCGCATCGTCAATTTACGACCTGCTTCTGCTATTCCTCTTAGAACGGCTATTATATTTATTATCTGTTATATCTAACAATATATATATATATATATATATATATATATATATATATATATATATATATATATATATATAATATTCGAACACTTGTATCATAGAAAAAGTTCTAAACACTCGTCGGCGCGCCACATTTTCAATAACTGTAGTCCTATTGGAATTGTGCATGAGAAGAAACATGAAAAAGAGAAAGTACAAAAGAGGAAGAAATAAAGACAGGGTGATGGGGGAGGGTGATATGTAATTGAGAAACAATTTGATAAAGAGAAAAAGAGAAAATGGCAGTAAGAGAAAAAACAAAACAGGGAAAACGAAAGAAACTGAGTGAGTGTGAGCGAGGGCGAGAAAGATAGAGGAGCAGCAGGTAAATGAAACCAGGAAGGGGAGAGACGAAACAGAGAAAGACAATGAAGTAGAGGGAGATAGACTAAGAGAAGGGTGGCACGTATATGAGAAACTATGAAGAGAATTTGATAGAAAGAGGAGGAACAAAATAGGGTGAAACAAAAAGATCGAGAGACGAGAAGAAGAAAAAAGTGAAGGATAAGAAAGAGGAATAAGAAGAAACAAAAAAGAAGAAAAAAGAAAAAGAAGTAGAAGATGAAGAAAAAAGGAAAAAAGCGAAAGAAAGAAAGAAGAAAAAGAAGAAGAAAGAAGATAGAAGAAGAAAGAAGAAAGAAGAAAAAGAAAAAGTAGAAGAGGAAGAAATAAGAAACAAAAGAAGAAAAAGAAAAGCGAAAAATGAAGAAAAAAGCCGAAGAAAGAAGAAAAATGGAAAAGAAAGAAGAAGAAAAAGAAAAAGAAGAAGAAGAAAGAAAAACGAAGAAAAAACAAAGAAGAGAGGAAAAATGAAGAAGAAAGAAGATAAAAGAAGAAAGAAGAAAAAAGAAGAAGGGTGCCATGTAAATATGAAAGAGATTAAAAAGAAGAAAGAAGGGAGGAAAAAAATGAAGAAGAAAGAAGATAAAAGAAGAAGGAAGAAGAAAAAGAAAAAAGAAAATGTAGAAGAGGAAGAAATAAGAAAAAGAATAAGAAAAAAGAAAGGCGAAAAATGAAGAAAAAAGACGAAGAAAGAAGAAAAATGCAAAAGAAAGAAGAAGTAAAAGAAGAAGAAAAAGAAGAACAAAGAACAACGAATAAAAAAGAAAGAAAAGATAAAAATGAAGAAGAAAGAAGATAAAAGAAGAAAAAGGAGAAAAAGTAAAGAAGTATCAAAGAAGATGAAGAAAGAAGATAAAAGAAGAAAGAAGAAAAAAGAAGGATGTCATGTAAATATGAAAGAGAAGAAAAAAGAAGAAAGAATGGAGGAAAATGAAGAAGAAAGAAGATAAAAGAAGAAAAAGAAAATGAGGAATAAAGAAGATAAAAGAAGAAAAAAAGAATAACGAAGAAGACGGGTGACATGTAGATATGAAAGAGGATAAGATTTCAGCAAATAATTTCCATTTAGTCTTGGATATTATTCAGCATTTATGCCACTTCTGTTTCTTTGGAGATCAAATGATTGCCAAAAACACGTTTTCTCTTCTGTTGCAGTTAAAGCTAACTTCTTCATATTGATTAGCTCCAGTTACTCCAAATAGCAAGCAATCGAAACACCGCTCCTTCACTTGCCTGCTCTCATTCTGAAAGCAAAAGATGAAAAAATAAAATACACTGACATCCATACGTATGTAGGAACGTATTCCTCTCTGCATCAAATGGCCTCTTTTCCTTTATTGTAGGCTAAAGCTTTGAAGTTTCGTGTCTCCCTTATTCTTAGAGATGACAGAAATTTTATCTGATTTTATTCATAAGGATGACTATTACACAGTTTTATTCGAGACAACCCGGGAATCATTCTGCTTTTTTTTAAACGTTTTTGTCCTTCGATAAATACAGCCTGCATGATAAATCGAATTCGTGTCTATTCTTTCCTAAATGGTTAAATATGATACGAGTTTGAATATGTAGTATAAATTTATGTATCTAGATAGAGAGAGTGAAATATAAACAGACTGTGCTATATATATATATATATATATATATATATATATATAGAGAGAGAGAGAGAGAGAGAGAGAGTGAGAGAGAGAGAGAAGAAGAAGAAGAAGAAGAAAAAGAAGATACATGAAAACAGTTCAGACAGAAAACATTGATAACTGGCATATGAGACGATGTGATTGAATATGTACTGTAAATACATGTGTTAAGTTAGATAGATAGATAGATAGATAGATAGATAGATAGATATGAACAGACTATGAGAGATAGCTTTTATTTCAATTAGTAATTTATTTATTGTGATCAAATAGCAGGAATTATGAGAAACTATAAAGAATTCAATGTCATTTTTGCGAGGTTGTCCGAAAAAAGATTTTTTCACTCAAAATGTAAATAAAGAAAAAAACTAAGAAAAAAGAAATATTTAACCAATGAGAAAACTTCAAAAGAAACAATAGAAAGCACTCAATGTTCGTTTTTCATTCAAATCTGTAAGTATAGGTTCCATATTGTAGAGGAAGAAATTAAAAGAAAATTAACCAACTATTTACATAAGCTGGCAAAGTTATTATAATATACGACGGATTTAAAGCCATTTTGGAGGGCTGTATTCCTAATTGAAAAAAATGGAAAATAAATTCAATCAGTTTGTGTATATGAATAGCATCAAAGGAATTACGAAGGACAGTATAGGAAAAATTACTGCTTAGAGGTACAAAGGATAAAATGTTGTGGCGAGCCATGATCGCCTATGTAATGAAAAAGATACAGCACATAAAAGGTGAAATAGTTGTGTATTAAACTATATTGTCGCTAGTTTTTGTGTACAGATGTACAGTAGTTGTTTTGGCCATTATCGCTTGACAGGGCATTCAAGCAACATAACATCAGAATTTAGAGTGCCATCATTTTTATTACACCTTTCGTAATAACGATAATAAAATTTTAACTCTATAAATGAATAGAAACATTAAAACTTATGGACTGAAAAAATTTTTTTAAAAATATGGATAAATTCTGAATCATGCTAGCTAAGAAAAATAAGAAATAATTCAAGAATAATATCAGTACCAGTGAAGTCAAAGAATGTCATGACATGTGAGTGGGAAAATATAATTACTTGTGAGGGGATATTTAATTCCTTTTGATGTATACAATATCATTATTTCTGAGGGGACAATATCATTACTTGTGAAGGGAAATTTGAGTTCTTTTGATGTATACAATATCATTACTTCTGAAAGAAAAATGTCATTACTTGTGAAGTGAAATTTGATTCCTTTTGATGTATACAATATCATTACTTCTGAGGGGAAAATATCATTACTTGTGAAGGGAGATTTGATTCCTTTTGATGTATACAATATCATTACTTCTGAGGGAAAAATTTCATTACTTGTGAAGTGAAATTTGATTCCTTTTGATGTATGCAATATCATTACTTCTGAGGGAAAAATATCATTACTTGTGAAGTGAAATTTGATTCCTTTTGATGTATACAATATCATTACTTCTGAGGGAAAAATATTACTTGTGAATGGAGATTTATTCCTTTTGATGTATACAATATCATTACTTCTGAGGGAAAATATCATTACTTGTGAAGTGAAATTTGAGTACTTTTGATGTATAAATTATCATTCCTTCTGAGGGAAAAATATCATTACTTGTGAAGGGAGATTTGATTCCTTTTGATGTATAAAATATCATTACTTCTGAGGGAAAAATATCATTACTTGTGAAGTGAAATTTGATTCCTTTTGATGTATACAATATCATTACTTTTGAGGAAAAAATATCATTACTTGTGAAGTGAAAATTGATTCCTTTTGATGTATACAATATCATTACTTCTGAGGGAAAAATATCATTACTTGTGAAGTGAAAATTGATTCCTTTTGATGTATACAATATCATTACTTCTGAGGGAAAAATATTACTTGTGAATGGAGATTTATTCCTTTTGATGTATACAATATCATTACTTCTGAGGAAAAAATATCATTACTTGTGAAGTGAAATTTGAGTACTTTTGATGTATACAATGTCATTACTTCTGGGGGAAAAATATCATTACTTGTGAAGTGAAATTTGAGTTCTTTTGATGTATAAATTATCATTCCTTCTGAGGGAAAAATATCATTACTTGTGAAGGGAGATTTGATTCCTTTTGATGTATAAAATATCATTACTTCTGAGGGAAAAATATCATTACTTGTGAAGTGAAATTTGATTCCTTTTGATGTATAAAATATCATTACTTCTGAGGGAAAAATATCATTACTTGTGAAGTGAAATTTGATTCCTTTTGATGTATACAATATCATTACTTCTGAGGGAAAAATATTACTTGTGAATGGAGATTTATTCCTTTTGATGTATACAATATCATTACTTCTGAGGGAAAATATCATTACTTGTGAAGTGAAATTTGAGTACTTTTGATGTATACAATGTCATTACTTCTGGGGGAAAAATATCATTACTTGTGAAGTGAAATTTGATTCCTTTTGATGTATAAAATATCATTACTTCTGAGGGGAAAATATCATTACTTGTGAAGTGAAATTTGATTCCTTTTGATGTATAAAATATCATTACTTCTGAGGGAAAAATATCATTACTTGTGAAGTGAAATTTGGGTCCTTTTGATGTATACAATATCATTACTTCTGATGGAAGATTATCATTACTTGTGAAGTGAAATTTTATTCCTTTTGATGTATAAATTATCATTACTTCTGATGGAAAAATATCATTACTTGTGAAGTGAAAATTGATTCCTTTTGATGTGTACAATATTATTACTTCTGAAGAAAAATATCATTACTTGTGAAGGGAGATTTGATTCCTTTTGATGTATACAATATCATTACTTCTGAGGAAAAAATATCATTACTTGTGAAGTGAAATTTGATTATTTTTGATGTATACAATATCATTACTTCTGAGGAAAAAATATCATTACTTGTGAAGTGAAAATTGATTCCTTTTTATGTATACAATATCATTACTTCTGAGGGAAAAATGTCATTACTTGTGAAGGGAGATTTGATTCCTTTTTATGTTTACAATATCATTACTTCTGAGGGAAAAATATCATTACTTGTGAAAGGAAAATATAATTACTTTTTATGCAGAAATATAATTACCTGTGTGGGAACTATTTAATTACTTTTGATGGAAAAATATATTTGATAATGATTAAAATATATCATTACCTGTTTGGGAAAACATTAATTCTGATAGAAAAATATATTTACTTGTGATAGAAAAAGAAAATAACTTGAGCGACAAAATATCATTACTTTAGATGGGAAATAGCTTTAGTTTTGAGAGAAAGATAACATTACTTATGATATAAAAATGACGCCCCTTTAATGGAAGAATATAATTACTTGTTATTAAAAAATATATTTTGATTAAAACATAATTGTCTATTTTAAATCTTTGCTTTTCTTGTCTTATTTCTTCCAGAAGTAAGTTAGGAAGTATTTTTCGAATCTTAAGGATGGTGTCTCCATTTTTAAATTCTTTTTATTTACAAGGTTAACGTATAGAAATGTGTTTTTCGGGATCAATAGGCTCTGCTTTCCTTAATGTTTGCTTGATTTTGTTCAGAGGCATATTAAGACCTCTGTGGTTTATTTAATACCGATATCTAGATATTTTGAACCCAATGTAATGGATTCAGATAAACATATTTTTGAATTCAGTCGCATTTCAACTAAAAATAAAATGTATTATTAGTCATTTTGCTATAAAATATATTGTTAATAATTCTACTATAAAACGGATTTCTGTTTATTTTGCTTTAAAATATATTGTTGGTAATTTTACTATAAATAGATATTGTTGGTAATTTTACTATAAATGTGGTTTGACGTTAATTTTGTTATATAAGAATGCATTTTTATACTTTTATTATATTTCGTTTTTGTTCTGGGATTCATTATTTGCCCATAGCTGGAGCCCTAGCAGGTGCTATCACCCGTGTCAGAGTAGACCTGCGAGCAACAACGATTATGAGAAAGTTCCACGCTTCTCAAAACCACCAATCTCCCGATCAGAGAGCTTGCTACCGGATATAGTTTATCGTCATACCCAAGACTATATTTGCTTTAAAACTCGGAATCGTACAGGAAATAGACACCTACTTCAGGGTAAGGCGAAAGTCGTATTTACTACGATGTGTATTTTCAATTCCATGTCTTTCAGAATATAGTTGACCATGACTCTCCTCAGAATTCATTGTTCTTGATTATCTATAAATTATCATTGTTTGGGATAGATAGTAGAGTGCTTTTACTGATACATACTGTGCAGTTCGGAATTCAGAGATTTTCTTCTCTTAGAGTAGTTGCCAGCCAAGACTAAAGTACCCATTCTACCTTCAACAAGATAGAGCGAATACTGGACACGGCTCGCCGATAACAAATAACATTTTGATAATTATCTTCATACCCACACATTCAAGCTTAGCTTAATCTGGCTAAAATTCATAGTAACTAAATATCCAGTAAGGATCGAACTCACTACATTAGGGAATTAGTTAACGAGACTATTTTACTAACCTTGTATCTATTGTAAGTGATCGATCTTTTGTATCAGTTTTGTAATAAAGAGAACCACAAAAATCCCCTCCAAGGTGTTGAAGTTGTCGATTTGATTTCATGTAGAACTGAATACTTACATAAGTGAATGCAAGTGAAGGCAATAATTGAAAACATAAAGTATACACATCTGTTGATGAATGGAGTTATTAAATCTAAGGGAATTTTTCTTATGTTGCACTGATATACCGAAGACAGAAGAAACAGTACTAGCAATGTATTTCAGGAAGAAACCAGACAAATCCCAAAGGAAATAAAGAATGGCATGGCTTAAAGAATTGGATAGAATTTCGAAGCCCAATTGAACGTAGATAGAGGAGGGAAATACATAAATCCTTTTAATCTTCTGTCGTAGTCGGGTGGAATGGGCGGTCTTAGAAGAGAGAAACATTCAGACACAAGCGTCGATCGACAATGGACTTGTGTGTTTCTAAATGTAAATCGGATCCGTTGATAAGCTTGCTGGGAAAAGAGAAAATGGTGGACAAAAATAGAATGAGTGAAAATTAGAGAGAAAAAAAAACTGAGGGTAGGTGACAATACGAGAAGACGAAGAGAAATTAAAAACATTAAAAGATTCAAAATATGAATACTCGAAAAACGCAGGTGAAATAATGTCCCTATTAATAGGAAGTCGATGTATGATGGAAAGAGCAAAACAAAACGCTAGCTAGATAGAGATATTGAGCTGCTGGCATAGATACCTAACTAGCTAAATATTAAACTGCTTGCAATATATATATATATATATATATATATATATATATATATATATATATATATATATATATATATGTAGAGAGAGAGAGCGATTATTGAACAGTTGTAACATATAGAAAAATATTGAACTGGTTGTAATAGATAGAGAGAAAGAGGGGGAGAAACAGTGTGGTCATAGAAAACAACGCTTCATGTTGACTAGCAGTTTTATGAGTTAAGAGGTCATCAGACCATAGAGTTTATATCTACATATGGTCTATCATTGATATTGGGCACTCTTCCCCCAAAATAGACCAAATACTACGGAATACACACACACACACACATATATATATATTGTTATGGGAACTTACCCATAATAATAATAATAATAATAATGGACTATTCCTGACATTATAAATACTGCACCTCTCAAGAGGTAGGAGGATGTTGTAAGACGAGGAGAGATAATTGAGAGCATATTGTAAGGACATTGGAATAGTGATACTTGTCGACACAACATAGTTCACTCTAACCAAATCTGATAGTCATTACCAATACTTCTACTTCTTTGTATTATATTTCTGTTGTAATATATCTTTGTATTCTATACCTGTGTTCGTGTTATTCTTTCATTGGTTCTAACCTTGGACCATCACCGTGGTACAAGGAACTTGGACCATGACACATGGAGGATGTTAAGGGATATACTTTAATGTCTAATAAACGAAAGTGAGTAAATGTTATTTTTATTGTGGAATTTTGTCTTGTATTATTATTTATTATTTTATTTTAAAGTGATATATTACTTAAGTATGTATTTCAAATAATGAAAGCTTTTGAATTCTACCGTTTCCTTTTAACTTTTCAAAAATATATATGATCACGTAAGTTGGCTTTGTATAACTAAATCATTATGATCTTAAAACATTCTAAAAATATTTTCTTACTTTAAATAACATAAAACAGGTTGATAAACCGTAGAAAACGAATCAATCAATCAACCGAAAATATTTATATCTCTATCTATAAAAGGCAGGATGTGTGTGTGTGTGTGTGTGTGTGTAACGAATGCACAGCCGCAATTTTCGACGAATTTGCACCAAAATTTACATGCACATGCACCAAGTTAGCGGGAAGGCCAAGGCCGACTTTGCATTTCCCAACTCCCATCGATAGTGGAAATAATTTCATGTAGGTTGCGGCCATTTTGTACTGGCCAGAGTGAGAGCCTATAGCTGGCTGCCACGAACAGACAGGAAGATTCTATTGGCCAGTGTGAGAGGCAACAGCTGACTGACACGAATGTTAACTAGCATACAAAAAAAATAGGTGCATTCGTCATAAGTGGGAAAAATTTAAATCTGCATGGCACTTTGCTCCAATTGGCTCATTCGCTTGCTTAAACTCAACGTTGATTCTGATTCTGCAGAACTGGGTGGGTGTGAAAAAGTATTTGTTGTTAACATTCTTTTTTCATTCGGTTTTTCCAGTTATGAGTCCTTTTTTAAAGCTGATCGTTTTGGTTTCATTTTGTTTAGTTCTTTTTTCGTAACAGATTTAATGTTTAGTATAGCCCTTTGATTATTGATTGTGTATTTTTCATATGATCTTCTCATGAAATGAATGTTTTAGATCGATTATCTAACTACAAATAATTTATTTGTTCTTTTTTTTTTTGCTTCTCTTTTTTTTATTCATGTTCATTTGTACTTATTTTCTGGATTGAGACATATACTTTTTCCACATATAAGATTTATATAACAGTTTTAGAAGCTAATGTTTCGAGAAAAAACGGAAGACTATTTTCTCTGATTTATTTCGAAAACTTAACAACTATACATATCTGAGGTGAATGATACAGCTCACCTGTGACAGTGAGGCTATGAAGTGGTTAAATGTTAATTATAACCAACAAAACTTTGAGCTTAATATAAGAATATAAGCTGGACGACAGAGAGAGACAGAGAAAGAGTGGAAACAGTTTCGGTAGGACCATCTGGATTTTTCTCTCCTGAAGTATTTTTTTTCTTTTTTTGGTTTTATCTATCGGGATTCTGACATGCGGACGAAAACAGATTTGGAGAAATAATTTTATCTTTTAATTGAGGAATTAAGAAATCGCATATTAATAAAGAGAAATGAAATAGGACTAATATTTTTGTTGACGAAAACGAATTTGGAAATTTAAACAAAGAACGAGCTCTTTTTAGGGTCAAAGTTATGAAGACAGATCCTGTTGTTGACGAGCAGGTGATCTGGTTAATATTTTCACTATACAGAAATAAGCCCAGGTATAGAGTAGGTGATGCGGATGTGTTTTCGTAAACATGTGTTTTTGAATGCCTGGATTTTTCCCTGCCTCAACCAGGAGTGTACAATTCTCACACCCGTAAAGGACGAATACGACCAGTGGTTTGAAGAGCTTGAAAATCTGGAAGGTGATGTTTCCCTCCATATTCTTTCCAAACTAGTTACCGCTGATATGGCTGTGGTGGCCATGCGCGGATTTCTGCGTTGCAGGCGCCATCTTTTGACAGGGTTGCTCCGAATTATTTGAAGCTGGACACTTTCTGCAGTTGTTTGCCGTCCATATAGTAGTGGGTTACTTGTGCTATTTACCATTACTTTGGAGTATTGAGTCCCGTTCCATATGCACCGGCTCTGTCAACGTGATTGTTTTTCAGGTTTTACAGCTCAGTGTTACTTCCCGTAAATAAGGTCACTATCGTCTGGGAAATTCAGGTTGCAGACAGGTCTGCTACTGATGGAAATAAAAGTACTGTAGTCGTGGAGGGGTTTCTGCATAATTAACCACCCCAAAAGTTGAAGAGTGTTAAAGAGACTAGACACACCTGTCTGACGCCGAGAGTTTTCTGGAAGAAATCTCCTACTTAGTTACTCAAGTGAACGTCGCTGATGGCATGGTTACAGAGACCAAAAAGATTAGTGAGTACGAAAATGAATGTCTCAAGAAGACCAGAAGAGACAATAACCGAAACGTTTTCAGTATAACAGCCATTATGTGTCAGCCAATCAATTATGTGCTATGCGTAATACACGCGTAGGCAATCATGTATCTTTTGATACATGACTGAGGAGGAAGATTTTTTTTCCGCTGTAGATTGTAAGGCAGTCTGTCCTGTTATTTACCCATGGGGGAGAGGAAGAGGATTAATAGCTTTGCCAAGGTTATTAGCACGTAAGTGAACGTAATGGATTTGGCAGGAATTTGAACTCAAGTCTGCCGATTTCTCAATCGGAGACGCTATCCATTACGCCACCGTCTATACGCACGCTAAATATTTTGAAAGTTAGCATTAATGGTATCGTTCAATTTTTTTTATTATGTTCGTGTGATATTTCAACTGTTTTTGTGTTTGTTTGCCTTTAGGGGTTACATTGTTATATATTATGTGTGTGAGAGAGTGAAAAAAGGGATTGTATATCTGTTCCATATTTCATGGTTTAGAATACGGATTTTTTTTTTAATTCAGCATTTAATGTACCTACACATTACATGCAAAGGTTATTTTTATGAACTCTGAACACGCAAACAAAGCATCGTGTTAGTATGGTAACTACATTTTCTTTATGTGAATAAAATATTCAAGAATTTTCAAAAAATCGATGATTCAGTCACAGGTAATTAATTTCGCCTAAACAGCAGAAATTTTCTTCCTACATTATTCATTGTTTTCGGGAATGTTTATATATATATATATATATATATATATATATATATATATATATATATATATATATATATATATATATATATGTTTATATATATATATATATATATATTTATATATATATATATATATATATATTTATATATATATATATATATATATATATATATATATATGTGTGTGTGTGTGTGTGTGTGTGTTTATATATATATATATATATATATATATATATACGGGCCGTTCTTCTTCAGGTGACTGGAATTTCGAATCGAATACTTTATTTCGTCCACCGGTGTCGACTGTTCTAGTTCTGTAAAATCAGGCATAGCTGACCACATGCGGAGGGAAAATGGAGATCACCGCCCCCCTACCCCCCCGTGGGATGTCGTTGAAATAATAGACAGAGAGCATCACTGAAAAATACGAAAACTTAAGGAATCAGTACATATGCTAGGCCACAAAAATCTCCTCAGCCGAGAAGTCCGGAACGTACAACGTCCGAAACGTTGTGAATATTGCAATGAGGATAACGGTATGAATAATGTAAATAATGTAAGTAACATCTGAACTAGTATGGATTTCCTTCAAAACGAAACCCTATTTACTGAGCAGCGACCAAAAAGCAGATAACGTTATCATTTCAAATTATGACTTTATTTTTCTACAAAATTTTGATATCAAATTCATCTTCTTCTATGCGCCGTGTCCCTTCAAGACGTAAGCGATCATGGCTCTCCACAATTTCCTACCCTTTGTATCTCTTAGTAATGTTCGTCTCTTTGATGCCTCTCCTAATCCTAGTTCTGACAAGCATTTATACATGTTCTTTAGCTAGATTATGCGTTAAATTTCTTCTGTCGCTCTTGCCTTCAATCTGTCCTGGGAGTGTCAGATTTTCTAAACCCTGTTTTCTCATTATGCGCCCTAAAAATTTCAACTCTCTCTTTCCTATGCTAAATATAAATGTCCTTTTTGTTTCCATTTTCTCTAAAAAAATTTTCCTTGCTTACATTTCATACGTTTTATCCTCATCATCCTTCTCTAGAACTACATTTTATTGTCTTATGTATGTTCTTTATCTGCGTTGAGATTACCCAGCATTTACTGTCATATAGAAGGACTGGTATTTCGTAATAGTTTAGTATTTTTTTCTGTATTTATAACAGAGTTTTCCTGTTTCATAATACTTTGCTTAGCTTTTGGAAGGCATATTTGTTATCTAAATTGCCTTCGGATTTCGGTGTCGTATTTTCTTTTCTCTGTTAAATCGCTTCCTAGATTGTTTGATTGTTTTGTTTCTTGATATATGCAGATGTTCACCATACTTTGATACTTTGGCTTTCTTTGCTGCCACATCTTATCTGTTACCTCTCCTATATATTTAGAGATTCTTAACATGTTATGTCGATGGTCATCTCAGCATATTTCTGTAAAACTATATTTCTGTTTTTTTCGAATCTCTTCTTAATCTATGAAAAGGCCGTCTAGCATTCACTGTCCAATAGCAGGACTGATATTACGTAATAGTTCAATAATCTTTTCTTTGTTTTAACGGCATTTTCCTATTTCTTAATAGTTTACTTAGCTTTTGAAAGGCATTTTTAGCTATCTTACTGATTTCAGTATCACACATTCTGTTAAATCAGCAGAATTACATGCCATGCATGTTTCCTCCAAATTTGTTGTGATAAAGCAATTCAACAACGAAATCTTAGGTCAGTCGCAGTTTAGATTACAGAATCTTTTTGAACTCCATGTCAATCGCTGCATACTATGTCCTACGCCAGTATTAAATATAATTTTGAATTCAAACTCTACCTTCTTCTAGACTGGTTGCCAAACTTGGCTTCAGAGTCCAGTCAGCTTTACTGTTTAACTCATAGCTGTTCTTGTGGAGAGATGAGATGAATTCCCTCTTTTCCCAAAGATATTTGCGTGAAAGTGTATGTGACAAAGTCGAATGAACTTGGCTCCATGATTTCAATTATTCAACCTGAAGAGTCTGGTGAGTTATCACTGGAAACTGAGTTATGACAAGTCTCTCCAAAACCCAGCACCTTACTCAATATTACTTGTATAGTCTTAATTTTCCAGAATTTCTAATTTATACAGTCTCGAATCTTTTGTCTTGACACCATTAAAAATCTGTCTAATAGCCCTGCTTTAAACTTCATTTTTCCACCGTCTGCTTCCAGACCTAAGTTAAATGTAGTTAGATCATTTAATGGTTGATTCACATTTGTATGCCTATATAAAACTTAGGACATATCAAAATGGCTGTTTCTGTAGATTATATAAAGGCATAATTTCCTGGAAGGTGGGGGCTGAAAAGTAAAGTACATGTAAAGTAAACGATCTCGAACACCGAATTTCGAGTAAGCAATCCAATTTTAATTTCCTTCTAATCAAAACTTATCAAATGAAAGTCAGTTATGTGACAATTTTCCATAGGCAAACTGACATGAAAATATTTCATAAAATATCGAAATAGTAATTTACCTGTTCTTTTTCTTTATGTGCTGTGTTTCATCGGGGCATAGGCGATTATGGCTCTCTACTATTTCCTGTTCTTTGTAGCACTTAATAAATTTTGTCTTTTCGTTATTTCTCCTAACCCCTGTTCCGCCATCCATTTACTTAAACTCATCAAATATGTTATGCGCTGTTTCCCTCTGTCCCTCTTGCTCTTAATCTGCCCTGTGAGTATCAGTTTTTCCAAATTCTTTCCTCATTATGTGTCCTAGAAATTTCAGCTGTCTCGTAGTTGTTAATACCGGTCTAGAAAGTTAATTCAGGGATCTGAGTTCACATTCCCGTTTAGTATATTGCTGTATCTTCATTAAAACATGTTTTCCCATCCCTCACCTGTGGGCTGAATTACACTACGGACTAGTTTCTCTCTCCCCATAGGTAGCAAGCCGAATAGGCGAGGGAAAACTGTGAATTCCAAAACGTTAAAAGGGCAGCGGGAAATTGTCTTTGCCAAGAAACGATGACAAAATTCACGGGGAGACATGGAAATGATTAAAGAAAAGAAAAGTAATCTATGGCAAGACATGATCGCCTTCGTCCTATTGGGAAATGTCATTTAAAAAGAAAAAAAAATTGACAGTTTGTTTGATAATATTCTCATCAATAAAACTCGGCGAATAAATCATTTTGGTAAGGTTTTCAGTAATTCTTCTGAAGAGAAGAAAGTTCGTGACAGAAACATATTTTTGTATATTGGCATGGCAAACGTTTTAATGAAGCAAAGGCTTAAACGAAGCGAAAAACGGTAAACATTAATAGATTTTTGTAGAAGAAACCGACTTTAAAAAAAAACTTCTTTGTGTCGTGACATTGAATACAAGCTACGTTAATACGTCTTTGAAGATCCCCGTTCCATTGAAAGTATATATATATATATATATATATATATATATATATATATATATATATATATATATATCGGATACGTATACATGGATATGCATAACTAGTATATTATATATATATGTGTGTGTGTGAGAGAGAGAGAGAGAGAGAGGGAAAATATAAATTGTTCAGTGATTGAAGTGGAATCGAAAAGTGTATATGAAATTTTACAAAGAATTCTCACGTGTATATATATTATATTTTCAACTGCATTTATGCAGATCTGTACACATACATCAACCTCTACATACATACGGACATACGTATATATACATACATGTAAATATGCATTCATGATAAAACATACTCATGTTTATCTCTTCTTTGTCTGTGTAAATACACATATATGTTATATGAGGCTGGGTTCAAAAGTTTATAGGCTGACTATGAAGGATGCCTTAATTTCAACTCTTCTCATTAATAACTCCATTGTTTCTTTTCAAATAAACTGATATCTGACTGTTCAAAGAAACCTGTCCATCCTCATAGTATTCTGCGATACCTGTTCCCAGCTAAGCGATTTCTGTTTTTCATGTTGGAGAGAAATGATAGCCAAATAGGACCAGATCAGGAGAATAGAGAGGGTCATCGAAACTAGTCACACACAGCAGCCATCGAAACTAAGTTTTTGTGTCCTGGATCATTGTCCAGATGAAAGAAAACCTCTTTCATAGGCTCTTTCTCAAATATGACAGCAATACACCATTTTCGGCCTGATCTGTCTCAGCATAAAGATAGTATGAGGAGTCAGGTACTTACTGGAGCAGTACAGGGAGCCAATTTTACCTGTATACTTATGCGACAGATCATATACACATATGGTCCGTCGTGAGTTTGAGGCTTAAGATTCTCTCGAGGTACAGTGCCTCCTCGGGGGGACATCCGTTCACCGTGACAGGCGGTAGTTTGGTGTCTTATCTGAGGTGATGGAATGTAACTAGTTTGGTTTTTGGCATTCACTTACGTGATAATACCCATGGGAAAAGTATGAATTCTCTTCTTCTCCCATCAGCTATCGATAAATAGCAAGACAGTCCGGTTTCTATAACCTTCACTGGCAACTGGTCTACCGCAGAAAGAAATGGTAACCTACTGCAGGAAAAAAAATTCCCTCGTCAGTCATTTATCGAAAGATACATGATCGCTAAACGTGTATCGCGCATGGTACTGAATGTAACCAGCTAGTTTTTCCCTACTGAGAAGTTAATATGAGATCGGAAGAGAGGTCAGCTGCCAATCTGTGACCATCAATAGTTTTAGATGTGCGCCCGTATAGGGTTGTATCATCGGCATAGATACTTACAAATGATCGGAGTATATTTTTAGGCAGATGATTTATGCAAATCAGAAAGAGGGTGTGTACGAAAAATGACCTCCTGAAGAAGGCCTGCTTTGACCGCCAGGTCCTCGGAGGACTGGCTGTTAATAATTACCTTCAGTTATCTACCTGTTAGGTTTGATTTGGTTTGTTGTGTTTTTCAAAAATGTATTGCTGGTAATAGTTTTTTCTTCAAACCTTTATTGCTGATAAAGTATTCCTGGTATTAAAACCCATTTTTACCCCAGTTCCGTTGTTAACTATTTGCCCATAGCTGGGACCCTAATAGGTGTTACCACCCCGCGTCAGGGTGGACCTGGGAACACCAGCAATTAAGAAGTGGTTCCACTCTTCTCAAAACCTCCTGATCAGAGGCCTTGCTGTTGGACGTAGTTTATCGTCTTACCCAGGACGCGGATGTAGTTTATCGTCATACCCAGGACGGTATCTACCTATTAGGAAGGATTTTATAATTGACAAAACCCTTTCAATTATTCCATAGAACATTTTCGAAAGCCTTTAAGATATTTAATACTATGATCCACGAGGCGTATGTTGTCAAGGGCCTCACTAAGTCTGTGTGTAATGGTAATTAGTACGTCAGCAGTGGATCGGGCTGATCAACACCCATACTGCTTATCGTACAAAAGCTTTTCCTGTCTAGTTTCTCGACGACGTTCTAGTTGATTAAAGTCTCAAAAAGCTTACTGATGCTAGTGAGGTGACTAATGAGTCTATACTAGGAGAGAGGATCGCTCGCCCTTGTTCATCACGACCGTGAATACGCTTGACTCTTTCCACACGGTTGGGAAATATTTCTCCTTCAAACAGCGGTTTACTTACTTCGAGGATAATTCTAGTTTGATATTCTCAAAGTCAACCAATAGAATTTTGTCTGGGTTAGATGAATGCGCGCTTCGTGTGGCGTGGAAAGTGTTATTGTCGTGGATTTTCAAAACATGCAACTATCTCTTCTCTATAAGTTAACAGCTGTATAAAAAGCCAATGAAAATTATTTAAAGATTTTTTTTTAACTATTACTCTCTTTGATAATGTGTTATTAATGTCGAAAGTGCTCAGATATTTTATATGAATATATTCTTCAAAGAATCGCTAAAAGATTATCATACATGATTAGAAAAATTCTCAAATGTTAATAAAAACAAAGTTTTATCGTCTTCGTATTATCTAATAGCTGTATACTCATATCCGAGCATGCCTGTCTACTAGGGTGGCTAGACAATCCCTGTTGCAGACACCAACTCAATCATATTGTTTTTTGCTCAACACCCAAAGCCTAACTTTGGTTTAGACTGAAACTATATTGAACAGACCTTAGTTATAGTTTCTATGAGAAAACGCATTATCT
Organism: Acanthosepion lycidas; assembly: GCA_963932145.1. Classification (NCBI taxonomy): domain Eukaryota; kingdom Metazoa; phylum Mollusca; class Cephalopoda; order Sepiida; family Sepiidae; genus Acanthosepion; species Acanthosepion lycidas. Next base: position 97,931,544 of record OZ010571.1, read on the forward strand.
GGCGTAATCAACAGTCTTAACAAGGCCAGCACGCTGAAACCTTGGGGCACGATGTCTTGTGTGCGTTATACTAGCACGATCCAAATAGTTGCGTTCGCTCAGTTTCACTCACGAGGTTTGGATCAAGCCGTGGTATGATTTCCAAAGATGTCACACACTAGGATCGTTTCTCCCCTGCCCATAACCTAAAGGAGTCACTTTTCGAACACGGGTTTAATGGTCTGAAAGCGAAACTTTTAACCACTCTTCCACCCTTTTTTTTTCTTTCTTTTTTTCTTTTTTTTTTTTTTTACCCCAAGCAAGGTGGCAGTACCATAAGCACACAAGGGGTTACAGAGTGTGAAAGTAGCAGTAAAGAGGGGGGTGTTTGAGGAAAGAATAAAGAGAAGGACGGAGATCAAGATCAAGGAAACAGATGATGTGGATTGACATTACATTTAAATTTTTGAAGATTGTAGTTATCAGGGAAACAAGTAAGTGGAAAGGAGTTCCACCGTCGGGAAGAACGATTGAAGAAGCTTTTGATGTAGAAGAGGCAATTACATTTAACTGTTTCGACAGCAAAAGACCGGGACCGAGATGCTAAACTAGTAGCAAGCTTAAATTCATGCAGTTGGTATTATTAGGTTGGTGCAAAAATAATGACGAAATAATGTCGTTTTTTGACGTAAAAAATACGTCAAAAAACGACATTATTACGTCATTATTTTTGCACCAACCTAATATTATTACGAGGAAAAACTTTTTTAGAATCCTCGAAAACTTAGTTATATATCTTGTTTTTCTGGCGTCAGAATATAACCACAAATTAGTATGGGAAATTTGAACGTCGTTTTCCTTACTGGAAATTCTTGCAAAAATCAGGTTGTAGTCGGATTTTAATGAAACTTTCAGGTCTTATTCGGAAATCAATTACATAATTCTTTTTTTTAACTTTTCCTTTTTTAGAAAATCTTGGTAAACAATTTTTCTCACCTGTTACTCCCCCCACTTATTTAATTTATGAAGTTTTTAAGAAATTATTTTTTGTGGCGTCCAAGAAAAATTTCTTTCGCTTAAGTAGGACTTCCAGTTACAGAAAGTCTGGTATCAATCGTAAATTAAAATTTCAATAAAACTAAGACATTATTTAATTATGGATTCTTTTATTTTCTTTTATAAATAAAATATATTATGTCGTAAAAAAATTTTTTTCGATGAATAATGAATTTTAAAACTGTTCTAATTTTTTTTTAATTTTAATTAGAATAATTTATAAACTTTTAAAACTTCTAGAATTCTCTGTTCATTTGTAAGTGACATTGTTATTAAATAAAAACTAAATGTACTAATAATAAATAAAAAAGTTTACTACAATTCAGAAAACGCTAGCAATTTTAAAAGTATTTTAAATTTTTTGGTGTTCGTGTGAAAAACGTTCTGATTTTTGCAAATACGGACGTCTATATACAACATTATCAGAAAAGAAAAAGGCGGTAACTGTGGTGAATTTACGCTTAAAATATTCAAGATTACTGGATAGTTAAAAACATATTTTTAAAGTCGTCCTCGCTGTATATGTATTTGACAAATACAACGTGAAAGCTTAAAATAATATTTTTAACTATAGTTATGTATCCTTTGCTTAAATTTGCCAAAGATTAACCTATGGATAAAATCTATCAGCATCTCATAAATACACCTACCACCGTATTAAACAATGCTTGTGTGTGATATTTCAAAGATAAACTTTCTTTTAATTCAGAATCATTTTTAAAATACTTTTAATATAGAAAATTATGCTTTGTTGATAGACTTTTAGCGATTTAAAAAAAAATTCCAATCAATTGAAATTCGCTTTGAAATACAGCAAAGCATTTTTCATATTAGAAATATTGCATTTAATCAATTTAATTGCATGCAATATAAACTAAAGCAAAATCTTCAAGAACGATTTTTTTATCATTTTTAAAATGCATTTTAAACCTTAAGCATCGTTTGCTTTTTTTGGAAGTACCTATTAAAATATGTATGGGAAACTAGGAAAATGGTCCGAATTATAGATAAATACATTTTAAATATCGTTAAAAAAGAACTTTCCTTAGCCTTTAACCAAATTTGTATGATAAAAACTAATGCTTCCTATACTTCACACTTATATATATATATATATATATATATATATATATATATATATATATATATATATATATATATATATATATATATATGTAAATAAATCTCTAAGATTTAAAAGTGAGGTAGATATTTTCATATAGCACTCAACATTATTAAAATAGAAGAATGATAATATTATTTTTTTATGTATATAATATAGTTACCTATCTGTAATTTCCCCTTAGGGGAAATTACGGATAAGTATATATATATATATATATATATATATATATATATATATATATATATATATATATATAAAATAAATAAATAAATGCTAATGACCAAGGTACTGGTTAATCTTTTTCGGGGGTGTCCATAAAGTTCGTGTGCACTTTAAAAAATTTATAACTTTATTTGTATTTGCGATAGAAATAATTTGTAAAAAGGATTAGAAAGAAGTAAATCTATATTTTTAAGGTTGTATTGAAATTTTATTTAAGTTTCCACGGGTCTACCATCATTAGCAATACAAAGGGTAATACGATTTTGCAGTTCATGAAAAACATTCGCCAACTGATTTACAGTAATGCCTGAAATCACATTAGTTATTGTATCTATACTTAAAACTAGGTACATTAAACTTTATAACATTTTTACGAATTATTACAATTGCAAATACAAATAAAGCTATAAATTTTTAAAGTGCACACGAACATTATGGACACCCTGTATATATATATATATATATATATATATATATATATATATATATATATATATATATATATATATATATATATATATATATATAAGAGTGGACATTGGGGTGAATATTGACAGGCGACAGTCTGTTTCATGCTTGAACAGAATCTACTGGTCTGGTGATTACGTTCATTCATGAGACTGTCACGACTGATTGGTAACCTCAATGTCCCCTCTTATCCGCGATACTAAGCACTTTTACCTATCAATATAGCATACCATAACTATATATTTACTATATATTTCAATTATATCTATATGTGTGTGTTTGTTTGTGTGCATATACCTATTAATATCCTAATAATTATTTATTATATAAAAATCGATTTATTATATATTAATACTCCTATCATTAATGAAGCTTGAATAGATTTTTAATGTTAAAATTTTTAGTTATAATTTAATCAAGAATATATAATTTAAATCATCTACATTAAATGTTAAAATATTTCTATTATTATTTAGATAAAGCGTATTTTTCAATATATGTTTTGTATGTAAGTATACAAGTTATACACATAGTGGTACGTTTGTGTGAATGTATCTATATGTCTAAGTGCTTTTGTATATGTATGCATGCTCGTATATATCTTAATGCATGTGAAGTATTTTAAGTTTATGTGCGATGTATGCTTATATATATATATATATATATATATATATATATATATATATATATATTAGGTTGGCGCAAAAATAATGACGGTTTTTGACGTTAAAAAATACGTCAAAAACCGTCATTATTTTTGCACCAACCTCATATGTCTGTGTTTGTGTGTGTGAGAGAGAGAGAGAGCGGGGAGGGAGAAAAACGCTGTGCGTATTTGTTACCCGGTACGTGTATAAAAACTACTGAAGCTCTCGTTACAAGACAGTTTTGCTATATTTTCGCCGGCAGTTTCAATAAATCACGCGGACATTTTTCCAACGTTATTCTTTGTTGTTGGTGTAACTTTTTTTCTCACTCATTTTGTCCTTTTCTAAAGCGAATTTCTTGCTTCCCAAGACACGTCCATTGTCCGCGATTCGCATCACAGTGTTGCCCCGTCTTATTCATTCACCTTTCAACTTCTTTAATATTTTCTTCTCTTCTCTCTGATATGCTGTGTCAATTGTTTCGTCAAATAACAGCAAGATCTACATGTTCTTTGTGATTACTATCATAAGTTTTCGATTTTTTTTTATAGAAGTCTTTCCTTCAGCGTTTTCTTTACGTCTGTTCACACTTTAACTTTTCCAAGTTTTATATTTCTTACAGTGATTGTAAAGCTGCAGTTCTTACAGATATTTACTGTTATGTTGAGGCACATTCCCTAATTTTTAGCCTTTTGTAGCAGCTACTTTGTAAATACCTACGAAAAACACTCGCAAGTGAGTAATGTTTAACCAATGAGTATCTTATACAACTATTTTCCAATCTGCTAACTCCTTCCTAAAGATGTAAACTCGTCTCTATCCATACATCCGTGACATTCGTTCAAATGAGCGTCATTTTTTTTAGTTTCAACAGTTCAGATTTTACATCTGTGACACTTTCACGGATTCGAAGCACACTCATTTCCTCCGTGGTCTAGATATATGGAGAAACTTCTACGGAAACAGCTTTTTCCCACGAACTCTCACTTTGGGAAATAGAATCCCGCGTAGTTGCTTGTCTGAATACTAAATAAAGTTTTAGCAGGGCAAATTGTGACTTCTTCACCGCGACAATGCACATACTCACTACGCCCTAAGCATCCGACAGTTTCTGGCTGAGAAATCATCGCCGTACTAGAACAAACTCCCTATCCGCCTGATCTTTTTTTTTTCTCGTGCTCCTTTTGTAGACATGGAGATCATCAAGATGGTCGTAGCGAAGGAGCTGAGAGGCAGCGAAGAAGAATCCTTCCAAAAACGCACAGAAGCGTGGTAGAGAAGGGTGGTAAAAGTGCATTACACTTGAGTGGGATTACTTTAAACGGTATATCATTTAGTTTGTTGTTTGGAATTTAAATAAATTGTTTGTGACACTAGTCCTGTTACTTTTCTGACAGGCCTTGTCTATGAATTGTTTTCCCTGAAGAAAAAAATGTAAATATTTCTTGAAAATTTTGTTCTAAACATTTCTTACAACCAATCCAACTGTACGTTTTTTAAATTTTTATTTCCTTAGTTTAATTAGGCATCAATTTTTCAAGCCAAAATTTGTCCAATTTTTGCTTTCACTGATTTCCTTTTCCATTCTATATAAATATATCAAAATACTTTACGATTTATTTGGCGGCATCATATCTTACAGATCGAAAGAGTACTGGTTCTATGTCAATACTTTTAATTTTATTTTTTTCTAATTCTTACTTTAGATTTCCTATCCTGAGTGAAAACCTAACACTGAATTTTGTAATGTTGATGTTAATTATTCGATAACCTTTTAATTACGAAGCACTAAATTTTCTGCACGTCCACATACGAATCAACAGAGGTCACTGGTTGCTTTGCATAGAAAATCTGTCAGTGTTTCGTCCATAGCACGCAATGCTGACAGAAGATGAATAATGTGCATGCATATTAGCACACCTTCTGACAGAGTTTATGTCGTGTGCTATGGTAGAAAGCTTTCTGCTACATAAACCAATGGAAACCATTTATTATTCATTCGCATCACCGTTCCATGTCAAAATAAACCGTCAGTAAAATGACTTCTAGTAATGTTGTGTCACGATGGCGAATTGATTAACTCTGCTTCTTGTTAGCCTTTGGGGATTTTGCCAAATAGAAAAAAAAAGACTGATTACGCCCGAATTGCATCGCAACTGTTGTTTGTTGATTAATCACACATTTTCTCTTTCTCTTCAATATCTTACTGGCCACAAGAGCTCAGAATGTTTGGGGCAGTTTTTCAATGTACATTAGCTGATTGCAATCCTTATGATCATTTGCTTGATAAGGAATCTTTACCATATCTGCTGTCGACTTTTCACTTCTTGTTCTTCAGCTTATTTATAATATAAATTGGTTATATTTAGTTTTTACTTCTGGATTCATTATCTTTTGTTGTTTATTTATTTCTTTTCTTTTTTTTTTTTTTTTGCTTTTCTTGTTTATACTCTGTTTTCTTTTTTCTGGATATATTTTTACTAATTCAAATATTTCTTTTTTTTTCTTCCGCTTCTTTTATTACTATTTTTCTTCCTTTTTTTCTTTCTTTTTCTTTTAATTTTCTTCTCTTTCTTCCTTTTTCTTTCTTTTTTTCTTTTATTTTCTTCTTATTCTTTTACTACTTCTTTTTCTTCGTCTTTTTCTTCCTTTTTCTTTTCATTTTCTTCTTCTTTTACTCCTTCTTTTTCTTCCTTTTTCTTTTTATTTTCTTCTTCTTTTTCTTCCTTTTTTCTTTTTCCTTTTTATTTTCTTCTTATTATTTTACTACTTCTTTTTCTTCTTCTTTTTCTTCCTTTTTCTTTTCATTTTCTTCTTCTTCTTTTACTACTTCTTTTTCTTCTTTTTCTTCCTTTTTCTTTTCATTTTCTTCTTCTTCTTTTACTACTTCTTTTTCTTCTTTTTCTTCCTTTTTCTTTTCATTTTCTTCTACTTCTTTTACTACTTCTTTTTCTTCTTCTTTTTCTTCCTTTTTCTTTTCATTTTCTTCTTCTTTTTCTTCCTTTTTCTTTTCATTTTCTTCTACTTCTTTTACTACTTCTTTTTCTTCGTCTTTTTCTTCCTTTTTCTTTTCATTTTCTTCTTCTTTTTCTTCCTTTTTCTTCCTTTTCATTTTCTTCTACTTCTTTTACTACTTCTTTTTCTTCTTCTTTTCATTTTCTTCTTTTTTCTTCTTTTTCTTCTTTTCATTTTCTTCTTTTTCTTTTCATTTTCTTCTTTTTCATCCTTTTTATTTCTTCTTCTTTTACTACTTCTGTTCTTTTTCTTCTTCTTTTTCTTCTTTTTCTTCTTCTTCTTTATTTTTTATTGCACTCTTTTTTTCCATTATTTTCCGTTTCTTTCTTAACTCCCAACTACAACTACTATTTATATTCTCTTCTACCCTATTGTTCCTATTAAAAAGTCCGCCCATTTTAACTTCTCGCATTTTATCTGCTTTCTATTTCTCTCATTCGTTATTCTTCAGTTTATCTTCTTTTATGATCTGAGCTTTTGTCTTAATCGAGAAATTTTTTATCAATTGATCAACTTAATGAAGATGGATATTATCAAAACTTCCAAATACAACGACCACCACTGCCATTAACCACTATCGCCACCATCGATTCGAAAGCAATTTCTCAAACACACGTTGGTTGTTGTTGATTTTACAGCTTGTTATCACTGTCTACAACCAGTTCACCATTTTGGTATCTTCTGAAAATATTTACGCTCTGTTTTAAGTAGATATAATCAGAGTTTTTGTTTATTTTTTTAATTAAATTTAGTATGTGATTGCATTATGAATGGGCGAACTAAAATTACTTCAATGCTCAGATGTCTTTCTAAGATTCGAGACTGAGCAAAACCTGATCATTCTAAATTCCTTTTTTAATAAATCTAAAAGGATGCATGTTATGTAGCTACACTACCTTGGACAATTTTATCAATAAAACGATTGTAAAATAAATTTTCCAAAATCGATCACAAATACAAAGAAAATGAGACCAATCATCAACACAGGGACACGTGTACACACGTATACATATGTATACGTATATGTACATACACACACACACACACACACCCATATATATATATATATATATATATATATATATATATATATATATATATATATATATATGCGTGTGTGTATGCGTGTGTGGTTATTTTTAAAGGTTTTATCCGCCATGATATTGTATTTAAATAAACGTTATTTTATGGGTACACGGGAATCTGACATTGTTTTGGGCTTAATGAACGATGCTTTCAGCAAAACACCTTTCCAGTTCTATGTAAGTATTATTTGTTATGTGTAATATGTAAGGATATGAGGAAATACAGAACGATGCACTGTACATATCCATACCAAATTCAAATATTTTATAAAAATATAACTGATATTACGAGAGTGGAATGTTTGTAAGATAGACAGATAAGAAATGAGTTCGATCTATAGATAAAATCATCGACAAATATTATATAAAAGACCGAGTTAGATTGAAAACGATAGATAGATAGATAGATAGGAAGTGAGTTCAATCCATAGATGAAAACATCGACAGATATTATATAAAAGACCGAGTTAGATTTAAAAATAGATAGATAGATAGATAGATAGATAGATGAGTAGAATGTACTAAGCATTTTAAAACATAGAACAACAATAGTCACAAATAAAATAGAATAATCATTATCTTGTCACAGCTCAGAGTTTAGCAGATTACATTTTAAAATATATAGATAGACTGTGAACAGACTGGGATAGATAGATAGATAGATAGATAGATAGATAGATAGATAGATAGATAGATAAAGTATGTTTACTCCACTTTGTCTGCCGGTACGTGACTTTATATAATTTATTCCTCTTCTTTCTCGCTTTACTCTCATGATGTTGTAATGACAAGAGCTGTCCCGTTTCCTCTGCAAAGGAATTTCTTAGTCCCAACTGAATCACTTCTTGTACAGTGTATAACACACTATCTCTATTTCCCAAAGCAAACATGCGATCACAATAATATCTTCACTACAAACACACACACACACACACACACATATATATATATATATATATATATATATATATATATATATATATATATTTAAAAGAAAAACAGACCACTTTAAGGTACCATTATAATAACTTATTTCAACAGACTCCTTTTGAAGGACGCGGGATCATCAGATAGCACTTACAAAATGTTTTTGGAAGTGCTCTCTGATTATCCGGCGTCCTTCAAAAGGAGTCTGGTGAAATAAATTATTATAATGGTACCTTAAAAAGGTCTGTTTTTCTTTTAAATATTAGCTCTGGATTTACATTGAGCTCTCAGGATTTCATCCTCCTTGGGATTACCCATACGGATTACCAAGTTCTTCATAACAATTATTATATATATATATATATATATATATATATATATATATATATATATATATATTAGCTTAAATGTCGCCCTATCGTGCGCCGTTTAAGCTAACTTCTGCGGAGGGCACTTGATTGGACCTTCGGCTTGTTCAGGAGATTGAGAGTCCCTAAGTCTTTGCATATTCTCAGCAAGGAATCTCTCCTGGCTGCCGTTTGTTCTAGGTTTTCATTTACACGGAAGTTTTTCCTCGCTGCAACCTTGACTCTTTTTATTGCAGTCTGGTCCTCCGCGGTTTCTATTTGCGCGGCATACACCTGCCAAAGACTATAGGCAACAATAAACTACAGAAGAACTTGAAAATGATCGCTGCATTAACATTTAAGCTTACCTTCAGTTCAGCGATAATTCTTCTGCCGCTACTTAATTTAAAGACAATCTAGGCTCTTACTTTCCATATAAACAATTGTTTTTTATTTCATGAGTGACTTTCGTTGGATTTCGCAATTAATTTCAATTATTCTCAAATTTATTTCTATGTTATAAAAAGTGTTATCGGCGAAAAAAATTCGTCACAAAAAATCATGCAAAAAATCGCAGTAATGAAAACTTGGGAATATAAAATTTCAGGATTGTCGGTCTATATCCGGCCCGGAACGTTTTTAATTTGCTCACGGAGTCGGCCTGATTCCAAAATGGTATGATATATGGCTACGGCCTCTATAAGTAAAGTTGAAAAGGTGTGACACACTGATATTCCTATTATATATATATATATATATATATATATATATATATATATATATATATAATTATTTCTTTAAAAATATGATTCCAACACGCTACATAAGAGTTTTCATGTTTCAAAACAAGAGCCGAAAACTTATTTGAATTAAATTGAATTAAAGTACTAAGCTCTGTTCCATCTTCAAGCGAAATTCTTTGGGAATAAATTATTTCTGAGGTTTACGCGTTTTATAAGCATATTCATTATTGCAATCAAAATTTCTATGGTAACGGCTAGAGCAATTTTTTAAAGAAAATGGGCCTTACGCTACCATAGAAATTTGAAGAGATCAAAACAAAATCTAACACTATCTGGAATGTGTCAAAAAGTCATTTTGCGTGATAAATGTAAAATATAGTTACCTCTAATGAAACAGAATATATAAGTAGAACTATGAAAGGAAAGAATGAAAGATACGCCATAAATACAGTAGAATTTAGTGGTGGATACGTAGTAATGTAGGGCTGCATCAAAAGTGATGGTAGATAAAAATGGCTATAGATCATAGAATATTAAACAGCGAAAACTATATTAGCTTACTATGGTATTATCTTCTGCAAAATCAGGAAGATGGAGACTTTTTTGCGGCGTGACGGTGCATTTTGCAATACATCTTATACAAATAAATTTTTCCTTGTGGATTGAGATGTTCAGTTTTGGAAGACTTGCGAGAACAATGTCCGAACCTCAACATATTTGAACCATTGTGGTGGGAACCGAAGAAACAAATGCTCCAAGAAAAACGAAGCAATCTCCAACAGCTTCGGTATTACTGCCAAGATTAGAAAGATTCGCAATGAGAAAATCAAGAACTTGTTCCGTTCAATACCATATCGGATTGGGGCAATTATTTGCGCTAGTGGCTGCAACACTAATTGCTAACTTCATACTTTGACGTCTTGTGATTTCTTTAATGATAAAGATCACTTTTCGCAAAAGAAAATTATTTTTCAACTTAAATAAGCTGAAAGTTGGTATCTTCGTGAGTGATGAAGTATATTTGCATTGGCTTTTTTTCAGTATTTTAAGCATACGCTTAAGATACACTATCATTCACCATACAATGTTAACGAAAATTCAGTAACTTGTTTTCTGGTTATCAAATATCATAAAATGCACTGAGAAAATCTGACTGCTAAACACTCAAGAATTGTGAATAAAATTGACAAAAATAATTGATTCCCAAAAGGGAAGCAAGGGTTTAGCACGCCAGTGTAAAGACAGGCTATTGTGTTTTAACTCGCTATTCGATGCTTGAGAAATCAATATTGAAATTATGAATAATTCAAACTTGTTAGGATGATCAAGTGTCATTCAGTCCCTTACATTTTTCCTTTGTCTTCTTCTCTTTTTCTCTCTCTCTCTCTCTCTCTCTCTCTCTCTCTCTCTTTCTCTCTATCTTTTGTGCATATCGAAGTACATATGTGGTTTCACTAAAAAAGACTGATAATGTAGTGCGGTTACGTTTTTTTATTCAATTTTTCTTGTGTTCATTTTAATTTTCTTCTTTTCTGGACAAAAATGATGTAAAAAATATCCAAATGTTTTATATGTCCGAGCGCTTTCAGCTATACTTTTAGCTTAAGTTGTAAAATGTATTGAGTCAAAATTTGAAATTTGGGGGTGTAAGAGGGGAGTGTATGTGATTAGAAAATCAGGAGAAAGACTGAATGATGAATATGTGGTAACAACAATTATGCATAGTGGTGGTGCTGTGATAGCGTTGGTGTGTTTTGGTGATAGAAGGCAAGAAATTTAATTTAGCTGAAGGGAATCATGAATAAAGAACAATATCATTCGATTTTTTCAAAAAAATGATATATCAACATAATTTCCAATTTTTTTTTGATTTGAGGCTATTTTGGCACAATATAGTAGAATGCTTTGGATTTTTGTCTTGTTGAAAGGCGAATTTATTTCTACCTATGTGTAAAAATATAGGTAGAAATAAAGTCGCCTTTCAACAAGACAACGATCCAAAGCATTCTACTATACTGTGCCAAAATACCCTCAAATCAAAAAAGAAAAATGGAAATTATGCCTTGGTCGTCTCAATATCCTGACCTTTCTCCCATTGAATTAGCTTGGAAGGAATTGGATAGGAGAGTTCTAAGAAATTATCCAAAGCCAGAGTGAGCTTTTTCGGTGACTGCAAATGCTTGCAAAGTTCTGTCATAAACTACTTTTTCAAAAACTGTTTTAAAGAATGCCAAGAATTTGTAAGCAGTAATTAAAGCAGTTGATGGTTTTATTGACGAAAATTAAATATGACGATGTTGTATGATAAACTTTTAAAATTAAGTGTTTAATTTTATCAAAATATAGGCAAATACACTGTAGTTAGCGGAAAAACTATCTCAATTTAAGGTGATTTTAGAGAAACGCTGAGTGGCTCCAAACATTTTTGCGTTTAGTGTATATATATATATATATATATATATATATTGTCAACTATCTACAGACTGTTTCGCTGTATCATAGCTCATCAGTGTGGCTAGACGTCTGATTGCCTCAAGCGAGGATCGAAACCCTGCTGATCTGGCATCAGTCGGAGATTCCCCCTCTAAGCTAGCAGCTCCCGACAGAGAGGAATGTGAATTTTTACTTATTTATTTTTTAATAAATACGTCAGTGCTCGATTCATGGAAGAGATTTACATTATCACACACACACACACACACACACACATATATATATATGTGTATATATATATATATATATATATATATATATATATATATATGTATGTATATATATATATATATATATATATATATATATATGTATGTATATATATATATATATATATATATATATATATATATATATATATGTGTATATATATATATATATATATATATATATATATATATATATATATATATATATATGAGATAACGATATATATTTTTGTATGTCAAGAAGAATATTGGAAAAAATGGATGACAAAATACTTTGTATACATTTTTTATATCATAGAAGTACTCGGTTGAGCCTCAAATCTATTTATTAAGTATTTCGGGTTTTATGTTTCTGGCGCAAACAATGCTTAACTTTTATATTCTTTTATCAAACTTCGTACATTGAATACGAGAAGAGCCGAGAACTGGCAAAAACTCACATATTGGTGTTTTTAAAAGGTATGCGATAGTATGTGGCACTGAACTAACTTTAGAATATACAATTACGGTGAAGAGGATATATATATATATATATATATATATATATATGAAAAAATTCAGGGAGTGAACATCATGATTACTTGCACGAGTAATAAGTAGTCTGCAATTATGTGCTTGACAAACTGATATTTTTACATATTCATTATCTAAATAAACACGCCAATGACTGACAGTGATCAATTCAGGAAGAGTTTGTAATATTAGTAATATTAGTCATTTACATGTTTACAAATTTGCACTTAGCTCCAAAGAGTATATATATATATATATATATATATATATATATATATATATATATATATATATATATATATATATATAGTCCGAATAACGCCTCAGAAGTGAACCTTAGTGTCACTAACGTCGAGATCTCAGCAATTTACATTTGAGCTGCCTCGATGTAGCCGGAACACTTATGCTAACCGTTTCTTCTCTGGCACTTCTCACTTGTGGACCTCCCTTCCGGCTCCATGAATTCCAGCCAACTTTAATCTAAAAAATTTAAATGCAAAGTCTGATTGCCTTTGTGTTCATCATTAATTTTTCTGTTCCTAATTCTTCCACACCCGGTAACACCTTGTGTTTTAGTGGCTTTACTTCCTTGCTTTGGCTGATTCCGACTAATATATATATATATATATATATATATATATATATATATATATATATATATATATATTAATAAATATTAATAAATATTAAATATTAATTATATATAATATTAAATATTAAAATATTAAATATTAATTATATATAATATTAATAAATATTAATCAAACAAAATGACAGCGTCTTTTTCTAGCCGGTTTTTTTTCCAAAGAAAATTAGTGACACCTTCTCTCATGACTTCCTTCTCTCTTTTTCTTTTTATGGTTTTTTTTTTCTCCTCTACCCCTTCGTTATCAATATATAAATTCCGTTAAGTTAACCGTTTAAATGCGTCAATGTCTGGACCTCCTCAAGTAATTTTAAGTATAAAAGAATAGAAATTTTAAATTACATCTAACTCACTCATGTCTTCTCTCTCCCCCCTCACTTCCTCACTTTGTTAATTTACATATGCTTAATACGGCCCGTCAAAATGTGTAAATTTCTTTTCATTTTTTGTTCAACCTTTGGAAGTAAAGTCTGATAATCCGCAAGTCCTTTAAAAGGGCTGTGGTGAAATAATTTATTACATGGAATCTTAAAGTGATCTGTTTTTATTTTAAATTATTTGCTCTGGATTTACATTGAGCTCTCTACATTTTATCCTCCTTGAGTTTACCCATACGGATTACCTAGTTTTTCATAAACTACATGATTATATATATATATATATATATATATATATATATATATATATATATGTGTGTGTGTGTGTGTGTGTGTGTGTGTGTGTGTGTGTGTGTGTGTGTGTTAGATGATTTTTGTTTCGTCTTAATATTTTCTAATCACACTTTTTTCTACTTTTAGAAATACGAGCTTTATCCGTCGTGAATGTGTCAGTTTACCTTGCATTTGAAATCTGTTCGAATCCAATCGAATAGTTAATATTAATTCCTTCAAATTTATGTCTCTCATTCTCCATTTCTCTGCTCTTGCCTTTCTGCTATACAAGCAGATGAGTTGTATGAGTAGCTAGAGGCTTGAATCGAAATCATACAGATCAGACGTTTGCTGAGAATAAAGCCCGGAGGTGTTAATCTGCACAAACGTTTACTGCCTTAAGAAGGTCAAGGTTCGGCACGTTTGAAAATTGATGGGTCACAGAGCAGCTGCTTGCGAAATTCTCATTGTATGCAGCGAAGAGAAATCTAGACTGATGACAGAGTCCCTTATCACTGCCCACTCTCACCTCTGTTTCTCCGTTCTTCCTCCTCTCTTTTGTCTCGTCTTCATTCTCTTTCTGTCACTCTTTCTTAACATAGGTCAGATTCGTAGCTGTAGCTGAAAGACAGAGACAAGAGCGCACATGGAGTTGTCCATACCTAAAGACAGGTGATTACGCTCAGGTCATCGATCACCGTGGTCAATTTGCTTGCTTGTTGAATTTGTCTGTAGTGGTCTGAAGTCACCAGACGAAGAACAGATATAGGAATGTGATTTCCTACTCGTTCGTGACATTAGACTGACCTTTAGAAATATTTTGCCACATATGACGTTACAAATGTTAAGCTGTTCTCTTAGATAATGTAATAACTAATTAGCATACTAAAAATGTTTTGTAATAACGCATATAATATGAACATTTAAATACACTAAATATCGAATGTATCTTTGCATATATATTTATTTTTAAATGAATTTCAAGCTACATATTTCAACATGAAACCTGCAGAGCGCAAACTATAATTACAAAAATTATAAAATATCACCTAACCTGATGATTCCTAATTATAGGAGAGAAGTTCGAGTAATGGAAGACATTTTATATATTATAATTTTATGTTTCAATTTAAGCTCTATACATTACTGAGCACATTTACTATACATTTTATAAAAGTTAGCAATTACTAACTATTATGGAGTGGTTTCACAGTGGAGGCTTGTATTTGTACTAAGTCGATCCTAAAATAGGTTCGACGTACAATACGTTAGGAACTTGATATAATATATAATGACCTAGAGAAATCTAGTTGTGGTCGCTGATACTTTAGTATCCGACTAATGGTCGTCCGGCATCGACTGACTGACCAACGATATTTAGTCACCCCTCCACGAATGCATCATGTGGGACAAGGCCGGTTTAACGTGGGATCTCCGACTGACGATATTCAGTCACCCCCCCCCACCACCACCACGAGGGCATCATGTGGCACGAGACCTTTTTAACGTGGGATCTCCGAGCCCGTGGGCTCGGCCCAAAATATGCCCATTGAACCCGTATAAACGGGTTCAGGGTCGGTTTACCTCCCCGAAAGAGAATCCGCCCTTCGACGTAGCCTCTTTCGGGTTCCTCCCCGCCCGAAGGCAGAGACTTCAACTGATCAGCCAGTCGACTGACCAACGATATTATGCCACCCCCCACGAGGGTGTCATGTGGCACAAGGCCTTTTTAACGTGGCCACTCCGAGCCCGTGGGCTCGGCCAGAAATATGCCCATTGAACCCGTATTCAAGGCCGGGCCGGGTTCAGGGCCGGTTTACCTCCCCGAAAGAGAATCCGCCCTTCGGCGTAGTCTCCTTCGGGTTCCTCCCCGCCCAAAGGCAGACAGTTCAACCGATCAGCCAGTCGACTGACTGACCAACTTAATGAACGACTCCTACTACTCCTACTTATTATAGGTGGGAGGGTCTATTAACTATAGAATAGGTGTGTTCCACTGTAACACTAACTAAACATGTTAACGGTAGATGGCACTGTGTAGACTACGATTTATTTGTCATTCAGGTACATTTGTGGGCTTTAATGTTTTTAGTAGTGAGTTAAATGAGAAGTGTTCCGTTTAACAATGGCAGAATATTCATATCTTGAGCAGACAGATATGATATTTAAAATAAAGTCGCGCGAATGGTAATGGACGTAAAGCTGCACGGCTGTATCATATTCGAGTTTCCAAACCGAAATAAGCCGAATCATCCAACCTTCTCCGTTGTTTATCTTCGGGTTGCTGCGACAAGACCCGTCACACAACAAACTATGGATCGAGGAAGAACGAAATTTTCTCGTACGCCTGAATACGAAGAACCCATTCTAAGCTGTCGGACGCGATCCATGTATCATCACACTTCAAGT